>CM076581.1:636224538-636692038 GCA_034641835.2 Pinus albicaulis | reverse complement strand
GGTCAATTTGAGGACAAAAACATTTGATTGCAAATGTAGTATTTGACTTACATTTACCCGTTTCCCTAAAAAAATGTCGTTTAGGGCCTCAAAACGACTACGGAAGTTCAAGACCCAAAAAATGCCAAAAATAGAAAACTTCCAAAATAGGAAACTATGCTAGAAAATAGAAAATTGATAGAAAACAATGCTAGGGGTCCAAGTGGAATAGGTGGGTGGCTACCAATATCTACCTGGTTCAAGCCATGACATGGGATGAGTCTTGAGCTTTTATTCCAAGAAAAAAAGAACTTTATATTTGCTATTCTAGGGATAAAATCCAAATATACATTGTCTACCTTATTGGCCCAAAATCGAGTAATTCTTTTTGTCTTGAAGCTACCTTAGAAATCGTTATTACAATCTTCCAATGCCTCAAATAACTCACAACCTTTTGATGTTAATCAAATTCTTTAGCTTTGTCAAAACAATTTTTTCCAAACCAACATATCTTCCATTTCTTATCATGCTTCTACTTTTTTCAACTATTCTTTTTTCAATGCTCAATAAAGAGAATTTTTAGAACTTAAGTTTACAAGAATAAATTTTATCCCATTAAGCATAAGTATTGTAAGTAGAAGCAACAATACTAGTAGTATTGCATGCAATATGATACAAACAATTAAAAGATGCCATATTCAAGATTTAACCATTACACTACTCAAATTGAAGTGATGGATGAAGGAAAAAAAAGCTAGTTACCAAGTTCAGTTGTGGATAAATCATCCCAATTTAAAACAAGCTTTAGATATTTGATAACCATATCATGTATGACACTTGTGATAAATTGAGATTGGCAGAGGCAAAACGAAAATTTACAAAGCTAAACAATGATGCCAATGCTGATTCCAGAAAAGGAAAGAACATTATTTCCAAATATGGCATGTTGAAGGAACCATTTAATGGGACTACACCACAAAAAACTTGTTGCAAATCTTTGAAGAAAGGGTAGAGTGCCTCACCAAAGAAGAAAGCATGTTTTTGAAACTAATATAAGCATATATGATATTTGAAAAAGTTTTTTAGAGGTTTCTTTTTCAGAAGCACCAAAATTTTATACAAATGGACTGATCAACTTTATCTAGTTCAATGCACACCACTATTTAATTGATTCAAGGTAGCAAGGCAATGATCATCCTTGTTCACTATGCATATTGCCAACTATTAAGAACCATTTAAATTGGTCATTTGATCACTCATCTCTCATAAACATTCTTAATAGAACAAGAGTTAGGTCTTAGTTTTTTTCATATTTTGTACTTCTTGAGGCTTACTCACATAGCAATCCTTTTATACAACTTGAGCTCATAATGTTTTCCTACGACACTTCAAATTCTGTCAATTTTGTAGCTCCTTGTATCGATAATAAAGTTTACACATTTGAGTAATCTTTAGTGCCTCTCATGTTGTATATTTCTTAGTTGTTTGAGTTATGTTTTTAATTTATTTTTAAGCATCCACATTTATTGACATAAGAAATTAACCATTGGTTTATTGTATTGTTATAAGTATGCCCCTTGTAGATATTTGTATCAACAATAAAGCCTACATATTTGAGTAATCTTTGGCGCCTGCATGTTGTAGATTTCTTAATTGTTTGGGTTATTTTTTTGATTTATTGTTAAGCATCTACATATGCACATAAAAGAAGTTAATCTCTTGTTTATTGTACTATTATAAGCATGCAAGCTACACACATATTAGGTTTTTATTTTTCTTATTGTATCAATGCAAATTCTCAATTTCTTGTTGTCACAATTTATAACTCTGCACTTTTCCTAGCTTAGAAAAAGACACAATAATGATGTTATTGCACCTTAATTATTACAATATCTTCATTAACTTTTGACTAACTTGTGTGCTTCATTGTTGAAACAATACATTGCAATGTTATATTACATTACAAGTCATGAAACTTAACAATTGTCTCACAAGCTTAAGGGTTATGTGTTTGCATGACTTGATTGAAATTCTCAATTGTTCAACGATGATTATTGCACCAAGAGAAGTGGGTACTCTTATAACTTATGTTGGAAGAGACCTTCATGTCTGGTCTTATCACATATTAACACTAATGAACCTAAAGGAAAATATGCTAAAATTTGATGCTTATTTTTTAAATGACTATAATATCAAAAAAGAAGAAGAAGAAGACAACCTTTTATATTATATAATTAATAACTATAATATTTAAAAAAAATAGTATAAATACATTTTAACCAAGAATCTTTTAAGCAGTTAGAAGTTTACACTTAAGGTTTTTTATCCTTTCTTAATAGTTAATATTTAGGGTTAAATGGACCTTTGGTAGTACAATACTCTAAGAATTTAAATGAATTGACTTTTAATATTAAAAGTCTATATTGAGTTTTGCATCTGCATTGTCATCTTAATATATAATAATGACCTCTTTGCTTCATTTTTGTGGACTCTAGCTAACCAATAGAGAATAAAATTGGTGTAGTGTGACTTAAAAAAATCCTCCATGTCTATTGTGATTAATAAGAAGTATTAGTCATTTTAGATTTCAATTTTCAATCATTTTAATCTAATTTTGTAGCATGACTATTACACCTTCTATTTACAATATAAGGAGATGCCATATTTGTTCATTGGAAAAAATTATAGGGCCTTATGCTTTAAGTCATTAATTATAATAACAATACTAATATTAAAATTGAAAGTGCTTATAATTAAGTCATTCCTTTACAAATTGAAGTAGTGAAAATACAACTCTAGTGAGAACTTCCAATAAGCTTTGAACAATGCATTATTAAATGTTCTACATGACAATGTATGCATAATTGGAGGGTAGCATATATTATCTTGTAGTGCATTTACATAATGCATGGTTAAGTGTTTATTGAAAACCTTCTAGTGAGCCATAACAAACATGAAGTTAGGTAAAATGAAAATTTCTTTCTTTCTTTAGGATCCATTTTGCTATTTATTTTAAAATTCTTCCTTGTAAAGTTAAAATTGTTTTAAAATATTTATAAAATTAATCACTACATGAAATAAGATCCATTTTTTAAACCACGGTGAATCGAGAACTCATTGGAGTTATATAAGAAAGGTTCATGATGAAACCTATCGACTGCCACTATAACACCAAGAATATATTCAACAATTGGCATGCTAGATATACCGATAACTCATGACTTAGCAAGGGTTGAGATGTCCTTCGTAGTGGGGACACTTACTCTTCTAACCCTATCATAACCGACCAAAAATACCCCTTGGAATTGACCTTGGGTGGATGGGGGAACAAATCAACATGTCCCATGCAATTGAACTGGGGCAGATGGGGAACAAACCATACTCCCAATCACTCGGAGCTAAGAACAATTTTAACCCAAATATTTTAAACACTCATTAAGGTCAAATGTGATTGAATGCCAAATGATGTATGAAATGCCCTCTATGTAATGATTTCAATGCATAATACATAAAGGTGTACATATTCTACCAATTCAAAATTCAAACTTGTGACTACTAGGAAGGAAACATACCTTTATAACTGTGAGACCTGCTCATACTATACATGTAAAGTTAGATATATATATGTATAACTATCATTTTAACAAGTTGCCATATTACATTATAATTATAAAATACTAAATGATTTTAAATACTTTTTGATTAATTATGGGATGATTATACTACTTTTCTCATTTTTCATGAAATATGTTATGTGAAGATTTTTTTATTTTTTTATTTTTAATCTCTCTCACATGCACACACATATATAAAAGGAAAGCCTCACATTTAAACTTAGAATATGTTTCCCTAGTGAATGACATCTTTAATGATCTAATTAGAATATAGTAGTGTGATTCACCTAAATATATTTGAATTAAATACCCACTTGTATAAAACTAATTAAATATTCATTAACATTAATGATAAATAATTAAATTAACATATTGAGATATATGTTTTTTCTGCATCACAAAAAAATAATAAAACTACTTAATCACTAGTGAAAACACCAAAAAAAAACCCACATTGCAAACTATATAATTACATAATATAAATGATAACAATAATGAAAATAAAACCTACCTACGACAATGCAAAAATTCTCTATTTAAACATTATCATACTTTCTAAACTTAACACTAAACTATTAATAGTAAAGTAAATTATAATCAACTAACTACAAATAATTTAACCTATTTCCCCAATCCTCCGCACCAAAATTGGAATTTCAAAACACACCCACCCTTCAAATTTGACCATTTTTACACTTTCCTAGTTTCCATAGTTAAAAAAGAAACTAGATAATCTTAATAATCTTGTAAATTTCAAACTGTATTTAACAAACAAATCACCTTCTACAAAAGATGTGGCAAAAGATTTGGCCATCAAGTACCAACCAGAAAAGTACTTATGAAATGAATTCGCCACCCCAAAAAAAAGGGAGTTGTTTAACTAGCTAGAGGAATTGTTCGGATGGCCAAAATTGGCGGGAATCTAGGCGATTTTTATTTTATTTTATTTTTTATTTTTATTTTTATTTTTTTTCAAAAATCTTGCAAAAGTAGTTTTTGAATCATGTTTTTATGGTAGAAATAGATTCAATACCATCAAAAACTTCTACGACACCCAAAATATTAAAGATTGATAACTATAACCTGGATTTACAAAAATCCTTACCAAATTTTCTTAAAATCTTACATGAATTTCAATGATTCTGAAAGCAAAAAGGCAAACCAATTAAACAACAGCAAAAAAAAAAAAATAGGAGAAGAAGAAGGTACTTATAAAATAATGAATTGTACTAGTCCCAGATATCTCCTCATGAATTGTCTCTTTAATCCATCCCATCAACGATGCGCCACGGTTACACATACTAAATAAATGTAGATACATATAATATACGGTGTATCATACATGTCAGATAAAATAATTAGCAACGAAGCTGAACTTAAGATGAAGTTTACACTGAACTTTCCATCGCATCCAAGTCCTCCTGATCTCCAGATTGGGTTTGGGTTCTATCTGTATTGTCGAAATCCTGACTGTTCCCCTGGGTCTTGGTATGGAAACAGAGGCCGTGAACAGATAAATAAAAATTCGGGTCACAACTCCGTGGTGTAGAGCTGCAGTCTAGCAAACCCGGTGGAAAGATAGCTAAATGGCACAAGTGAATGAGCTCTTTCTCGTGGAATTCAATCCAGTTTCTTGGCAGTGACTGGTGACTGAGCCTTTATTATAGAAAAGAAGAAGAAGGTACAGTCATTCGATTAAAGCACATGAAGGTGGAAGAGCATGGCATCGTATTCATTTCCTCCCTCTGCAACAATCTATCCATGGCCGCGCAATAATGTGATCCCACGTCTATCATCACTATCAGCATTTTCCGACATAAATTTTCCGCCGGATGCTCCAACTCGCAGTCGTAGTAGAGCTTACATTGTTTCGGCCTCCGCTGATGCCGAGAAAAAGAAAAGGGAGGCGGCCCGGGGAATCGAACCGGAGCTGCGGGAGATGCTGGACCTTAAGTTTGGCCACCCTATTGGCGAAAATCCCCAGAAGACCTTCCCTAAGGTTTGTGTCCCTCAAATTTCTAAACGAGAATAATTGTTTTTCCATACGAAATATAGCTCCGTCAATTCCTTAAATTGATGCGAGAAATTGTTTTAGTTGCCCAGTGTGCATTGAAATGATTTATCATCAACATTCCGTAAGGCTGTCCTCATTCAATGTTTTTTTTCTTTGAGATAATTATGCAATAATAGTTTATTTCATTATATAGTAGGGCAAATTTATAATGCACGGTTCATATTTACTAAACATACTTCTAATACCAAAATATTGCTTGTTCCATTCAACACCTGGATGGAAACTGTGAGTTTGGTTTGGCATCCAACCAAATTAGCTTTATCCCATGAACAAATTGTAAGGAGAAGCAACATCAATGTCAGTATTGGATGCAGTAGAATAATAATAAAAAACAATTGAAAGATGCCATATTCAAGAATTCAATGATTACACCATTCAAATCGGAGGGATGGATTGAGCAAAAAAATGGTCAATTCTCAAGTTCATTCGTGGATAATCATCCCAATTTAGAATAAGCTTAAGATGTCTAATATCCACACTACGGATGACACTTGTGACAAATTGGAATTAGCGGAGACAAAAAACAATTGGACGAAGCCAAATAGTAATGCTAATGCTAGTTCTGCACGAGGAAAGAAGATTGTTTTTAATGATGGCATGTTGAGGAAACCATTCAATGGGCCTGAATAAGAGAAGGCTTGCTCCGAATCTTAGAAGGAAAGGTATAGTGCCACACCAAAGAACAAAGTATGTTTCTGCAACTACTGCAAGCATAAATGACTTTGGAAAGAAAATATTTAGAGGTTTCATTTTGAGAAGCACCAAAATTCTACACAAATGGAGTGATCAAGTTTAATTGGTTCAATGCACACCATAACTTATTTGATTTGAGGAAGTGAGGCAATGATTATCCTTGTTCGCTATGCACATTGAAAATTGTTAAGCACCACCTCCATTTGATCATCTGATCACCAATGTCTTATATAAACACTCTTAACAAAATACGAGATAGATCTTAAGTCTTTGTTCTTTTTTGTACTTTGTGAGGCCTATTACCACAAAAATCTAGTAGGCTTAGTGCAAAGCCTCACTAGGAAACCTAGGTATTTTGGCAACAACGAGATTATCTACCATTGTCACCTTAGTGGCCTCTCTTCTGTTATTTAGTGGTGGATATTATCCCCGTAAGAGAGGGTTCCTGGCAAGGTTTAGAGCTTAGATGACTAGGGTTCTTGGCCTAATGCCTCTCCAAGGGACTTGTAGATTAGATCACCTAAACAGTTCTTCAATAAAGTAGGGTTCATAGGTGATAAGAGTCTAATTGTTGTGGGGGAAGGTACTGGCCAAACCTTGAACGCTAGGACAAGAGTTACCATTATTCAAGCACACTTTCCATTGACCCCAATAGACTAGAAGGCTGTTATAAACTAGGGTTTTTATTGTATGCAGATTTATAGCAAGCAATAGCATATAACAACAAAAAAAAACCTCCAAGTGATAGATTCAACAAAGGATGAAAGGTTATCAAGAGATAGGCAAGGGATAAGTAAACCTTCAGGTTTTTAATGGTTTTATATGCATCAAACAACAATAAATATCTAGATGTTAGCCCTACTTTTGGGGTGAGAAATACAATTAAAGCTAGATTTTCCTTTTTGATTTATTAAATGCAATTTCTATCAATAAGACAATGGCAAATAAATGCAAAATTACCATAAAATGCAAAGTAAAACCAAACCCTATCCCTAGTTGCCAAGAAAAAAAAAGAGGAGGGGAAAAATTAAATGATCACCACTACAAGATTAATGCCTTTATTTAATTGGACAATGGAGTCAATTAGAGTAAGGTCAATGATAGAGGTCCTTGGATAAAGAGAGTGGAAGATTAAATGCGACTTCTTTATATGGGAAATTTAAGGTCAAATGATGCATGCACCAAGTTTCTTTGGTGGATTCTTGAAAGACAAAGTTTGCATAACCATGAAGAATCAAGTTCAAGAAAGATATTGCACTTTTAAATAAGGGATAATAAAAACCCTAATTTTAGAAAAATAACATGAAAAATGGAAGAAAATGAAAATAACTTACACTATTCCACTAAGAATCACTTCATCAATTCGAAAAAAGTTTCTTCTGTACAAAAATCCCCCCCCCCCCCCGAAGACTATTCGCTCCACTAAATATCCATTGCATCCGAGAGAAAAGATAAGAGAACTAGTCCGCACTCCTTTAAGAGAGAAAAAGTTAGTGAATGTGATGATGAATGAGTGAAAGTGACCTCCCTCTATGAGGGAAGCCAAGTCAATTTTCTCTAATTTACAACAAAAATCCCCAAAAGTTTCCTTGGGAGTGTTCGACTAGGCCTTGTTGTTGCCTAATTCTACACCTCGAATTATTGCGGAGAAAATTTCTAACTCCACTTGGTGTGGCCTTGGGGGCAAGTTTTGAGTTGAGTTGTTGTTACTCAATTCTCAACTCCTTTGTTTAGGCTAACTCTTAGCGAAGCCAAGGGGGGTGGTCCCTATAAAAATAACTAAGGCTTAACTAATCTATACTAGATGAGCTATGTTCTAGGAGTTATAATTATTGCCCAAGATATATCCACAATGCAAATGCAACAATAGATTAAAAAACATAAAATTCATGAGCATGATAATGATAGCCATCTAAGAGCAAATATATTGGGAAGTAAAGAAAAATAGACCAGTGCCAACATGTACAATAATTGCAAAACAAATAATTCAAGTAAAAGATGATAAACTTGACAATGAAGCTTGGAAATAACTGCTCAAGAGATAAATGCCCACAAGAAATGCTTTGGAAATAATTAAATAAATGAAATATGTGTACTTGAATTAAATGACAATTGTTCCGATGGATAAAATTTGCAAGATAAGGAAAGCAAATGAAATAAAAGTTCAAGCACTAAAGTTGCAAGATGGATTTAGTGAAATGCTCTTGGTTTATTTTAAGTTAAGTTAGTTTGGTTGGTTGTAAGATCTAAAACAAGTTTCAATTGAACTTCTTCCCCAGACCTTATCCTTGTCAAGACCCCGATCTCAGAATAGGGAGTCAATATGGGGAGAAGGGTCCCTAAATTGCTACTTCAACCAACAAAGCTGGAGGTTAATTAATTATTGCAAAGTGGAAAACCAACTGTTGAAATATTGAATGCAATCTAGAGAGTTGCTTGCAAAGTAAAGTAATGCTTAAAATATAAAGAAAAATAAATAGATATAAAGCTAGACTAGATGATGCAACGGAGTAAGAAATGATCACATAAGAAAGTGAATTGCAAGTTAAGCTAAATTGCATAGAAAATGGAAAATTGCATAAGATAAACTTGGATGCATAAAAAGAGAATTGACCACCTATTTAGTGTGATTAGGCTACTCTACTTTAGTTTAGCAAAACAAAAGAAATCACTCATGCATCACAAGAGAGACTTCCCCATATGGGGGAAGGGGAGGATGCCTAGGGGAAAAATCCCCTAAATCCCAAGAGAAATGTTGAGATTTTGGGGTAGCATCGAGTGTGCTCTAGCTCTGAAACTTTGTGGAGGGGCTGGAACACATGAGATCTCCAATACCCAGAAACCGTTTGGAGAAATTTCATCTGGTGTAATAAATATTCAAATAATAAAATTTTTAATGGGGACCCTAAGTCTAACTTAGGGAAATTAAAAAATTAAAGTGAATTAAATTACACATGTGACGAAATGTTCTAAGTGACGTGGATCAAGCTTTCTTTTAATCTTAGTCATTGACAAGAGATTAGATCACTACCGTTGGTTTGCCAATGAGAAAAGTATAAAGGAAGGGCTTGGGGTCAGTTGGAGGACACACACACATTGCAGAGCACTGAAGCTAAGTTGAATTTCTGGGGCGGGGTTTGCTGAGGAATTCGAAGTGAGTTTGCAGTGCAATGAGGGGCAGAGATAAGCAAGGGATGATTTGATCCGAGGCCGAGAATACAACAGCAGAGAGGCAACATCGTACCGGGACAACGCAGAGGCCAACAAGAGGGACGCAGCCCAGCCAAGCTGATGCAGAGACCACACAGAGGGTGATGCAGAGACAATGCAGAGCCTTCTAGAGTGATGTAGGGGCAACCTGTGCTGCGGAGAGGCTACGCTGGGCTAGAGGGCTGACGCAGAGGCTGGAGAAGACTGCACTGAGGGTTCTAGTGGGCTAGAAAGGGCTCGTTATTTGTAAATCTCGATTGAGGGTGTGATTCGGCCATATTTTTTGTCTATGAGTGAAAGGTACAACTGTTGTGTATTTTCTCTGTAGGGCAGATCGTTTCTGGTGCCCAGATTGTTGTATTCAGATTCTGCATAATAACAAAACCCTTTAGAGCCGTTGCACCAGTTTTGCCGCATTGGGTTTTTCCAGGGACATTTGTCCGAAAAATCTGTGTGTAATTTTGTCATATGTGCATGATGTTCAGTAGATGATCTGTAGATGTGTAGGCTGCAGTTTGTATTTGCTTTAATGTTTTACTGAATACTTCAGTTAAACAACTTGTTAAATTAATTAAACAAGTAGGCGAAGTAGATCAAGACACTGCAGTAGGGTTTTTGTTTTGAAACTTTCACATGTTATCTGAGCATTGCAGATCAAGCTGATCCACCAGCAAAGCGGTTGAAGATATTTGCTGTAGGAAGGGCAGCTGAAGCAGCAAAGATCCAGAAGAAGGCAGTGCATCACCAGGAGGGATGCAGACCCTTCAAGGGTGACACAGAGTCAGTTTGCTCACGCAGAGGCTGATGCAGCTCCAGAGAGGTGACGCAGAGCCAGTCTTCTCACGCAGAGGCTAACACAACACTAGAAGAGGGACACTGAGCCAGTCTGCTCACGCAGAGGTTGACACATCACTAGGAGGGTAACACAGTCCAAGTTGGGAAGTTGTTGTGCAGTTTGCCGAGACCGGAAGTGCAGTTTTTGATCTTCAAAATTTGCTGGTGTGGCACAGGTTTTGTCAGTGCATAACAGTGCCTAGCAAAGGTGACAAAAGTGGGGGGAGAACAGTCTCTCAACAGATTCTCTAGCCAAGGAATCTGAGTTTGATAAAGAGGAGTGATTATAGAGGATTGATTCGTCAGAATTGGTGAAGGATTTTCGGGAGGGAAATCATTGGTCAGAGGGAGCACATTCTCTAGAGGGTTCTTTCGCCAAGAAGCCCAGATCCAGTTCTTTGCTGAGTGTAGCAGTAGTGGAAGGGAGAAGAGTTTGTGGTTCGAAAGATTGAGCAGAGATGGTTTCTGATGGACTGAGAGATCAGGATAGGTTGGACATTTGTCCAACTTTGATATCTGGAGGGCTAGAATCCTGACTGTCCTGGATGAGTATGACATCAAGGACCATGCGGAAAATGTCCTAGCTGTGCCAATCGATGCAGATCCCCTGAAGAAATTCAACGAGAATCAGGTGCGGGCTAAGCGCTTGATCATGGATGGAGTAAAGGATCACGTGGTCCCTCATATTGCCGGGAAGAACACGACAAACAAGATGTGGACAACATTGAACACGATGTATCAGGGAAGCTTCGTCCAGAGGAAGATGCTTTTGGCGAATCAGATGCGGTTGTTCTAGATGCAGAAGGGAGAGGAAATCGATCCCTTCCTCTTTAGACTTCAGATTATCCGGGACTAGCTGATTGCTATGGGGTCAACTCCGGATGAAGGGCTCATGGTGAGGACTGTCCTGAATGCAGTCACCGATGAATGGGAAACTTTTTTCCAAAACATCTTGGGCAGAGCAGCGCTACCCAAGGTTACTTGGAAGCGGGAGCGGGAGCGAAGCGCAGAGCGCCATTTTTAAAAGTTTCCGGGTCCGGAGCGTTTTCGGGAGTGTTTATATATATATATATATATATATATATATTTTAATATTTTTAATATTTTTAATATTTTGATGCATATATGTCAACAAAAACATGTAGAATGATGAATTAGACATAAAAAACATAAAAACATAGATTGAATCATATAACATCAATCATCTAGAAGTTATAATCTTCATCAACCACGCCCACGAGTTGGAAGCATACAACATATTGACTCTTGAGTCTCGCAAATCATCAATTTGAAGGTTTCAAGCTTTCAAAATTCAATATATAACATTTATCATCATTGATAATTTGATATATAACATTTATCATCATTGATAATTTGATATATAACATTTATCATCATTGATTTCAAATTTCAATATCTAACATTTATCATCATTGATTCATTGATTTCAAAATTCAATATACATTTATCATCATTGATATATAACATTTATCATCATTGATTCATTGATTTCAAAATTCAATATATAACATTTAACATCATTGATATTATATAACATTTATCATCATTGATTCATTGATCACCATATAACTTTCATGAAGCATCATATTCATAATTCATAATGACTTGTAAACAGTAAACTTATAAATGCCAACTGCAAAGTTTCACCTTTCAAATCCAAACTTCAAACTTAAATTGTCATTAAATATATGAAATCAGAAAGAGTCAAGTTTCAACTGTTCAACTGTCAACAACAAATAGAAAATAGTAAACAACAAATATATTTTATCTGGCTGGCCCCTTGCCACGCCCACGAGAAATGTCTAATTTTTGTGAGCCACGAGGAAATGTTGGTCTTCTAGTACTCTCAGGAGTACCACGACCATGACTAGAAGGTGGAGGTTGGATCTGCAAAGGAACAATAGTGTGATATCGAGAACTGGCACTGGCACTAGCACTGGCACCCGCACTGCTACCAGTAGATGGTGGGACTGGCCCTGTGTGTGGCGGTGCTGCTGATGCTTCATCATCATCCCTATAAAGTTTTGCTTCCAATTCTTCCGGATGTAACGTGCCGTCCTCCAAATTATCATCCTCTGGGTTGTTGTCCCAGACTCTGTATGATTGATCCTCATTTGCCCGATCACAGTAATGGCTCAACAACCTCAAGTTATAATGCACATAAACCAAGCTTTCAGCTCGGTTTTCGTGCAGCCTGTTTCTTCTCACATTGTGTATAAAGCTGTAGGTGCTCCAACACCTCTCTGCAGAAGAAGTGTTCACAACTTGTGAGAGAACTTTTTTAGCCAACTTTGGCAAAAGTCCCATGCCGCCATATGATTCCCACCATGTGAGAGCATCAAATCTGTCCCTGTCTTCCATTGCATGGAAAGAACCAAAGTTAGCAGTGCAACTGAAGTATTTGCCTAATTCAAGGCGCAATCTAGCACACTCTTCCCTGTCGGGTACCAATTTGTCCAATGCCTTCATGTACCCCTCTTGTCCTCTGGATCTGTGTGAGGTTTCACCCCAACCCCACCTCCAGGTGCAGGTTGGCCCAACCAAGATGGAGAGTAATATTTTGGCGTAAGGATATATGCCAAAGCATGTAGTGGAACATTGAGTTTATTCCACCGTGCACACACACGGTCATGAATCATAGCATACAAGTTGGGATCATTATCCTTAACAATATCTTTTATTTGCCCCAACATGCTATCCATCTGCTCATAACCCTCTCCAATCACTGGTTTATCAGTATCTGCAAAGCGAATCATGTTATAAATGGGCTTGGTAAAACTCACAATTTCCCTCATACGTGCCCAAAACAGATGGTCAAGGGCGGTCTCCTCCACATGTTCGAAACCTTGCCTATCAACTATTGTTGTCGCCCTGTCCTTTAATAGCTGCCAGTGTGGGCTTGATACCATTGCAGCCAATGACTCTCTTACCTTCAAAAGGCGCCTGAAGGTGAGGTAAAAGCTAGCAAATCTAGTTTTTGCTATTTTCAACAACTCCAATTTGGAGTGAGTACGGAAAAGCCCATGGGTATTGCTATGATTTGTAATAAATTTGATCATTTTTTTACCTCTCTTGTACAATCACCAAGCCATTTGAATTGAGGTTGTTTGTTTTTGATGATATCATGCATCAAAAGGTTCATTGTGTGAACCAAACACCCAGACCAAAAAATGTTGGGGTATTTATCCTCAATAATTGCTCCTGCTGCCTTACAGTTAGCAGCATTATTAGTGATGACCTGTATGAAATTGTGTGGCCCAGTCTTTTCAATTATATCAAGTAATGGTTCTGCAATGTTAATGCCGATTTTGAATTTGTTTGAATAATCATATGCTGCCAGGAAGATTGCACCACTAATCGACACAACCAAAACACTTATCAATGGTTTTCCTTTTACATTGGTCCATCCATCAGAGACAATGGACAACCCATGCTCATTCCACGAACTTGTCATTCTAGCCAAAGAATTGTTTATTTTAGCTCTTTCATGATCAAGACCCACGGTTCTGGCCTTGTCATACCCAGGGCTTTTGTCTCTTTTGGGGGCATCATTAATGGCAGAAACCATTTCATGCCAATAAGGTGAGCGAAGAACATTGAATGGCACCCCACAAGCATGTAGAAACCGGTAAACTTTTGAATCCACATCATTCCTACACCCTTCGTCTAGAAAATCGGATATGGTTCTACGCCTTAATCCAGTGCCACTGCTTCCAAAACCACTGGCATGGGTGGAAGTTGAACTTGTTTGTCCATGATGTGTTGGGCCTGAATCAACGAAACCCCTAGATCTTTTAGATGATCTCTGTAGGGAAACCCCCTCTTCCTTCCTATATATCTCTCTCTGTGGTGCTGGCACAAAAGTACAAACTTTGATTCCAAAATTTTTAGTTCCATCCCCTGGCATTATCCCACAAAGGTGCCTTCTCAGACGGGTGTATGAACCATGGTATTGTTTATTGCAATGGGGGCAAATAAATTTAGTGGTTCCACCACCTTTCCCTCCTTCCATTTTCTGAACATATTTTCACAAAGGAGTTTGGTCTTGTTTAGTTGGGGAATCTATGTTCTCAGGTTCTCCACTCCCCACTTCCTCCTCAGCATAATCCTCCTCCTCTTCAGGATTTTCTTCAAATCCACCATAACCCTCCTCTTCATCCTCCTCTGATTTGCCTCTTTCTTTTAGCACTCTCCAACACCATTATCACAAAGAAAGGAACCAACATGAGGAAAATCCCTAGCCATATAGCCATGATGGAAACAAGTTTCAAGTTTCTAGCTTGCAAAACAAATGGAAAAATGCCAAATGGGAATAGGAAATGCAACAAAGGAAAAAAACTATTCATTTTTTAAGTTTTAAATCCAATAAAATGCAACATTCAAGAAAAATTCAAGTTTTCATTTTTAAACAATTTAACAATCTACAAATTCATCCTAGAAAATACTAAATTGGATTAGAAAGCCTACCTCTTTCTTGCAATTCTCCTGTCAGCCTTGCTCTTTGCTCTCCTGTCAGCCTTGCGCTCTCCTTGCTCTCCTTCTTGCTCTCTCTCTCAACTCAACAAACAATAAAATGTAAAATGAAACCCCCCCCCATTATAAAAAAATCGATTTTTCACTTAAAAAAATTTGCGCACGGGGGGAAGCGTTTTTTGTCCGGGGAGCATTCGGGAGCGAACGCTCCCCGAGCGCTTCCGGCGTTTAAAAAACGCTCTCGAAGCGTTTTTTAAACGTCGGAAGCGCTCAGGGAGCGTTCGCTCCCGAGCGCTTCCTGAAACGCTCCCAAAAAGACAGGGAGTGTTTTAACAGGTTCGGAAACGCGCTCCCGAAAACGCTCCCCTCAGCGAGCGTTTTCGGGAGCGCATTTCCGAGCGTTTCCGAAACGCTCCCGCACGGAGCGCGTTTCGGAAACGGGAGCGAAGGGGGTTTGAAGCTTCCCCGCAACCTAGCGATGAACTCTTTACCTATGTATTCACCACCATTATCTGATCATAACACCTTGATCCGCTTCCCTGTCAGATTTTCTACTAGAGCCTTAAACTCTTTGAATCGACTGAAGACTTCATCCTTGGTCTTCAAGAAGTAGATCCAGGTTTTCCTGGAATGGTCGTCAATGAAGTGACGAAATATTCGGCACCTCTAAGAGCTCTAGTGGACATTGGTCCACAAATATCTGAGTGTATTAGATCCAATACAACCTTGGCCCTATTGTTGCTTCTCTGATATGGTTGCCTTGGCATATTTCCCATTACGCACCCCTTGTAGACATCATCTCGTTTATTGCTCAGTTCTAAAACACTTGTGACAGCCTTCTGGAGAGTTCTCAACGCCCCATGATGCAAATGCCCCATTATCCTGTGCCATAGCTCATTTAGGTCCGTTTCATCTGCGTTGCTGACCAATACCATTGGAGAGTCAAGTTGTAGCTTGTACAGTTTGTTGCTTCTTACCTCGATCTGTGCCTTCTTCTTCCAAATAGGGTGCTTGACGTAGACTCTATTGCCAATAAAGTAGACGTCATATCCTCGGTTTTGAAGCTGAGACACTGAGAGCAAGTTCATCCCCAAACCCGACACATGCAGCACCTTAGTGGCCCAGATTCTATTTCCTGCCTTGGTCTGAAAAACTTTGGTACCTCTCCCAATGGGAATGCATTTTGCTTTATTACCCATGATTATTTTGAAATTCATCTGCTCTTCTTGGTAGTTGAAAGACAGTCCCATACTGCAGTCATGTGAGCAAAGGCTCCACTGTCAATATACCAGACATCAGAAGAAGAATTGCTCGATACGCAAGCAAAATCTTCCTCAAGTCTGGATGCCAATACAAAGACATCATGATCCATCTGTTCTGTCGTGCTTCTTCCCCTTCCTAGAGAACTACGTGAACCCTTCTGCGCTGTTGCTGCAACAATAGATTTCTGTTCACTGTTAGATTCCCCGTCCCTGTTATTCATCTCTGGCTTTGATACCATGTGAAATTTTCAAACTGAAAACTAAGCAATTGCAGTGATAGATTTATCTCTCCTACTTATTATTTCAATAAGTTATTATTTAGAAATCTTCTGGCAAATATCGAAATAAATACTACTGCAACATTCACAAATATATATGCAAGGAAATAAACAGTAGTGAACATAAGCACAAGAATCAATCACATGTACATATTTATTTTTGGACAATTGTCCTCAGAAAAACCCAATGCGGGAACACCGGTGCAATAGATGAGGGTTTTATTAATTCTCTAGCAGATGATTTCTTTACAGGGAAATATAACGACAGATAAATTCTGAAACACCTGAGACTGAATTTCCGTCTTCCTCAGATAATTCTTTGACACCTTGATCAACCCTGCAAGCTCTCGTGTCTGTCTGCGTGATTCACTGCGCAGTCCTAGCGCTGGACTGTGTAAGTCTGCGTGGAGACTACGTGGGTTCTTTGCGCTGCAGCCTCAAGCTGCCTCTAGTGACCCACTGCTGCCCTCTGTCCCTGATCTCAATCACTATTGACTCCCTCCTCCTGCTTCTGCGAACTCCTTGCTCTGCAACTCTCCCACTGAAATCAAATTCTCTTACTTCAGAATCGACTTGTTTTCCAAATGACCCTCAAGCCTTCTTTTATAATCTTCCTGTTGGAGAACCAATGGCCCAGATTAAAATATTAATCAATGGCTAAGATTAAAACTTGACTTTATCCATGTTTTCTAGAAGATTCACACTCTGACTTATTAATACCCTTTAATTATTTCATTTCCCTAAGTTTAGACTTAGGGTCTTCATTAAAATAATTAATTATTTTAATAAGTCATGAAACGAGTGGAATTTCCACAGACAGTTTCTGGGTTCTTTGGAATGCCGCTGTCCAAACCTCCCTACAAAGTTTGAAACTTGGAACACTTTCGGATGCTACAAAAATCAACACCTTCTTCTTTCTCCCTTTCGACCTCAGCTTCTACTTCCAGCATGCCTTGACATACTGTTGTCATTGCATTGTTTCCACACTCATTTTGTACTACTTTTAGTTACGTTCTTTATTTTTTTGGCTGCTGTTGATAGAGTAGCACTCAGAGCTACATTTGTACTCCCATTGGATGTACTTTTGAGTGCCATTGACCTACTTATTCTGGTCATTGGTTGGACGTTAACAAGCATGGATCCATTTTAACCCTGGATCTATTAAGGATTGGGGGATCAATAGAAACAAAGCTATAATTAGCTTTCTGCTTAAAAGATCTGGGTTTAAGATGAATATATGTTGGTTTAATATTATTATAGAATTTCATAATTTTGATGGTCATTTGTTTAGTTTTTTGTTATTAAGGTCGGCTATTTTTAATTTTTCATTTAATGAGTTCGATTCCTTTTTTTTTCAAAATAATTTATTAATATTACAGACATGACACATCTTCCTGCCACCTGGGCTGTAGATAGACCTGACTACTTTCAGTTAAGTAAAATTATCTTCTTAGTGAACTTACAAAGCTGAAGAACATGGATGTGTGGAACTAAGGAGTTTCTATATTAAATGGTGATAATGGAAACACTTTGTCTGGTCTTTTAATATTTTATTTACTTTTATTCTGTTTTCACTCAGCCTCCATGGTCTTGGCAACTCTTTGGAACCTTCATAGTACAACATTGTCACTATGAGGCTTTCTCCTGCTGGAACATCATCTGCTTCACTTTAGGGTTAAACTTCTAGGTTCCCTCCCTCTTCTATTTTATTGTCTACCCTTTCTTTCATTAAATGGAGATTAGAACTGTTTAGGAGATGCTATATGCACTTCTTATTGCTGTTTTCAAAGGTCGTACTTGTTGATTTTTGTAGCATCGGAAAGTGTTCCAAGTCTCAAAATTTGTGAGGAAGCTTGGACGTCAGTATTTCAAAGAACCCATAAATCGTTTGTGGAAATTCCACTCGGTTCATGTTTTATTAAAATAATTAATTATTTTAATGGAGACCCCAAGTCTAAACTTAGGGAAATTAAATAATTAATGGGTGTTAATAAGACAGAGTGTGAATCTTCTAGAGAACGAAGATCAAGTCAAGTTTTAATCTTAGCCATTAATTAGACTTCTAATCTGGGATGTTGATTCATCAATGAGAAGATTATAAAAGAAGGATTGATGGTCATTTGGAAAGTAAGCCGCTATATGCACTTCTTATTGCTGTTTTCAAAGGTCGTACTTGTTGATTTTTGTTGCATTGGAAAGTGTTTCAAGTCTCAAAATTTGTGAGGAGGCTTGGACATCAGTTTTTCAAAGAACCCATAAACCGTTTGTGGAAATTCCATTCGGTTCATGTTTTATTAAAATAATTAATTATTTTAATGGAGACCCTAAGTCTAAACTTAGGGAAATTAAATAATTAATGGGTATTAATAAGACAAAGTGTGAATCTTCTAGAGAACGAAGATCGAGTCAAGTTTTAATCTTAGCCATTGATTAGACTTCTAATCTGGGCCGTTGATTCATCAATGAGAAGATTATAAAAGAAGGATTGATGGTCATTTGGAAACTAAGCCGGTCACACACTCAGTAACCCGAAGGAGACCGATTCTGAAGGAATAGAATTCGATTTCAGAGGGAGAGTTGCAGGGCAGAGTTGCAGAAGCAGAAGGAGAAGAGGGAGTCAACAATGACTGAGAAGGAGGAGAGAGGGACGCAGAGGGCCACAAAAGGGAGCGCAGAGTTACAACATAGTGTACCCACGCAGAGCCCATACAGAGTGACGCAGTCTAGCGCAGGGACTGCGCAGAGAAGCACACAGAGTGACGCAGAGGGAGATAATGGGTCTTCCGGGTGTCAGAAATCTTCGAAAGGAACCGGGGAATTTGTCTCAGGTGTTTTCTAAAAGAATTTGCTAGTTTATTCCTTGTAAAGAATTCATTGCTGAAGAATAATATATAAACCCTCATCTGTTGCACCGGTTTTCCCGCATTGGGTTTTTCTAGGGACAATTGTCCAAAAATAAGTGTGTGCATGTGATTGTTTCTTATGCTTATGTTTCTTACTGTTCCTGTCTCTGCATATACATTAGTGAATGCTGCAGTAGTATTTATTTCTGGATTGAAATTTTCACATGGTATCAGAGCCAGAGATGAGTATCAGGAGTAGAAAACCAAGAAGAGAACGTAAATCTGATGTTGCTGCGGCAGCTCGGAATGGTTCACGCAGTTCTCCAGAGAAGAAGGGAAGCATGGAAGAACAAATGGATCATGATGTTTCTACTCTAGCATCCAGATTGGAAGAAGAATTTTCTTGTGTGTCAAGTACTGCTTCTCCTAAAGTCTGGTACATTGACAGTGGGGCTTCTGCTCATATGACAGGAGTGTGGGAATGTTTCTCAAACCACCAAGAAGAGCAGATGAACTTTAAAATCACCATGGGTAATAAAGAAAAATGTACCCCTATTAGAAGAGGTACTGTAGTATTTCAAACGGACGCTGGAAATAAGCTTCGGGCCACCAATGTGCATGTCCCTGGTTTGGGGATGAACTTACTCTCGGTATCACAATTTCAAAACAAAGGCTATGACGTTTATTTCATTTGTAATAGAGTATACGCCAAACACCCAAGTTGGAAGAAGAAAGCACAAATCGGAGTCAGGAGCAATAAACTATATAAGTTACAACTCGAATCCCCAATGGCATTGATAGGCAACACTGATGAGAAGAACTTGAATGAACTATGGCACAGGAGAATGGGGCATTTGCATCATGGGGCGTTAAGGATTCTCAAGAAAACTGTCACGGGAGTTCCAAAACTGAGCACCAAGCGAGACGATGTTTGCAGAGGGTGCGTATTGGGAAAGTATTCCAAGGTAGCGTATCATAGAAGCAACAATAGGGCTAATTGTGTGTTGGGTTTAAAACACTCGGATATCTGCGGACCAATGTCCACTAGAGCTCTTAGTGGTGTCAAATATTTCGTCACCTTTATTGATGATCATTCTAAGAAGACCTGGATCTACTTTCTGAAGACCAAGGACGGAGTCTTCTGTCGTTTCAAAGAGTTTAAAGCTCTGGTAGAAAATCTGACAGGAAAGAGGATTAAGGTATTGTGATTATACAATGGTGGATAGTATATTGATAAAGACTTCGCAGGGTTCTGCGCAAGGGAAGGCATTAGAAGAGAGTGGACCGCTCCATATAATTCAGAGAAGAATGGTGTGGTAGAGAGAAAGAATAGAACTCTTGTCGAGGCTGCAACGACAATGCTATATGATCAAGACATGCCCAAATTCTTGTGGGCTGAAGTTTGTAATACAACTGTCTACGTTCAGAACAAGATTCCTCACAACGCAATGGGTAAGATCACTCCAGAAAGTGTCTTCACTGGTAGCAAGCCTGAAGTGAGCCACTTTAGGATCTTTGGCAGTGCGGCATATTGTCATGTGCCCGAAGAAAAGAGGAAGAAGTTGGATATGACTGTGAAAAAAGGATATCTAGTAGGATATAGCGAAAATGCAAAGGCTTACCGCATTTACCTTCCAGAGAGTAGGAAAGTTGTAGTGCAGAGGGATGTGAAATTCATGGAGGAAAGGGCCTTTAAGAAATCTCGGGAGATGCCTTCTGCTACGCATTTTGAGGAGGATCCGCTGGTCCAACCACAACGACCTGCGGAGGGTAATACGAGTGCCTCTCCAAGGCATGGGGATCCAAGGGATACTTCTCCCGAGGATTTGCAGGAAGGAGAGCAGGTAGATCCACCCACTACCAATGGTAGAATGAGCAGGGAATTATGACAAATTTTGAGGGACATAGAAGATTTTGTCGGAGCCCCCCTAAATGAGAAGAGACAGTGCAGGCAACCTGAAAGGTACCAAGCTTTGATAGCGTAGGTTGGGGAACCCTCTAGTTTTCGGGAAGCAGCTCAACACCAATGGTGGAAGAATACAGTTTCATCATGACGAATGATGTCTGGGAAGTGGTTCCCAGACCTCAGGACATATCAGTGGTAAGTTTAAGGTGGATCTACAAGATCAAATGTGCTGCAGATGGCAACATTGAGAAATTTAAAGCCAGGTTTGTGGCTAAGGGGTACGCTCAGAAGGAAGGGATAGATTATGAAGAGAACTTAGCCCGATATACTTCCATTAGATCCGTGATATCTTTTGCTATGCAGATGGGATGGGAGATTCACTAGATGGAAGTCAAGATTGCATTCCTGAACAGGGTGATAGAAGAGGAAGTATACATTGAACAACCAGAGGGCTTCGAGACGCATCAGCAGAAGACTCATGAGTGCAGGCTTAAGAAAGCCTTGTATGGACTAAAGCAAGCCCCTAGAGCTTGGTATGGTCAAATTGACAACTACTTGCAGGAGATGGGATTTGTCAAGAGTGACGCAGATCCCAATCTCTACTATCTAAGGGTAGGGAGTGAACCTCTGATACTGGTTCTATATGTAGATGATTTATTTTTGATAGGGTCATCAAGGCTCATCAAGGATTGTAAGGAGAATTTAGCTGCAGAATTTGACATGAAGGATCTAGGGCCGATGCATTATTTTCTGGGGTTGAAAGTTTGGCAACAAAAGGGGGAGATCTTCCTTGGTCAAGGAAGGTAGACTACAAAAATTCTGAAAAGGTTTCAGATAGAGGACTGTAGACCCATGACTACTCCAATGATCACCACCTGGAAGAAAATCGACACGTTCGAAGATGATGAGGCTGATCCTACCTTGTATAGGCAGCTCATAGGATCTATGATGTATCTGGTCAACACTAGGCCAAACATTTGTTATGCTGTCAATACCCTCAGTCAGTTCATGGTTGAACTTGTTGAGATTTTGTGTATTTGGGGTAGCATTAGTTGTGCTCTAGCTCCCAAACTTTGTGGAGGGACTAGAGTTCACCTGATTTACAAGAACCAGAAATGGATTTGGGAAATTTCATCTGGTTTATGAGATATTAAATTAATTAATTATTTTAATGTATTTCCTAAGTTAAAACTTCGGAAAATAAAATAATTAAAGTGAATTTAATTAAACATGTGATGAAATTGTCTTAAGTCACACGGATCAAGCTTTCTTTTAATCTTAGCCATTGATTCAAGATTTGATCATAGCCGTTGATTTGTCAACGAGAAAAGTATAAAGGAAAGGCTTGGGGTCATTTGTAAAGACACACAAGGCAGAGCACTAAAACGAAGCTGAGATTCTAGGGTAGGGTTTGCTAAGAATACTCAGAAGTGTTTCAGCTGCAGAGAGGGGAATTTAGACCAAGGGGATGATCTGATCCCAGGGTCTAGAATACAAAAGAGGCAAAGAAGAGATCAGCTCAAGGACAGCGCAGAGGAAGGCAACAACAACAACAACAACAAGGAAAGTGTAATTTTCAGGAAACCCTTCAGGGGTTACACAGAGACCCTTAGGGGCAGCGTAGTGATTGCGTCACCTATTCTGGGGTAACACAGTCCCTTCCAGAGCAATGCCGAGGGTTTGGAGGCCATCCAAGGCTGACACAGAGGCTTTTAGGGGCTTCAGAGGCTGACGCAGTGCATTTCAGGGGCAGTGCTGGGGTTTCTAGGCCCTAATCTTGGATGAGTTCTGTAAATCCCATTTGAGGGTGTGGATCAGTCATTATTTTGGCCCTAGATCAGCCAATGAGCTGTAGATCTAGAGTTTCTCTGTTGGGTTTTCCAGATCTGGAACCCAGAGTTGTGTATTCAGAAATATTCTTAATAATGGAACCCTCCAACATCCAGAGACCGGTTTTCCCAACTTGGGTTTTCCCGGGGACTATTTGTCTAGAAATAACTGTGTCACTTTGTCTATGTGTGCATGTACTTATTCTAGATCTGAATTGGTAGAGATCTGTTATCTGTTTTGCTTCGGTTTTAACTTGAATTTAGTCAGTTAATAACTTGTATAAGTAGGAGGAGCATAACCGAGTTAATAGTAATAATTTCTGCATAAGATATAAGATTCAGAAATTTCTACAGAACCAAGGAGGGCTCATTGGGCAGTAGCCAAACACGTTGTCAGGTATCTTCGAGGAACAATCGAGCTTGGATTGAAGTACACCCGTGCCAATGACATCAGGTTGAGTGGGTTCACTGACGTAGATTGGGTTGGGAGTCCAGTAGATCGGAAAAGTACCAGTGGGTATTGTTTCAGTATTGGATTAGGAATGACCTCCTGGTGTAGCAGGAAACAGAAACCCGTGGCGCTGAGCTCAGCAGAGGCAGAATATATGGCAGCGAGCATGACTTTGTGTGAGGCCATATGGTTTCGGAAACTGCTTGTGAACTTACTCAAGGAAAAGATGGAAGTGACTAACATCCTATGTGATAATCAGAGTTGCATCAAGCTCTCTGAAAATCTTGTGTTTCATGATAGGTCGAAGCACATTGACATCAGGTGTCACTTCCTCAGAGACTGTGTCCAACGAGGAGCTGTACAAGTGGCAGATATCCTCACGAAGGCTTTGGGGAAAACAAAGTTTGTCTATTTCAGAGAAAATATGGGGATGATCAAGAATCCATTTCAGTAGCAGGAATGGATGGGATCAGGATTTAGAGGGAGCTGCAGTACAGATGAGGCAGTGACAGTGGCAGTGTCATGGGCAGCAGTACAGAGGGCAGCGGCACAACAGATGAAGGGGCAACAACTAGAGATCAACAACGCAGAGGATGCTTCAAAGCAGAGTAGCATGCGGCAGGCATATTGCTATAACACTTTCCTCGCTAAGAGGGAGTGTTGATTTTTGTAGCATCAGAAAGTGTTTCAAGTCTCAAAATTTGTGAGGAGGCTTGGACATCATTATTCCAAAGAACCCAGAAACCGTTTGTGGAAATTCCATTCAGTTCATGTTTTATTAAAATAATTAACTATTTCAATAGAGACTCTAAGTCTAAACTTAGGGAAATTAAATAATTAATGAGTATTAATAAGACAAAGTATGAATCTTATAGAGAACGAAGATCAAGTCAAGTTTTAATCTTAGCCATTGATTAGATTTCTAATTCGGGCCGTTGATTCATCAATGAGAAGATTATAAAAAATGCTTGAGGGTCATTTGGAAAGTAAGCAGGGCACACACTTAGTAACCCAAAGGAGATCGATTCTGAAGGAATAGAATTTGATTTCAGAGGGGGAGTTGTAGGGCAGAGTTGCAGAAGCAGAAGGAGAGGAGGGAGTTAGTAGTGACTGAGAAGGAGGAGAGAGGGACGTAGAGGGCCACAGAAGGCAGCGCAGTGTACCCACGCAGAGTGATGCAGTCCAGCGCAGGGACTGCGCAAAGAAGCACGTAGAGGGAGACAACGAGTCTTCTGGGTGTCAGAAAATCTTTGGAAGGAACCAGGGAAATTGTCTCTGGTGCTTTCTAAAAGAATCTGCCAGTTTATTCCTTGTAAAGAATTCATTGCTGAAGAATAATATATAAACCCTCATCTGCTGCACCGGTTTTCCCGCATTGGGTTTTTCCGGGGACAATTGTCCAATAATAAGTGTATACATGTGATTGTTTCTTATGCTTATGTTTCTTATTGTTCCTTTCTCTGCATATACATTAGTGAATGCTGCAGTAGTATTTATTTCGAAATTTACTGAAAGAATTTTGTAAATAACTTATCGAAGTAATAAGTAAGAGAAATAAAACTATCACTGCAGAAATATATTTCTGGTTTGAAATTTTGACAGTACTTCCTAGTCCATTGACCTATTTTGGTCATTTGTGAATATTGATAAAATTTTATTTCAATGCATTTGTAACAATAGTTCTTAGTTAAGTAATAGTATGATCAAACATTTAGTGTTTTTGCAGCAAATACATATGTTTAATTGAATTGGAGTATGTTGCAGGTCTTGGAGAGGAAATCAAATCCTGATGTTACATATCTTGAAATTGAGAAATCTATCAAAGTAAGTTTTTTACTCCATTTAAAATGTCCATTGTAAAGTTGTTGGTCAATAGAGGGAAAGAATGACCGACCACTAACTAAAATTTAAAATGGCCAGTCTGTGTTGATTAACAATAAAGGAAAGAGGAAGTCCAATGGACTCATTCGTCAAGTAATGAGGGAAGGAAAAAGGGATATCTCCCCTATTGAGCCAGTCAGGCTTGGTAGTGATGCAAAAGTGCTTCTCATGGAATCTGATTCCAAGGATGTTACTCATAAAGTTTTACTGCAAAGATCATATTCTATGCGAAAACAGGCATGTGATTTTCATGGATTTGCGCTTCCGCCAACAGCACCACATTTTCCTTCAAAGAAGAAAGAGGACTCAGTTAAGACAAGGGTAGAAGATACTGTCTTGCAGCAAAGGCCCGAAGCAAGAAGGATTGACTATAATTTGAGAAAGAGCCCCAGTGACCGAAATACTAAGGAAATCACAACTGATGATTCATTGTTGTCAAAAACTGATACTGTGAACACTTACGCTGCTGCAGATAAAAGAGGAGAAGCAAAGAGAGAGAGAGGAATATCAATGAACAGGCCAACTATGGCCATGAATCCAATTGTATTGACATCTTATGAAATGGATCACAGAAAATTGCATGGAAGAACAGAAGATGAAAATCACCTTCAAAGAAGTGTTTCAGAGAGCAAGGAAGATGCCAGAAGTTTTTTTTCCAGAGAGCCTCTGACAATGAGTGGGTCTGTCCCATCATCGGCTAAATCTGATAATATGTCATTATATCAAGCAGATTCCCTTGCTGATGGTGTACATGCTATTATATTTGAAAGGAATGCACCAATTTCAGATCAGAAAAATGGAATGTTATTACAACCTGTACAGGTATAAATATATCTGCCTTCACTCTTAAGTCATTATGTTATCTTTCTTCTTAGAGATTAAATCTCTGTCATGAGGAACTTGAAGAGGTATGGTATATCGCCATAGAGCAGACAAAGTCAATAGGTTGGTTATTTTGCCATACATGATGCTCTTTCCTGAATTAAGTAAATTGATATTTTTTGGATGATGACATTTTGTCATATTATTAGCATGGGCTTTGGAGAAATCTGAAATTTTTTTGCAGGAAGGCAAGGATGATGACTGGGCACGTGCTGAGTCCCTGCACAAGTCCGGAGAACTTGAGGAGGTGGAGCTGGTTAGTTGTTTCAAGAGTGGTTTTGCTGTAAGTTTTGTATCTCTGTCTTATGACCTGATAGCATTTCAGCCTAGGAGAGTTTCACTTGGATTAGATGCATGAAAATGTTATGAAAGAACTTACATTGCAAGAGAACATCAATTAACACTAAAACACATGAATTTGTCCATAAAAATGTAAACAAGTTTTTTTATTTTATTTTTATTTTTAATTTTTTTATTTTACCATTTGGTTATTGCGTGAGAATTTCCAGATACATGATTTAGACTTGGCAGGTATCTTTTGGTTCACTTATTGGGTTTCTGCCACACCGAGATCTTGGTCCACAAAGGAAGTACTCTTCTTTTGAAGCATGGCTGCAAGAGAAAGGTCCAGACCCATCAACATTCAAGAAAGGTAGCTCAATTTTTGAAACTAAGATGCCAACTCTGGTATTAACAACTCTTCTAAAGAATGAAGTATACAATCTGCAGGAAAAGAGCATGCTGCTATGAGAATTGAAGAATACCAGCGTCGTCTTCATTTGTACAACCGAGATAGAACAAACTTTTTCTCTTATTTTGTTGGTCAGGTATGAAAATCTAAATATGTTTATACAAAGTTTTCTCTTATGACTTTTTCTGAATCTGATTTATGTCAAAATCTCCTTTCTTGCAGAAAACAAGAGCACGTGTGACATCCATTGACAGAAAATCTGGAAGGCTGCTATTCTCTGAGAAACCTATAGAAGGTCGAGATTTTGGCAAGAAGAAAGAGAATCTAATGGTCAGTAGTAGCTTGATATCAGTGTATTCCAGCGATATCATTTTGTCTTTTTGGATTACAGTTGGATTTCCCTTGGACAAAGTTGTGACTAATCAATAATTCCATTCCAAAAGCTACCTATTATGGTTTCAATTTTCACTGTCTTTTGCTGGCACTTATTAACACTCTTATGTTTAAAGTTGTGCCAAGTACACATACTGTGTTTGGTTTCCTTTGCTGCTTACCTAAATAAGATGTGCATTTCAATCCGCTTGCTGAAGAAGTGTTACTAAGTAATATGGTATACTTATTTTCCTATTTGCAGTTGATATTGTTTTTTTGAAAAACTGATCCAAGTAGTCGATGCATGTTGGAAGTGTTGAAGAATGTAACTACTGTTAGTCTTCATAATTGTATTTGAGTCATAATCAAATATATTTGTCAAAAGAAAGAAAAATAAATTTTATTATTAAAGAAATTGACTTATTAAAGCATGGGTTTCATGCTTGGGTATTGTTTTTAGGTCAAAGCCTCCATTGAAAGCTTTTAGGGTTTATGTCAAGTGTCCTTGTCCCTGTCATATTGTAACAAATCTTTCATGGGCTTTATTTGTCAAGAAAGAAATTTATTTTAATGTACATTAGGTCTTCTGGGCCTCCTCCACTAAGTCGGCCTCAAACTGGACAAATCGGCTTAAACAGAGGGGCAGAAACTGCTATATAAAGGCAGCAACTCGACCTCATTTGTCACACACACTCAACAAGTTCGATCTGCAGTTTCTGGGCTAAGAAAAAGTGCGAATTTCAAGGGAAGAAGAGGAAAAGTCTAGTAAAGAAGGAGGAGGCCAACATCTTGCTAAAGAAGACGGAATTTCTCTCTCTTATCTCCCACGTGCGAAGTTCTGAATTGCTGCTGGGGGCCGAAATTATGTAGTTGCTGGGGAGGCCGAAATTCTAAAGCTGTTGGTGAAGCTGGGTCCGAAATTTTTGGGTCGATGTTGGGCTATAGAAGAGACTATTGGAGGTTGCTGTATCTCATTGGAAGGCTGACTTGGTGGAGGAGAAGGGTCCGTAGGTATAAAGGCCTTGGTCTATCTCATTTTGAATTACTGAAGGAAGAGTTCTTGACTGGGTTTTCCACTACATAGGGATTTTAGCCCTGGTTGAGCGCCTACATCTGGTGTCCATGATCTTCATGTTTTTGCTTTGATGATTGCTTGATGAAAAGAAGATAAAGAAGCTAATAAACATAATAATATCACAAGTAATTATCAACATAAGAAAATCTTTTTGCCTTTCTGATTTTCTAACAGGAAGATCAGTTTGTTGGGTTTAGAGAGCTGCACATATGTTACATGGCATTGGCTGCTTGGAACATGTAATGTTTAGGTCTAATTTGCTAAAGAAAAGGACCAATCTTAAGGACGAGACTTTGATGAAATAATTAGGTGCTGGGAATGTCCATGACAATAGGAAAGGACTAAAGACTAAGTTGATAATGGCATGAATTCTCAAATGATTGATGCTAGGGCGTTGGAGGATGGCGTTACAGTTCTTGAAGCAATTGCAAATGCTACATCAATAAACAGTAAATGCACTGCACTAGACGGGTTGAGAAATGTAGATATACTTTTCAAAAGATACACTCTTTGATTTATTGTCAACTGACTTTTAATACTCTAAGCAATTGCGTGTTCTTTAAGTGATGGGAGAGGTCCAGTTCAGTAAACACAAAAATGATAATTGCCTTGGATGACAAAATCACTTTGGGCAATGGCACTAATGCTTGATTGAACTGGTAACTGTAACGCATTAATGGGAGCAAGGGAAGTGTAATGAAACATTGTGGAAATGACAAAAAATGGAGGTGCAATGCCTTGACAACATCCAATTGAAGCCATCCTGACTAAATAGGAATGCTAGATTCAATCTTGCACGTGACAAAAAAGAATCAAGCAAATTTAAACAGGTAGTGAAACTAGTCCCACCAGGATAATCTTAGTTTTGTCAAGTGGATGAGACCTCTAAATTTCACTTGCAACCTTGCAAAACCAAAGAGGTAAATACTGAATCTTACAAGCACTTGAGAATGAAAATCATGGGAGATTTTAGGACATATGCAGTATGATTCTAGTGACAACGCTAGTCAACAGGTTTATATAGATTGTCAAGTGGATGGGACCGCTAAACTCCACTTGGAACCTTGCAAAACAAAAGAGGTAGATATTTTATCTTACTAGTACTTGAGGGACATAATCATGGTAAACTTTGGGACATCTGCACTATGATTCTAGTGACAACACTAGTCAACAAGTACAAGAACATGTTTGCGTGATCTACAAAGACCAATGATGTTGGGAGCAAGAATGAAATGGATAGATAGAGAACCAATTCTAAAAGAATCCTATGCGTGAAGCATCCTGGAAGCTTTTTCTATATAATATATATTTTGTTATACACTAGTTTTGTTTCCCAGCTTAGTCTTGTGTATATACATGACGAATGGCTATAAGTCGAACAATGTAATTTGTAACCAAACATTGAATGCTAATAAAAGTACATTACCAGCTGCATAAGAGGACAAAAGAAGTGGGCTATGACTCTACAAGAGGTGAAAGATAATGGTGCTTAGTAGGCAAAGGAAGGGGCCTTAGTAAGGGAGCTAACCCAAAGTCTTCTAAAACTTAATTATGTCCTTGATTATTAGCTCATCATGGTTTACTGTATAATTATGTCTTGGGGGGGATTAGTATATGAAGGGAGACATGTCTCCTTATGCCATACATTTAAAGCTACTTTTACCATGCAAACGTACTATGGTGATTGCTGTGGTGGTTCAAATTTTGAAGGATTGTGGGGACGGAGAGAGTTAGAAGGGACACTTCCTTTCAATTCTCAGAGAGCCGAGCCAATAGAAACTGGAAATTCACCTGTTAAATGTCCTTTGACTGGGAAATTGGTCAAATTTCCATAGAATGAACTGTTGTATGTACTGAATTTCAACTGTGAGAGCTACAACCATAAATTTAATAGAGAATTGTGGACGTATTGAATGATATTGGCTGTAATTGAGGAAATTTAGCTATAGTTGATAATTCCCTGGAATCTTAGCAGTGAGATTTCCTAGCTAACCTCTATTGGAGCCATGGAGGTAAGTCGGATTACCTCAGGGAACCCTGAGCATAGAAGGGGATCCCATTCCTTGGGTTGTGCAAGCTGATTGTGAAGAGGGCCATGGATTGGGAATTGTCGTAGGTGACTGTGAGCTTGGGATTTGGGCCGTGAGAAGAGAAATTACAGCTAGCCTTAGGAAGAGTGTGCCCCTTGTGGATTCATAGTCTTAGTTCGGGGGTGGCCCCTATTGCAAAGAGAATTGGTTCAGCAGGGAGCCTATGGTTGGGTGGAATGTCTCTCTTCTGCATCTAGTTCTTGGACAATTCAAGACAGATAAGTGTTCCCAAATGTATCTCTGAATGTTGTTGAATTTAATACTGAGTTGTTATGGTTTATGTCATGGTTGAACTATTTTCCAGTTTGTTCTTCTGACTGCTTGTGTTAGCCTACATTTATGAATTACTATTTCATGAATACTTATGGTTACATTTAGGTTGCATAAATCTGCAGTGTCATGCTTGTTGTTAGTAAATATTTAATAACATAACATTAAGTTCAGTTCCTTGGTAATTTGCATGAATTTGGGTGGTTAAAAGAACTACCCCATATCCTCAAAGTGCATAGAGGGTATTGGGTATGTTAAAGAATAGTATCAAAGATACTGGTTATAACACTGGGACTATATGGGCTAGAAATTAGCTGTGTATGATGAAATTGTAGTTTGTATGATAAGTGTTAGACTAAATTTCTCCATGAGACATGGTACAAAGAGGTGCCGTAAGGCTCCATCACATTGGCACTGATGAGCAGGTTGCAGATATTCTCACGAAGCCCCTGGGGAAGGTCAAATTCTTAACCTTCCGTGAGAATCTTGGTATCGTGGACAGACCCTATTGTGAGGGTACCGCTTGAGTTGGACTGTGAGCTCTGGGAGCTCCAAGGGGATTGGGGATAGCTACTTGGAGCTATAAGCAACCACAGGGCTAGGTTCGCCTTACCTATTTGGTGTGCTCTTTCCCCACCGATATGATATTGAGTCGGTTCACCCTCTCTTTGATCTATGCCCCACATGCATCCTACCCATGTAGTTCGGGACTCATGGGAAGTACCTCTCCTCTGGCCAATGAGTTTGGAAATGAGGATAGAGACCATAGCATTACCGATGGACGCATCGTGTATTGCCACACTCTCTATGTCTAGGATGGGATGTGTCCAACAACTTGATCTGGGATCAAGTCTGGTTGAGGTTTCTACCTCTAAACCGACTTCGGATTAGTGGAGAGTGGCAAGGTCTTTGTGACTCACTCTCAATGATATTTTGAATTTTCTTATTATTTCTTCTATAGCAGAGCAGAGCCAACAAAGCAGAGACAACAAGATGACACAAGATTGCTTGATGATATATGATAGTACATGATGGTACTGGATGACAGGATTGCATAGGTGGACGAATGCAGTTCTCCCTAGTTGAGAGGGAGTGTTAAATTTGGAAACTAGGGCTAAACTCCATGTTGCACTGCTCGTATGATGGAGATGATATTTTTGTTGGATTCCTCTTTTGGAGAGGTGCAATATTGATCTAAAGATCATCTTGTTGGGATGAGCAGAACTTGTATTTTGAATTTATTTTTCCACACGTGCAATTTGTCAAGGTCGACTAGAATTGTAATGTAGGCTCACAAGCCCCAAAATTTGTGTCACACACCCACAATCATCGATATAAAAAGGAGAGACATGATGCTCAATTCATCATTCATTCATCACACACATCTTTCTCTCATCTTATTGGATCGTACAACCTGTTAGCCCAGGTATGTCAGTGATCAAATGACTCTTTTAGTTGTTTTCCACAAAGTCATAGGTCAATTTTTTTTTTAGTATTTCGAACCAGTTCTCAGAAATAATTTTGGTCACTGAAGAGGTTTAAACCATGTATGCTGCTCCATTTCATTTATCATCACCATTGTCAAGGTCATCACCATCATTAGTTTCAAGGTCACCATTTCCATCATCATCACTGAAGAGGTCTATGTTGAGATTTTGTATAGTTGGTGTAGCATCGGGTGTGTTCTAGCCCCAAAATTTTGTAGAGGGGCGAAGACACACTTGAACTCCAAAACCCAGAAAGTGTTTTGTTAAATTTCAGCTGGTGTTCAAGTTATTCAAATAATTAATTATTTTAATGTATTTCCGAAGTCTAAACTTAGGAAAATTAAATAATTAAAGTGAATTAATTAACACGTGCTGAAATGTTCTAAATGACACGGATCAAGCAGTCTTTTAATCTCAGTGGTTGATGAGTGTTTTAATCTCGGCCGTTGATGAGATCATCGAAAAAGTATAAGAGAAAGGCTTGAGGGTCAGTTGGAGACACACACACAGAGGCAGAGCTAAGAGAACAGATCTGGAATTCTAGGGCAGGGTTTGCTAAGAATTTCCGGAAGAGTTTTTCTGTAGCGAGGGGTAGTATTGGCTGAGGGGATGATCTGATCCCGAAGCCAAGAGTCAGGTTGAGGCAGAGGAGCAGCAAACAAGGACAACGCAGAGGAGTAGAGAGCAGCAACTGTGTAGCCGCTATGCAGGACAGCGCTGCAGCTCTAGAGGGTTTCAGAATTACGCAGAGGGTCTCTAGGGCCAGCGTAAGGCTCACGCCACCCTCTCTGGGGTTACGCAGTCCCTCTCTGGGCAGCGTAGTGGCACTCAGAGCCTAGCAGGGCTGACCCTGTCACAGGCAGCACTGGGGTTTCTAGGGCCAGATCTGGGCTGAGTCTTCTAAATCCTGTTTGAGGGTGTGGATTAGTCAGATATTTGGTCCTGGAACAACAAGTTAGCTACATATTTCTTTTATTCTCCATCGGGTTTTCTAGATCTGGAACCCAGATTTACTGTACTCATAGTCTACTTAATAAAATAAACCCTCATATCTGCTGCACCGATTTTCCCGCTTTGGGTTTTTTCGGGGACTTATGTCCAAAAATCCATGTGTCACTTTGTTTGAATGAGCGTAGTATTCAGTAAATGATCTGCATCTGTAGACCGTTAGTTGTGTTTACTTTTGTATTTTCTAAATCTAATTTATGAAGATAACTTGTATAATTTAAAACAAGTAGGAGAAGTAAACCATGATACTGTAGTAGAATTTTCACATGGTATCAGAGTGATAGCAGATCAAGATGAATCTCCAGCAATCAGCTGAAGAATATTTTTTCTATAGGATAGCAGCAGAAGCAGAGGAGATCTGGAAGGGGCAGCGTGACAGCAGGAGGACGCAGATCTAGGAAGGAACAACGCTGCAGATTCAGAAGGCCATCAGGCTTACACAGAGCCTTCCTAGGCTAGTGTAAGGACTGCGTCGCCTAGTCTGGGGTTACGCAATCCACTTCTGAGAAGCGCTGAGGCTGCGTTGGGCCAGTCAGTGAGATGCAGTCCAGTATTTCTTCTGTTGCAGAAAGCCTTGCCAAGATTCAGAAGCAGTGCTTCAGATCTTCAGTAGTGCTGGTGTGGTGGAGATTTTGCTGGTGCAGAATTGTGCCTAGCTAAGTCAACAAAGGCGGGAGGAACACAGCCACTCAGCAGATCTGAGCCAAACAGATTTGAGATTTGATCACGAGGGTGATCGGAGAGTACTGTCCGATTGTGTTTGGGTGAAAGATTTCCAGGAGGGAAATTAGTGGTCAGAGAGAGTAGCTACTATAGAGGGTTTCTAATCACCAAGAAACCCAAATCCAACATTTTCTGTTGAGTGTTGCAACAGAAAGAGGGAGAGGAGTATTTGTTCTGACAGATCTGAGCAAGATGGCGAGATATGGACTGAGAGATCATGATAGGTTGGACGACATGTCCAACTTTGTTATCTGGAGGGCCAGAATCCTGTCAGTTCTGGATGAGTATAGTCTCAAAGATCATGTAGAAAAAGTTCTAGTTGTACCAACCGATGCAGATCCTCTTAAGAAGTATGAAGAAAATCAAGCGCGGACTAAGCGTTTGATCATGGACGGAGTCAAAGACCACCTCATACCTCATATTGCCGGAAAGAATGCAACAAATGAGGTGTGGGTAGCTGTTATCACTCAAAAAATTCAAACATCATTTTGACAAGGTTACATAGGTTCATGGGTCAAAATAGGGTCTTAGGAGTCATTTTAAGTTTGATCAAGGGAAGTACTAAATTTTTTATAGTTTGAGCTTACCCTAAGGTTTAAACACACTCATCTTCAAACTCCTTCATGTCACATCATTCATAATTTTCTATTTCATTTCATTTTCCAAAGGTTTTTGTACCAAAAGTGCCAAATTAGCCAAGAAACCACAGTTTTGTAGTGCATTACACTGTAAAAAGTTACTTTTTGCTACGAAACTGTTGAAAGTTTCGTAGCAAAATATGAAGCAAAATTCTGTTTTCTGACTTTGAGAAGTCAACTTCAAAGGTGGTTTCTGGGCAAACAGAAAGGTATTTTAAGAAACTGAGAGAGGTTATTTTCAAAAACATATCAAATAACAATAACCTCTCTCACTTTTTTCACAAGTGTTATCAGTTGGGAGATACAAGGATTTCTTTGAAGCCCTATTTTCAGAAAACAAAGTTTTCCTGTTTTACACATGTTTTGCAAATGTAGTTTCTGGACCGCTGGAGATGTGTTTCAAAAAACGAAGAGAGGTTTTTCTTCAAGATATACTTACCTACAAAAACGTCCTTCAATTTTGCAAAATACATCATGTATTAGAAGATATAGGCTCTGTTCCAAGACCAAAATTTGAGGAAAAAACAGGAAAAATCTGCAAGGATGTCTTAAATATGAAAGGTGAGATTGACACCTCAAGAATCTTAGGTGAGTTGATTTATGGTTGTTTGAGGTTGATGACATTATTAGCTACAAGTTTTTTGCACTCATAGGTTTCAGTTTTCAAAATTATGCAAAAATATGCTTTTTCAGCAGTTTCGTAGCAGCTTTAGGCTTGAAAGGCAGCAATGTGCTACGAAACTGCTGTAGCTGCGTTTTTGTCTTTTTGACCAGTTATGGAGGGTGTTGAGAGCTGAAATTGGTATGACACATGTGTTGGATGATGATAAATTTGATGCAAAAGGAAAGAGTTGAAATGGTTGAATATAAAGGCTTATTTTGCAGCGTTACGAAACTGCCTTACTTTCGTAGCTCACTGCATTTCATCCTTTTGAGCAGGTTTTGAAGCGACTTTTGGACAGCTGGAGGTTATGGAAGAATAATAGACCATGTCAAGCCATCATTCAACATTCAAGGACCACGAATTGAAGATTAAATGACAGCGAAAAATGTTAAAAAATAGAAGAAAATCATTTGCCTAAAAAACAGGGTCTTGTTTCCTAGTTTTGAAGAGGTCAGCTAAGTGGTCATAAAGGGATGAAGCCCATCATCTAAATTCGACCATGTGAATGTATACTTGTCAAAGATGTAATTTCTTTTAGTAGATAAGGTTGTTAAAGATAATAAAGAGTAGTTTGAGTCCTATTTGAAATAGGACTGTCAAGTAGGATAGGTGTCTGTTTATCATTAAAGTTGATGTTTTATGGTTATGCAAGGTGTCATTAGGCAAAAATTCGACGTATCTAGCCTAGAGGCAGATCATATGATGATGTAACATGTCTATTAAAGGCCATGGGGTCGAATTTGTCAAGGGTTGGAGATTTTGGCACAATGGCAGCTTATTGTAAATTGACTGTTTCAGCAATACAGAGATTTGTTACTTGACCAACTTGGGATTCTGAAGGAGTTTTTGGTGCTTACTTATCCTATCTGTACCTTTTATGTATCTCTCTTGCAGTGGCTTTCATTTATATTACTCGAGTTTAAAAATTTGATGCTCTGACTTCCTTTATAAGTGAATTGACTGTGTATTTCCTTGTCTCATGTGTGTGTGTCCTACTACTAAAAACTCTGACCTGCCTCAACTTCCATGTTAGGTAAACTCACTGCAATCACTGAAAGTTTGACTCCATAAGCCCAATGGCTACATATTGATATTATTTTCAACCTACAGGTTAGAGATGTTATCTCAAAAGACTATTTGATTGTAAAGCTATTGGAGTTTGCTTCTATATACAATAACAACACAACTTTTCTTCACCTGAGATTCTTATTATATTTCAATGAGTTTCTGTCCTATCTTTTGAAAGGTTTTCTTCAATGTCTTAATGGTTATTACTCAGAACTCATGATTGTTCATGCTTTGACTTCCTTTAAGTATTAAACTATGGTATATCTCTCTTAATAGTTTACCTTCAATGTCTTGATGTCTCATCACTCAGAATTCATGTATTACATGCTTTGACTTCCTTTGAACCTCAAGCTATTGAAAACCTCCTGTATGTCTTGCTCTTTCATTGAAATATTTATTAGCCTCAGCTTCCACAAGGAGAGCCTTTGTCATCTTTATCCCTGTCACTGACTCCATAGCCCAATGGTAGCAAGCCTTCATCTTTTCAACCTGTAAACATACAAAACCAAGACATAATTCATAGAGTTAGCCATCTATCTACATCTTTATTCAATATGATTAACCCTTGAGAGAGCCCTCTCAGATTGAGGAGGCTAAGCCTCAGTCGCAAGATTAGTTTGAAATAGTTACACTGAAGTTGTTTGATCAACAGCCATCAGGTACGATTTTGGTGATAACAGGTAGCCTTGGACACGATGTATCAAGGAGGCTCTGTCCAACGAAGGATGCTTCTGGAAAATCAGATGCGGTTGTTCCAGATGATGAAGGGTGAGGAGATAGATCCATTCCTCTTCAAACTTCAAACTATCCGAGATCAGCAGATTGCCATGGGTGCAAATCTGGATGAAGGGCTCGTAGTGAGGACGACCCTAAATGCAGTCTCGGAATATTGGAAATCGTTTGTCCAGAGCATTTTTAGAGGGGCAACGTTACCATCATGGACTGACATGTGGGCTATCCTCCGTCAAGAGGAGATCAAGAAGATCACCAAGAAGCATAATATCAGTGGTGGAAGCAGATCAACCAGAGTGAAGAAAGAAGAGGAGGATGATGCAACCCTTGCATCAAAGGAAAGGAAGCAACAAGGGAAGAAGAGGGACCTTTCCAAGGTCCGGTGCTTTAACTGTGGCGATCTTGGACACTTCGCCAACACTTGTCCTAAGAAGAAGGACAAAGGATATTCTGATTCCAAGGCTGCAGCAGCAAAGGATGATGGTTCTGATGATGATGCAGCCATGAGTGCTCATGTGCCTCGAGAGAAGAGGTGGGGTGACATGGATTTGTAGAGCAACTACAGACAGTGTGGCGGGATCCTTGAGTCGGCCCTACTCTTGGATCACATACGAGCTACGGGAGCCTTAAGACGGTAGTGGGATGAGTCGAGAGATGGTTGCAGAAGGTCACAATGAAGCAGAAGGGAGAGCTAAAGCGTTGAAGAGGGAGCAGTGTAATGCAGAAGGCAGCAACAACGTGGAGGCAACAACGCAGAGGGGTTGATGGGACTTCAACAGTGCAGAGAAGTTGAGCTCACGAAGTGCAGTGTTGCAGCTACGCAGTGGCTTCAAGGGGACAACGTAAATCAACATCCAAGGAGCTTCAGTGATAGCTGCAACTTGACTTATCTGTCAAACAGTTGGGCAGGAGTCCTTTAGTTGCTTACTTCTCGGTAACTGAGTTGCAGTGCAACAATTAGCAGTGGTAGTGCTATGGGCAGCATGATGAAACAATTTGAGAGGGAGCTGCAGTACAGATGTGGCGGTGTCAGTGGCATGGGCAACAGTACAGAGAGCAGAAGTGCAGTGGATGGAGAGCAGCAGGCCAAGCATCAATAGCACAAAATCCAACTTCAAGATCTTGTAGTGCATGGTGTGGATGCATTGCTAGAGCACACTCCGTGCTAAGAGGGAGTGTTGAGATTTTGTATAGTTAGTGTAGCATCGGGTGTGCTCTAGCCTTGAAATTTTATGGAGGGGCTAAGACACACTTGAACTCCAAAACCTAGAAAGTGTTTTGTGCAATTTCAGCTGGTGTTCAAGTTATTCAAATAATTAATTATTTTAATGTATTTCCTAAGTCTAAACTTAGGAAAATTAAATAATTAAAGTGAATTAATTAACACGTGTTGAAATGTTCTAAATGACACGGATCAAGCAGTCTTTTAATCTCTGCCGTTTATGATTATTTTAATCTTGGTCGTTGATGAGATCATTGAAAAAGTATAAGAGAAAGGCTTAAGGGTCAGTTGGAGACACACACACAGAGGCAGAGCTGAGAGAACATATCTGGAATTCTTGGGCAGGGTTTGCTAAGAATTTCCGGAAGATTTTTTCTGTAGCAAGGGGTAGTATTGCCTGAGGGGATGATCTAATCCCGGAGCCAAGAGTTAGTAAGAGGCAGAGGAGTAGCAAACAAGGACAACACAGAGGAGCAGAGAGCAGCAGCAGCCGCTACGCAGGACAACGTTGCAGCTCCAGAGGGTTTTAGAATTACGCAGAGGGTCTCTAGGGCCAGCTTAAGGCCTGCGTCACCCTCTCTGGGGTTACGCAGTTCCTCTCTGGGCAGCGCAGTGGCACTCAGAGCCTAGCAGGGCTGACGCTGGGGTTTTAGGGCAGCGCTGGGGTTTCTAGGGCAGATCTGGGCTGAGTCTTGTAAATCCTGTTTGAGGGTGTGGATCAGTCAAATATTTAGCCCTGGAACAACATGTTAGCTGCATATTTCTTTTATTCTCTATCGGGTTTTCCAGATCTGGAACCCAGATTTACTGCACTCAGAATCTACTTAATAAAATAAACCCCCATATCTGCTGCACTGGTTTTCCCGCTTTGGGTTTTTTCCGGGGACTTATGTCCAAAAATCCATGTGTCTCTTTGTTTGAATGAGCGTAGTATTCAGTAAATGATCTGCATGTGTATTCTGAAGATAACTTGTATAATTTAAAACAAGTAGGAGAAGTAAACCATGATACTGCAGTAGAATTTTCACAGTCTAGGGTTAGGTCACTCCATCTCATATAGGTCAAAGTCTAGGTTCATTCCCGGCTTTGAGAAACCTTCAAATTTTCACTAAACATAAGGCAACAACCCTCCATTCCATTCATAAAACCCTAGTGAAGGAGCTAGCTTGTTTATGAAGTTCAAATAAAGTCATCTCTCTTGTTTCATATGGCTCAAGTTTCAAAAAAAGTTTCAAACATCTGATCTCTGCTCACTGTTTCATGAAAAATTGAAGAATTCTATCTCACTGTCTCATTTTAAAGACCAAAAAGTCATCATCATTGACTGTCAGAGCTCCAAGGGAGGTCATTTTGACCTATTGTCCCAATCGAAAGCAAAGAGAGTCATTTTAAGCTTCAAAGGTTCCTTATCTGTTTTGAAAGAGTCATTATCCCATGTGAAAGTTCAAAGGTGTGAAGAGATTTCAAAGTTTTAAAGAGAAGCAGTCTCACTGGCCCCATGAAAAAGAAGCAAATTGTGTCTTGATGTCTCATCAAGGATCTATAAATTCACCTCAAATGTCAAAGAATAAGAAGGTTGGTTATGTCCTCTTCATCTCACTTAAAGGAATAACAAGTCACTTTTCAAGTGTAAAAAGGTTAAAAAGTCATGGTAAATGTCATGGGAAAAGGTAAAAGGGTAATTTTCAGCTATAAAAGGCAAAACAAACTTCATTTTTTCATTGTTACTTTTCATATGTGTGAGAGCAACATTTTTCTACTTCACTTACCCCTCCATATTCTTAAAATTCTCTTACAACCCTCAGAAAACCCTTGTGTTACGCTTTTGTGGTGAAGAAAACGCTTGTGTTACGCTTCTGTGGTGAAGAGAAGGTAGGTGTTACGCTCTTGTGGTGAAGAAAACACTTGTGTTACGCCCCTATGGTGTAGAGAACACAATTGTTACGCTCCTGTGCATTACAAGGGCCAGTTGTTACGCTTCTGTGTGAATACAAACCACGTTGTTACGCTTCTGTGTGAATGCCACCTAGGTGTTATGTTTATGTGGGAATACAAGCCACGTCGTTATGCTCCCGTAACTTGCATTTCTGCTTTGTTACGCTCTTGTAACTTTCATTTCTGCCATGTTACGCTCTTGTAACTACAAGCTCCGGTGTTGTTGAAGCTCGAAACCCTCCAACCTTCAACCTCTATTCCTTGGTGTAGCTTCTTCACAAGGTAAGTAATCATCTTATGCTTGTTTTGGTCGGATTTTGAATGTTTTTTCAGTCATTTGTTGTCTTTTTATGCTGTCAATATGTCTCCATTGTCCTCATATAAAAAATTTGTTTTGTTAAACCCTAACCTACTCTATTCAACCTAAACCCTAACCTATCACATAAACCCTAAACCTACACCCCCATGCCCCATCTATACACATGCCTATCCCCACACATCATCCATGACGTGAATCAAACCATTAAAACCCTAAATTCTAAATTATTTAACACAGTCAACAATCAAAACTGTGAAAACTAAGGTGACTGTGTTTTAGGGTTTTGAATGACCTAAACCTATCCATTTGACTTCATTCCACCTTCATTGTGGAGCTAAGGTGTTAGCCTACCCACTGAATTTTTATCAAGCTCCATGGCCCTTAAACATCAAAAACACTTCTTCACTAGTTTTTTCCCACAGTCAAAATTGGGAAATGACTGTGTTTTGAGGTTTTCATCATCGTAAACCCCTCCATTTGCCTTCATTCCACCTTCATTGTGGAGACAAGATACCATCCTATTCATTGAATTTTTGTCAGAACTTTTGCTCAAACCCATCACCCCTATTTCACCTCACAAACTTACCCTACTATTACACAGGCTATTCTCACAGTCAAAATTGGGAATTTCCTGTGTTTTAGACATTCTGATACCTTCCACACATCCATTTTCTCTCATTCCACCTACAACTTGAAGCCAACACACAACACTACCTACTCCATATTTTCTATAATTTTTCTCAGCTTCAAGATCCTCCATTTCATCCACCAAACTCACACCTTCCTACACCATGTTTTTCCAAATTTCCATTCTCATTCACTCATTTCATTGAGACCTTAGGGTTTTCATCATTCCAGTGACAAACACCATGGAAAGTGACAAGAAGAGCTTCAAAGGAGGGCGCTATCTCAGGCTTGAGCCATTCACCATGCACGAGATTAATGCTTTGCCATTGGCCAGAAGATGCTTTCAAAGAACTCAATGTTTAACATTTTGTGAAAGGCTTATGGAAGGGGGGTATCATCTTCAGTTGTCCAGCCTTTTTGCAACCAGCTACAATATGGGAAAGGTCACTCTTGCAGGTATGGAGATCAACCTATCATGTGATCTAATTGCTTCAGCTATAGGTATCGCCTTCCATGGAGAGCAGTGGTTCAAGGGTATGGACCTAGACATTGAAAACTACAAGAAGTTCCTAAAGCCTCATGCTAGAGATGATCCAGAATTTCTTTTTCCTTTCAGAAATCTTAGAAATGAGTATGCTCCTTTGATGATGTTTATAATGAAGTATTTTACATGCGAAGAAAGATTCTCCAGGCTATAGGGGTATCACATCAGGCTTTTGATGCATTTTACTAGAGTCAAAAGTTTAAACACTTGATTTGCCTCATTATTTATACAGGAGCCTGATTAAGATGGCTGAGAAGGTTCAGAGCAGAAGGGAAGATCATCATACTAGTCTCTTTCATCATGGCCTAATCAAGCTCATTGTGTTGCATCACTTGTCCTCCATAAACATGACATGGGAAGACTTCTTGGAGAGGTTGTAAGTAACACTTTTTGTCTTGCCTATTACATCATCACAACAACTAATGGAGATTGGCTCTTCTAGCATGGCTATTCAGCTTTCAGATGTCCCTAGGGTTGTGGGATTTTCTCACACATATGAGAGAGGGAAGAGACAAGTTTTTGTGCCTAAGTCTACCAGGAGTTTTCTTACACTTGGCACCCTTGACGAGTAATGTCAGATAGAGGAGCAACCTCTCTTGCATCAGCACAATGAGTCAGTGCCATTGGAACCTGAGGTATCAGAGCATGAGGAGGTCAGATGAGCTGAAGACATCATCAAAGAGAAAGATAAAGAGATAGCAGAATTGAAAGAGGCCTTCTCCATTACCCAATCCCGAATTACTTTCCTTGAGCGGGAAAATTATCAATTGCAAGTGAATCAGCTCCTACAAAGCAAGTATAAATCAAACATGGAGGCAAACAAAGGTAAAGGCAAGAAGATTGTTGTTGTTGACCAAATGCAGGAGATGGAGGTTGAAACACACACAAAAAGACCAAGAACAAGAGGCCTCAAAAGGGCAATGGAGTGAGAGAGACAACAAATTCATCAATCTTAAGAGTTGACATTTGATGAGCTCATTGCCATGGAGATCAATGAGGATAGATCTCCATTGGCTATCAAGAGTTAATGAGCATCTGGAGAAGCTATTGAAGAAGGCTAAAAAGGATAACAAGCTGCAAAGGAACATGAAAAACCATTATCACACCAGGGATACCATTTCACAAATAAGGTTGAAACAAGTGAAAAGGAGGCTTAAAGAGGCAAAAATGAAGCTCAAGGAGAAGGAAAACTTGGATTTATTGGCTGAAGCTTCATTAGCTGTGTAGCCTATCTCTTACAGGTGTCAAAGAACCAATTTTGAAAGCTTTTGAGCAATTTTGGTATTTTACATGATTTTTTGCAGAATTTTGGAAATTTCTCATTACAGAAGGGTTACAGACACTTATGACTTTTTATTTTGGAGGCATCCAAATCGTGATTTTTTTACATGGATGGATGTATTTTGATGAGTGCATCATAGATCAATAACCCTCATGGCATGACAAGCTGCAATTTGGGAGAAAAAGCTCAAAAACCACCTATTTTTCATGTTTCTGCCTGCTTTATGGACCCTCTGTTACGCTTTTGAGTGACCCTGGGAGAATGGATTTTTGAAGGCCTTTCCATGGTCCATTGTGCAAAATTCAAGATGTCCTAGAAACTAGACACAGGGCTAGTTGACTGTTTTTTCAAAAGTGGATTTGGACTTCTCAAAGTGCCTCAAAAGTGCCTCCAAAGTTCGGTTATGCTTCTGCAAATTGTTTTTAAAATCTTCATTTAGAATTGTCACAGATCAACATTGGATTCCCTCAAGACACTTTTCAAGCTCAGAAATGGTCACAAATTCGAGGCTATGAGTTGTCATTAGAGTTATTGGGTTGTTTTTGGCTTCTTATCATGAAGGAATTTGAAATCAATGTAAGGGACAAACACTCCTAGTTTATAGCTAAAATTCAGGGAATGGTTTCTAACCTCCTTATAAACTAGGAAATGGCTCATCTTTTGCATTTAATGGGATTTCGACTTGATGAGGTGTCATAGTCTATATTTTCTATAAGAGACTCTCTTTTGTCTTTTGTGGAGTGGGATAGTCTCATATTGCAGTGGAGCTCTTGTAATCAACAATTTGGAATGAAATCAGAGACATATTTGCAGGAATTGTGTTGATATACTTGTGGTATGCCTTGGACCATCTATTTTTATTATGTATGTTATATCATTTCATGCTTAATACCATGTCTTCTTCTTCATATATGTTTATCTTGTAAGTTTATGAGTAGAAATCATGTTTATGCATGCTCTATTTTAGACAAGGTTTACAATATTGTGTTTATTTGCTTCTAAACTAAATGAATTCACCTTAATGGTCATTCAAACTCTATTCCATTTCATCCTATACTCAATGACTTATTAAAATGCTTTCAAACTACCTATCTTGCCTCACATATTCTCTGCAGATTCACCTTGGAGTTCAGACCTAAAAACCTTATACACTGTCTACTCACTGAATTTTCTATCCAGCACTAAAAACATCAAACAAATCCTATTTATTGAGCTTATATACCTAGCCTAAGATCATTAGATACTCAATCATTCCTTTGATTGCAAAAGTGACAACGAGAGAGCCCTCTCTAGTCCTGGTAGGGCTAGCTACCTAACCTAAAGCCTGGTATGTGGTTACCTTTCTCCAATCCTATTTTCAGCCTTGTGAAGTTGGGGAGAGTGATAACACAACCTTAGAGGCTTCTCTCTTCTCCACACGTGTGAAACAAGAAGCTGCAATTTTTGGACTGGTTTAGGGCTTTCTTGGACAATGTTGATTTTGGGTCAATTCTCATCATTTGAGTGCGTTTTTAAGCTCAAAAATCCGATTTGAAGAGGCCGCAGCTGGAGGCACAAAATCCGATTTGACTTTGACCGCAATTGACCGCAAGGTTGACTATTGTTTTGACCACATACTTTGACTTCTAAGTTGAGTAGAATTGTGGACTATTTTGGGCCATGTTTGACTTTGAAGGAAGGCCGAGTTTGACCGAGTTTGTTTGGAGGCTGAATTGCTGGTTTGACCAGCGAAGACTTTGCTGGCTAGGGCATCCTGTTGACTGATGTAAAAGATATTTTCTCTCATTCTGTTGAATAAGAAGAATTACAAGAATATTTATGTTTCTTGTCTTAGCTTGTCTTTTGTCAATATATTTTATGTTCTATCAGCATTTACTTTCAATGGTTATGTGATTGCATATCTGAAATTGAATTGCGCGAATAAGAAAGATTGTCATTGAAGTAAACTGCTCTAAGCATAGAACATACCATGGTTAACTAAAATTAATAGATAGACATTTAACTAAAATTAACCAAGATTCTTTGCATCCCACATTAGTCTTAGGATCTACATTTCTTATAAGATAGTTGTTCATTCTAGCAGCAGTTGTCTATCAATTACTTGGTTCTAATTTCTATGCGAGATAGTTGACTCCATAAGGCACTAGTATCAAACTTTTAATCTAATCAAATCTGTTAAATCTCATTAGATCTAAAAAAAGTACTTGGTCGCTTGACTGTGTCTCCTGTACTTGTTGGTTTCCAACTAAACTAGTTCTCTTTCATTCCATTTCTATAGGGTCTACCCCCCTTAGTCTGCAGGGAGATAGCTTAAACAAAGAGATTGGGGATCAGAGTGACAACCCCCCAATCTGAGCCGTTGTCACGGTGCCTAGACATTCGGTGCGACAACACCTCCTCCTACTTCTTCTAGAAGACATCAAAGTCCAATGCCAAACCAAGGGCTTTCTTCATCTAGAGGAAAAGGCATTACATTTTCTCGCAAAAGGGACAGAGGAAATCATTAGTTAGAAGTTAGAACTTACTTAGTGGTTCATTTCATTGTATATGACTCATGATATGAGATATATCTATTATACTTTTGGTTGATATTTTGAGGCTGAGTCAGGACTCAGGATTCAAGACACGATTCACTATTATGTGTGATGTAATGTAGCACTAGACATTTTACACCTTATATATTTGTTTTCTTTTCATATTTATGCGCCAATGCATTTATTTTATGTTGTGGATGTTTTAGATACTAAAAAAATTGAAAAAAAAGAATATTTTTGTATTTTTTTTAAAATTTTGCCAATGTTTTGCTGATTTTTATGATTTTTTCTTTTTCCGGACACTCGTCGATTTTATCCCGATGCTGATGTTTACGACATTGCAAATGACAAGAATCCTATGGAAAACAACTGGCAATAACAACTACAATAAGATAAACAAGGAAAATATTAGTGTAAGCACACATAAAATTACAGACATTTAAAACAGTTTTCTAGCATATTTATCACCTCCCTAATAAGCCTAAGTTTATAACAAAAATGGAATATATTGCATTGAACAATAGAAACATTGAAAAGTGCTTATCACACAGGTAAAGTTTTCCTGCTACTACCTTGATTGTTTTTGGGGCTTCAATTAATCTTCTGATTAACAGCCACAGACAAATTATGCCTTGATGTGGTTGCCTGGGAAAAATATCGAGGAAAAATAAAGGAAGTATGTTTTTTTTTCCAAAATACTTTAGGCTGCATTTCCCTTTGAATTTGATTCAAAATTCTGAATTCATATGATGTCTGGTCAATATCCATTGATTTACTTCCATCTTCTTTTATTGTGAGGCAAAAGTAATAACCAAAAATGGAAGGAAGTGACAAGTGGTTATTTTTTATTACAATTTCAACTTATCAAAATTCTGCTGCAGCTACTTCATTAGTCTCAAAATATTTGTTTCTTTAAGGAGGAAATTAAGGGAACTTCTTTCTATCCTATATAAAAGTATTAAAATACTTTTATCTTTCTATCCTATTTTAATTCACACCTATATATATGGTTTAGAAATATAATTTTAATACTTTTATCTTTAATATATTGACATTTCTTTGCTCTTTCCTTTCCCGTCATTGTGAATTATAAGAACAAGCAACAAGAAATGGGTAGAAGAAACATATACTTCGACTAAGCATTGTAACTTGTATCGTATAGCTGCTACTTTAACAACATATTTATTATTGTTCTCTTCTTTATTCATGTCAATGTAAAATTATGTCAAAGCCTATATAGGAGTCCACCAGGCTGATAAGCAAGTACCTGTTGAGCTAGTGTTGAGTGTAATAGCTGCACAGATTCCTCTGTGAAATCTGTTTTCTGTCCTTGAATAAAGGCTTCAGACTTTTGAGGATAAATTTATGACCTTCCCATCCACTGAAATTTTTTGTGTTCCTTTAAAACAGTTTACATTTCATGCTAATTAACTCTTAAGTTCACAACTTTATGTGCAGGATAAACTCAATATTGGAGACGTTGTTACTTGTAAAATTACAAGCATGTCCTATTTTGGTGTATTTGTTGAGGTGAGTTTCTTAAACAACTGGCATCATCTTCTGAGTTTTGTTAATATACTAGTCTAAGAAAGTTGATTTCTTCCTATAGATACTTTTATGCATGCATACATACCAATGCTATCATATCTGGCCTAGAAACAACCGAACCAGCTTGTTGGACTAGTTTTGGAAAGTTCAGTCGGAACCAGTGATTCAAAGTTTCAAACTGCCTTGGACTGGTTTCGTCTTAAACCAGTTAGAACCATCTGGTTCAAGACAAAACTGGTCAAAACTGATCATTTTCGCTGGTTTGGTGCTAGTGCATCTCGATTCTCTACCCTCCCTGAAAAACCCAAAACCCTACAACTACCCTTAAACCTATTTTTTGTCTATTTAATGGTTGCTCCCCTCTATTGTGGATGAACTTATCCTGGATGACTTGCAGCCATTTCAACCAACACAAGATATGTACATTGATGTTGGATCTTTAACAGAGATTGAGTCACAATCCTGAGTCTACCCATCTAAAGGATGAAAATTTAGATGATTTTCTTATATGATTAGACTGTAGAGTTATTAGTATGCTTATTATTGGACTGTAGAGGTCATTTAGAGCCCCTAGGCTTATGTATTTTGGCTGAGATATGGATTGCAATTGTTGCTAATAGTCACCCTTACAGGCTATATAGATGAGAAAATTTTGCATATATTGTGTCTAATAATTTGGATTTTCATGGGTATATATATATTATCAAAATTTGAATAATGCCTTTTTTATATATATTATCAAAATTTGAATAATGTCTTTTTTGGGTGACCAGTTTTGTGTTTGGTCTTTTTATGGTTCCAGTTTTGGCCATTGACTAGTTCATCCTGATATCATTGATACATACGTACATATATATTCTCTCTTGTATTTATTTTCTTAGCAATAAATTTCTTGCATGATTATAATATTTACATCTTTGAACATTGTTTTGCATAGTTGGAAGGAGTAGAGGCTTTGATTCATCGATCAGAGCTGTCATGGGACCCACTGTGGGATGTGCATTCCTTATTAAAAGTTGGGGAGGTTTGTTCACAACTATAGTAAGACCACCTCATTAAGTTAAGGCCTTTATAACCACAGAGGATTAGTGTGGTGTCTTTTTTATTTCAAAAGGGAAATAGACATTTATTGTTGAAGTTAAAAGTAATGATGGTGATTGGTATTATGTTATATGATGGTTTGGCATGGTTTTTGTAACTCTACGACATTCCTATCAATCATCATAGGACTAATTATATTCCACAGGGATCCATGTTCATTATCACAACATTGCTACTAGAATCTATCGGACAGTCTTTTTGATTCAATAATTTGGAAATCATTTATATGCATGTACTAAAAATTGTTTGTTTTGCAGATAGTAAAGGCTAAAGTTTGCCACTTGGACCATTCTCTTCAACGCATCAACTTATCATTGAAACAAATGCAGGTATTGAATTTGCCATTTGGAATTCGAAGGGATTGAAAATCATATCTCATTTTCTACTTATTAAAGGTCATGAGTAGCCACTCAGGAAGTTGATTAAATTGTTTAAAGAAGCATATTTTTGCACTACATCTTTAGAACTATCTACTAAGAAACATCTCATTTATAGTCTTTCATTATGACAATGTTCATCCACTCTTTAAATATAATTATCATATTTTCTGATAGTGATTTGAATTTTGTATTTTGTGATCATGTGACATGTACCTGGATGCCTCACTCTTCTAACAGGGCATCAAGTCAAACAAAATAACTTTGTAACTCTAAGTTGAGTTCTCAATAAATCAAACACCATATTTTAGTATGATCCATACACTACTTACGTATATACATATATTAAAGAAACAACTTGAAAATGTACCAGTACAACCATTGAAATTAACTCATTACAGGAAATTCATTATACCACCACATAAACACAACAAAATATACATAGCATTTGAGTACTTATCTTCTTGAAAGTCTGTACATATGAACTCGCTGTGTAGGACTGATTTGCACCACCGAAATTCACTATGGACATCATTTCTAAGATGGGCTATGAGATGATGTGAGGGTAAGGGTAAGGGTCTACCTACTGGATGATCTGAGGGTATGGGCAAGGGTCTACTTACTAGATTTCTCTCTCAAAACAAACCCCAGTAGTGTCAGATGATCTGGGCTAAACGATAAAAATATCTTAAATCCTAATGCCCCATTGAATCAATGTAGACTCAGTGGAACCCTCTACCAGCACCCACTCTATGGGAAAATTACATACACAGATGATGAGGAGATAACAATATAAATAATATATTATTCTTGTTGCAACATTACATCTCTCACAATGTTACACCATCATGTACAACTCCAAGAATCTGGGATTCATACCCCCTCTCCTCTATCGTGGGTCTAATTCCGTGTGTTTAGACACGATTCTCGAGGGACACTTCTGATTCATGGGTCAAGTGTGTCTGAACACGAAGGATTTATGGACCTAGCGAATCTGATTCGCCCGAGTAGTGTGTCATATTTTGGGACACATGTCCCTCTCTAAAAGTGTACCACGACTCTTTAAAAGCCCGAATTGGGTCGCTTTCTTTTAATAAAACTCAGAAATTATTTCATCCACACACACAGAAAATGACATGCTGATTTTTGGTCAATATGACCCTGGAAAAACCCCCTACAACTCTTGGGGAAAACTAGTTCGAAAGCTCTTCTTTATTCTGAATATTGCTTTTATAGAGAACTGAAATATATAGTAAAAATTCCAGCAACCACAAAAATGTACTTATCTCGATTTCCGTGCTTGCACACCGCCTCGGAAAACGTGCCAAACAACAAACTTACAAAACACAATTTACAACATTTATTACAGCATTAAATGTTGAACTTCTACCCTCTATTTGCATGCCCAGAATGCAGCAGTACGGTAGTACGACTGCACGGACTGTACAGAAAGTACAACTGTACTTCCTCCTCGAAAACTATGCCTCGAAAACTGCCTCGAAAACTGTGCTGTCAATGCTGTGCGGATTTCCTCGAAATATATGCTGGAAAACAACAGTGCTCCTCCTTGTTTTTCGAGCCCAGAATTTGCCTTGGAATGCATGCTGAAGCTGCTGTACAGAATCCTTGAAATCTATGCCTCCTTTCTTGAAAAGTGTGCCAACCTCCTGCTATACAGATTTCTGCCTTGGCAAATGTGCCTCTAAGCTGCTGTACGGATTTGCTGAAGTTTACTAGTTGCCCTCCTTCAAGTTCTCACGCTCAGAAATTTCTTCTTGCTCTCCTTCTCCTTCTCTCAATCTGCTCATGAAAGACTAAATGACCTTTTATCTTCTTTTCCTCTTTTAACCTAACCCTAAGTGACTATTGGGGAATCCCTTAATTTAATTGCTGAGATAGCTTTAGATCTAAGGTTGAGATTAAATGTGCATTTAATTCTCACGTTCTATTTTTTAATTCACCCCACTTTAATAAAGACCCACTTAGCCTTTTATTTCCAAAGTCATTTTTCACTTTCTAATTTCACATTGACTTTATTAAAGTCACTTTAAAATTAGACTTAGTAACTTTATCACTTATAAAGTCACTTTTAAATTAGATTTGACTTTATCACTTATAAAGTCACTTTAGGAGAAAATGTTAAATACATTTGGACACTTTTCCCTAGGCCAAAGATCAAAGCCTTAGGGAACCACTTGTCCTCTGGTACCCAAATTTTAAAAATATTTCTGCAATACTTGGTTTATTTCTCCTACTTATGAGATAAGTTGTTTACAGATGCTTTAGTAAATTCTGAAATAAACACATTTGCAGATCTTCACTATCATTAAGAGCATAAGAACAGAGAGAAAATCTACACAAGTAGCACAATAAAACAACCACATGAACCCAGTTATTTTTTGGACAATTGTCCCCTGAAAAACCCAATGTGGGAAAACCAATGCAACAGATGAGGGTTTTATATTTATCTTCAGAAATGGAAAGTACATTTACAAGAGTCTGATGAGCAAAGAAAAATTTGCAAACACCTGGTTGAATTTTCTGGACCTCCCAGACAAATTTAAGACACTCGGGGTGACCTCCTTCACCCTCTGCGTCATCCAACGTGAGAGCTTTGCGCAGTCTCTCCCTGGACTACGTGATTCTGTGTGGAGGGGGTCTTGCTGCTGATTAGCTCACCCTTCCCTTCATCCTCCTGACTTCTGCTTCCCGATAACTGACTCCTCCCTCGTCCTTCTGCTTCTGCAACCCTGCCTCTACAATCTCACCCACTAAAATCGAATTCTCTTGCTTCAGAATTGATTTCCTTCGGGTACTGAGAGTGTCCCCGTTTTGATTTCCAAATGGCCCTCAAGTCTCTTCTTATAGTCCTCTTGTTGATGAATCAACGGCCAAGATTATATTGTTAATCAATGGCTCAGATTAAAATATGACTTGATCTTCGTTTTCTAGAAGATTCACACTCTGCTCTATTAATACCCTTTAATTATTTAATTTTCCTAAGTTTAAACTTAGGGGTTGCATTAATATAATTAATTATTTTAATAAAATCATATCTGAGTAGAATTTCCACAAATGATTTCTGGGTTCTTTGGATAACTGACGTCCAAGCCTTTCTACCAAAAATAAGACTTAGAACACTTTCTTATGCTATAGAAATCAACACTCCCTCTTAGTGAGGAAAGTGTTTACGCAAGATACCGCTGTACTGTCTGACTCTACATCATCTGCTGCGCTGATGTTGTCCTAGCTGCTGCCCCTCATCTGTATTGCTGCTCTGCCACTGCAGCATCCGTACTGCATCTACCTCTTCTTCTGAAGACCACCATTTCCTCTAATGGAAGAGGTTTTAGACCATCCCCATCTTCTCTCTGAAGTAAGTGAACTTGATCTTACTTAGAGCCTTTGTAAGGATATCTGCCACCTGTTCTCCTGTGGGAGTGTATCGCAACTGTACTGCTCCCCTCTGGACATAGTCCTTGATAAAGTGACACCGAATGTCAATGTGTTTTGACTGGTCATGAAACAAGATTTTCATAGAGCTTAATCTAGCTCTGATTATCACACATAATCCCGGTTGGTTCTATCCGCTTCTTGAGTAGGTTCAAGAGTAATTTGCAGAGCCATATGGCCTCGCACGAAGCTGTGCTTGCTCCCATGTACTCTGCCTCAGCTGAGCTCAGTGCTACGAACTTCTATTTCCTACTGCACCAGGAGGTCATTCTTGATCCGAGACTGAAATAGTACCCACTGGTACTTTTCCGATCTACTGTGCTTCCAGCACAATCTGCCTTTGTGAACCCACTCAATTGGATCTCATTACCCTTGGTGTACTTCAGCCCATACTCGACTGTCCCTCTCAGTCATCTGAGAACATGTTTGGCTGCTGCGCAGTGAGCCCTCCTTAGTACCACCATGAACTGACTGAGGGTATTCACTGCATAACAGATGTTTGGTCTCGTATTGACCAGATACATCAATGATCCGATGAGCTGTTTGTACAAGGTGGGATCAGCCTCATCATCCTCTGATGTGTCTATCTTCTTCTAGTTAGTAATCATTGGCGTGGCCATGGGTCTACAGTCTTCCATCTGAAATCTCTTCAGGATTTCTGTTGTGTATCTTCCTTGTCCTAGGAATATTTCCCCTTTCTGTTGCCAGACTTCTAATCCAAGAAAATACTGCATCTGCCCTAGGTCGTTCATGTCGAATTCTGTTGCCAGATTCTCCTTGCAGTCCTTGATGAGCTTGGATGATCCAGTCAAAAACAGGTCATCCACATAAAGAACAAGAATAAGCGGCTCATCTCTTATTCTCAAGTAGTATAGGTTGGGATCTGCGTCACTCTTGACGAACCCCATCTTCTTCAAGTAGCTATCAATCCGACCGTGGTCCGTACCATGCCCTGGGGGCTTGTTTTAAGCCATACAAGGCTTTCTTAAGCCTGCAAACATGAGTCTTCTACTCATGTGTCTCGAAGTTCTCTGGCTGTTCTATGTACACTTCCTCCTCTATCACCCCGTTCAAGAACACTGTTTTGACATCCATCTGGTGAATCTCCCATTCCATCTGCGCAGCTAGAGAGATGACGGATCTGATAGAAATGTATCGTGCTACTGGAGCGAAGGTTTCTTCATAATCAATGCCTTCCTTCTGTGCATACCCCTTAGCTACAAACCTTGCCTTGAACTTCTCTATGCTGCCATTTGCAACATATTTGATCTTGTAGTTCCATCTGAATCCTACAATTGATCTGTCCTCTAGTCTAGGGATTACTTCCCATACATCATTTGTCATGATGGAGCTATACTCCTCCATCATTGCATCCACCCATACTTGATGCTGAGCTACTTACCGAAAGGTAGATGGTTCACCAACCTGAGCTACCAGTGCCTGATATCTGTTTGGTTGTTTCCTTATCCTCTTTCCTTCTCTAGGGGCTCCAACAAATTCTTCTGCAACCTTAATAATTTGTTGAAGTTCTCTGCTCGGTCTCCCATCAGTTGTGGGTGTCTTACCTGTTCTTCCTCTTGTTCTTCTTCTGAGGAGCTCTCCTCATAATCATTGTGCCTTGGAGAGGCACTTGACCTCTCCTCTGTTGGTCATTGAGGCTGTACTAGTGGATCTTCCTCAATCTGTGTATCTACGGCCAGTTCTCGAGATTTCTTGAAGGCTCTCTCCTCTAGGAATTTCACATCCTTTCTTACCACGACTTTCCTGCTCTCCGAAATATAGATGCGATATGCCTTTGCATTTTCGCTATATCCCATCAGAAAACCCTTTTCTGCAGTTTGATCCAACTTCTTTCTCTTTTCATCTAGATCATGGTAGTACACCATGTTGTCGAATATCCTGATGTGGCTCACTTCTGGCTTGCTGCCTGTGAACACACTCTCGGGAGTTACCTTCCCCAACGCTCTATTAGGAACTCTGTTCTAAATATATACTGCTGTATTGCAGGCCTCAGCCCATAAGAATTTGGGCATATCTTGGTCGTACAACATTGCCTTTGCAGCTTCTATTATGGTCCGATTCTTCCGTTCTGCAACTCCATTTTGCTCTGGATTGTATGGAGCTGTCCATTCTCTCTTGATGCCTTTCTTTGCACAGAAATTTGTGAAGTCTTTTTCGATATATTCTCCAGTGTTATCTGACCGCAACTTCTTGATATTTTTTCCTGTAGAGTTCTCCACCAATGCTTTAAAATCTTCAAGCCAATCAAAGACTTCATCTTTGGTTTTCAAAAAATAGATCCAAGTTTTTCTAGAATGATCATCAATGAAGGTGGCAAAGTACTTTGCCCCACTTAGAGTAGTTGTGGACATTGGACTGCAAATGTCAGAGTGTATTAACTCTAATACACCTTTGGCTCTGCTGCTATTCCTTGGAAATGCTACCATAGCAGACTTCCCTAGTACGCATCCCCTGCAAACTTCGTCTTTCTTCGTGCTGAGTTCAGGAGCCCCTATGATAGTATTTTTGAGAATCCCCAAGGCTCCATGATGTAGATGCCCCTTCCTTCTGTGCCACAATTCATTCAGATCTTTGTTGTCTGTACTGCCAATCAGGGCCACCGGAGATTCAAGCTGAAGCTTATGCAACTTGTGACTCCTTACTTCGATTTGTGCCTTTTTGCTCCAGTCAGGGTGTTTGGAATATACCTTATCTCGAATAAAGTATACGTCATAGCCCGTGTTCTGAAGTTGAGACACTAAGAGTAAGTTCATCCCCAACCCTGGTACATGCAGAACATTCGTGGCTCGAATCTTGTTGCCATCCTCGGTCTGAAATGTTACGGTACCTCTTCTGATGGGGGTACATTTTGCCTTGTTTCCCATAGTTATCTGGAAATTCATTTTCTCTTCTTGGTAGCTCGAAAAACAATCTCGAACCCCCGTCATATGAGCAGATGCTCCACTGTCAATATACCAAACACTTGGAGGAGCTGTGCTCGGCACACAAGCAAGATCCTCCTCTAATCTGGATGCCAGCGCTTTCATATCGTGTTCTCTCTGCATTTCTGCGTGCTCTGGAGGACTACGTGAGTCCCTTTGACTGCGTGAACCCTTCCGGAGGATGGATCTTTGGTCCATGGCAGATCCTCCCTTTTTGTTTTTAACCCTTAGCTCTGATACCATGTGAAATTTTCAAGAGGAAAATATTTTTGCAATACTTGGTTTATTTCTCCTACTTATGAGATAAGTTATTTACAGATGCTTCAATAAATTCTGAAATAAACACATTTGCAGATCTTCACTATCATTAAGAGCATAAGAACATAAAGATAACCTACACAAGTAGCACAATAGAAACAACCACATGAACACAATTATTTTTGGACAATTGTCCCCGGAAAAACCCAATGTGGGAAAACCAGTGCAGCAGATGAGGGTTTTATATTTATCTTCAGAAATGGAAAGTACATTTACAAGAGTCTGATGAGCAGAGAAAAATTTGCAAACACCGGGCTGAATTTTCTGGACCTTCCAGACAAATTTCAACCCTCGGGGTGACCTCTGTCACCCTCTGCGTTATCCAGCGTGAGAGCTCTGCGTGTCTCTCCCTAGACTGCATGATTCTACGTGGAGGGGTTCTTGTCGCTGATCAGCTCACCCTTCCTTGGACTGCGTGATTCTACTTGGAGGGGGTCTTGTTGCTGATCAACTCACCCTTCCCTTCATCCTCCTGACTTCTGTTTCCCCATAACTGACTCCTCCCTCCTCCTTCTGCTGCTGCAACCCTGCCTCTACAATCTCACTCACTGAAATCGAATTCTCTTGCTTCAGAATCGATTTCCTTCGGGTACTGTGACTGTCCCTAGCTTGATTTCCAAATAGCCCTCAAGTCTCTTCTTATAGTCTTCTTGCTGATGAATCAACGACCAAGATTATATCGTTAATCAATGGCTCAGATTAAAAGACGACTTGATCTTCGTTTTCTAGAAGATTCACACTCTGCTCTATTAATACCCTTTAGTTATTTAATTTTCCTAAGTTTAAACTTAGGGGCTGCATTAAAATAATTAATTATTTTAATAAAGTCATACTCGAGTGGAATTTCCACAAATGATTTCTGTTCTCTGGATAACTGATGTCCAAGCCTCTCTACCAAAAATGAGACTTAGAACACTGTCTGATGCTATAGAAATCAACACTCAGGAGTCCTCAAGACTCAGTACCTATGTAACACATTTTGATTTAAATGACTTATATCATATATGCATTTTCTTGTCTTTCTCCTATTGGATCATTGATGAATTTGTCACGATTGTATTTGTTATATGTATGCATAATGTTACAACTTATAAATTTACAATGTAGAATCTAAATCTATGTCTGAATTTGTATGATGAACCATAATTTGTGTAATATGAAATCATTGAAATATATATTTAGTATTATATATATATATATATTTTGATATAATAATATATAGCATGTCCTACTTGTCCTGTCTTGGGGGGTCTACGTGCGCTGTATCAGACACTCAAATTTGCATGTCCTGTGTGTCCTGTGTCCCCGTGTCAGGTGACTTAGTGTATAAGTTATATGGCACCCATGGGTTGTTTAACAACCTAACCTCTAACAGTAACTTTTATTGCTACGTTGATCACATGTCACTGACACATATAGTGACATAAATGACTCCTAAAGGCTAACATTAATGTTATTGAGTGTTACATTAATGACTCCTAAAGGCTAACATTAATGTTATTGAGTGTTACCACTCCTAACATCCCCACAAACACATAATAACACTTTATTTTTACCCCCACTAGTACAAAACTTCAAATTATATAACTCAAGAATTTTTAGATCTTTTTAAGAATTGAAATTTTGATGTGAAGAATGCATATGCATAGAAGCTCATGCATTATTTCATTTCGGTAACCGCCAACAATGCCTGCCAATTTTCTAGAAAAGTCATGCAAGTATGTGATTTATCTTTAATGTAACAATTTTATCCCTTGCAAAACTCCTTATCTCTCCTTCCATTAAGTTGTTGCCACCCTTGTATTGTATTGAAGGTAGACGTCATCTAGACAACCTTGCATATTGAACACCCCCCTACCTGGAGATTTCCCTCATAGGAAACCATTCAACAATATATAGATACTTTTATTCCTTGTCTAATTTTGTTAAAAGGTCTTGTTAATATGAGATTGGCCTTTATAAATTTGAGTACTAGTATTTGACAGATGTTCTTGGATATCATTTGGGGTGAGCTCAATGTATGAAGTTCACCATTTGACATAAATGGTTTGTGAGTAGGGCTACTAGGAGCTTACTCCCAGGTGCCAATCTGTTAATTTAGATAACCATGGTATGTTCTATGCTTAATGCAATTTTACTTCAATCTTTCTTATAGGCCCAATTCAACAATCACATAAACATGAACGTAAAATGCTGATAAAACATAATAATAGATCAACAGAAGACAAGCCAAATACTATATCAGAATTTGTAGTTCTTCTTGTCCAACAAATATAGAGAGGAATGTTTGTTACAACAGTCAACAGGATGCCCTAGCCAGCAAAGGATTTAGTTTGTCAAACCAACTTGTCCAACGTACCAGATCAACCTTTTTCCAAGTGTCACACGCACCCCGCAAAGACAGCTCCAAAAAGTCAACGTTGGTCAACAGAAAACAGTGAACACTACGGTCAACGGTATGCAATCAAAGTCAACGTCTAGCCTCGATCTTTGTGCCCTCCAATGCGACCTCATGAAATCGAAATTTCTATCCAAGAATGAAGGTCAAACTCCAAGATTTGACCCATGGTCAACGCTGGTCAACGCTTCAACAAATGCCCTAAAACAACCTGCAATTTCTCCAGCTTCAGATTCACACGTGTGAGGGATAAAAGCCTCTCCTAGGCTGTACGAACCAGTTAGATCCCAAGAAGAATGTGTGATGAGATGATGAAGAAATGAGCATCATGTCTCTCCTATATATATATCCATCAATGAGGGTGTGTGACACATTTGTTGGGGCTTGTGAGCCTATATTATAAATCTGGCCGACTTTGTCAATTTGCACGTGTGGAAAATACAATCAAAATATAAGTTCTGCTCATTCAAACAAGATGATATTTGTTGATTTATGGTAGCATCGGATGTGCTCTAGCCTTGTAATTTTGTATATAGGCTAAAACACATGTATTCCATAAAACCCATAAATGGTTTTGGAAAATTCCACTTATAGAGGATTTAATTAAATTAATTAATCATTTTTAATGTTTTCCTAAGTCTAAACTTAGGGAATTTGATTAATTAAAGTGTATTAATTAAATCAAGTGTGAATCTTCTAGATAAAGTCATGGATCACCTCCAAGTTAATCTTAGCCCTTGATTATGTTTTAATCTGGACCGTTGAAGAATCAATGGAAGATTATAAGGAGGAGGGTGAGGGGCCTATGGAATATACACTTGACACTTGAGCTATTGAGCATTTTCAAATTTGTGTGAGGAGACACAGCTTTTGATCAAGAACAAATCACTAGGGCTGAGTTTGCTAAGTGATTTGATTCAGTGATCAGATCTGGAGAGGGGCAGAAGAAAAGATTGGTTAGGAGGGCCAAGAATACATTTCAAAGAGAGGCAACATCAACGCAGGAGAGAGACATCATAGTTTCTGGCTAGGGTGACGCAGTGACTGCAGCGAATCACGTAGAGCCAGCGCAATGTCTCTTGGAGTCAGTTCGGAGAAAGATAGAGGCTGGGGTTCTGAGCCAGGAGGGCCAAGATCTAGCTTCAGATCAGCCAGATTAGCTACAAGAGGGGCGACATAGTCCCTCTAGCTTGCCTACGCAGGGTTACACAGATCCACCGCAAGCATTCATGCAGAGGTAGTGAGGGCTTCATCAACGTTGTTTTTGATTAGCCAGAGACTCGCTGAGTGAGGTATATCTCATAGTCATTTTTGCTTTCTAGATTTCTCTAAAGGGTTTGCTGGATGTTGGCACCCTAGTTGTATTCAAGATTCTGCTGCTTAATAATACAAACCCTCAGATTTGCTTCACCGATTTTCCCATATTGGGTTTTTCTGGGGACTTAATCCAAAAATAACTATGTCAATTGTGGTTGTTTTTCATTGAGTTTTGTTCAGATTGTTTCAGCACTTAGATTTATTCCGCAACATTATTTTTGTAGACTGCTTCAGTAATTACTTCGGTATTTCAATGTGATGAAATAATTATCAAAATAATAGGAGAAGTAATTCAAATTTGTTGCAGTAGGAATCAAGATCTAGGATTTTTCACAATTTTAGATCAATCTTACACCTCTCCGAAAGAGGAATCCAACAAAAGTATAATCATCATCATATGAGCAGTGCAACATAGAGTTTGGACCTAGTTGCTCAAAATTAACACTCCCTCTCAACTAGGGAGACTCCATCTGTCCACTTGTGCCATCCTGTCATCTAGTACCATCATGTACTATCATCATCATCATCCTACAATCCTGTGTCATCCTGCTGTAACATGCTTTGCTGGCTCTTGGGGAAAATAGACAAGAGTGAGTCAGAGACATCACACTCTGTTGACCCAAAGTCAGCTTAGAGGTTAAAACCTGAATCAGACTCAAGAGACATACTAACCCGAAGTCAGTTTAGAGGCAAGAACCTCATCAGACTTGATCCCAGATCAAGGTGTTGGACACATCCCATCCTAGACATAGAGAGTACGACAATCCCCGATGAGTCCATCAGTCATGCTATTGGTCTCTATCCACATTTCCCATTTCATTGGCCAAATGAGAGGTACTTCCCATGAATCCGAAACTCCATGGGTAGGATGCATGCGGGGCTAGATCAAAGAGAGGGTGAACCAACTCAATATCACAAAGGTGGGGAAGAAGCACACCAACAAGGTTTGGCGAACCTCGCCCTATGGTTGCTTATAGCTCCAAGAAGCTATCCCCAAGCCCCCTAGAGCTCCTAGAGCTCATAGTCCAACTTAAGCGGGACCCTCAGAATAGGGTCTGTCCACGATACCAAGCTTCTCACGGAAGGTTAAGAATTTGACCTTCCCTAGGGGCTTCGTGAGAATATCTGTGACCTACTCATTGGTCCTAATGGGATGGAGCCTTACGGCGCCTCACTGTACCATGTCCCAGACAAAGTGGTACCTAATATCAATGTGTTTGGATCAGTCGTGGAACACGAGATTCTCAGAAATACAAATCCAACTCTGGTCATCACAAAGGATAACGGTGGTATCTAGCACATGTCCAAACAACTCACTGAAGAACTTTCTCAACCAAACAACTTCACAACAGGCCGTACTCGTTGCAATGTACTCGGCGGTGCTCAAAGCAACCGATTCTGTTTCTTGCTCATCCAAGACATCGAAGTAGAACCAAGAGTGAAGCAACATCCAGATGTGCTCTTACGATCCACCACACTGCCTGCCCAATCAGCATTGGTATATCCATGGAGACTCATACTCTCGACAGTGTATCTCAGCCCATGGTTGATTGTGCCCCGAAGATATCTCAAAAGATTCTTCGCACTAATCTAGTGAATGTGATGAGGGTCAACCATATATTGACTCAATGTGTTCACTGCAAAACATATGTCCGGACATGAGTTCACTAAGAACATCAAGGCCCCCACGAGTTGACGATACTTGGTGGGATTTCCCAACTCGGGCCCAACAACACTTCCACGCAACTTCTTAAAGTTGAGTTCCATCGGAGTTGTCACGAACTTGCAGTTCACCATCCCAAATCTCTCCAGCAACTTCACTGTGAAATTTTCACTTTGAAAATTATTACTGTAGTAATTGATTTATTTCACCTACTTATTTGATAAGTTATGTACAGATGCTTCAGTAAATTATAAAATAAACACAACTGCGGTACTTCACTCTAATCAAAAGCAGAAGAACAAAAATAACACATATAGCACAATAGAAACAACCACATGAACACAGTTATTTTTAGACAATTGTCCTTGGAAAAACCCAGTGTGGGAAAACTGTGCAACAAATGAGGGTTTGTATTAATCTTCAGCAGTGAAAAGATCATTTATAGAATTTCTGATGAGCATAATCAAATAGCTTACACCTAAGATGAATTTTCTGGACAATCCGGAAGAATTCTCGACACACGGGATGACCTCCTGCACCCTCTGCGTCAATTTGCGTAGCCCCTGCTTGGACTGCGTAAGCCTACATGGAGGGCTAGTGCTGCTGCTCAGCGCTGCCTTCCCTTTGTCCTCCGCCTTTCTTCTTCTCTGTCTCTGCTGACTTCTCCCTCCTCCTATCTCTGCAACCCCGCCTCGACAGACTCACCCTCTGAAATCGAATTCTCTTACTTCAGAATAGATTTCCTTCAGGTACAAAGAATGTGCCCGACTTGCTTTCCAAATGACACTCAAGTCTTTTCTTATAGTCTTCTCGCTGATGAAGCAACAACCTAGATTATATCCTTAATGAATGGCTCAGATTAAAAGATGACTTGATCTTCGTTTTCTAAAAGATTCACACTCTGCTTTATTAAAACCCTTTAATTATTTAATTTCCCTAAGTTTAGACTTAGTGATCACTTTAAAATAATTAATTATTTTAATAAAGCAAAATCCGAGTGGAATTTCCACAAACGATTTCTGGGGTTTTTGGAATACTGCTGTCCAAGCCTCTCCTCAAAATTTGAGACCTGGAACACTTTCCGATGCTATATAAATAAGCACTCCCTCTTTGCGAGGAAAGTGTTCAAGTAAGGTACCAGCTGAACTGCTCTGATTCAAAAGCATTTGCTGCACTGCTGATGTCCTGGTTGCTGCCTCAACTCTGCGCTACTGCCCTCTGCACTGTTGCCTGTGACACTATCTCTGCCACTGCCTCATCCGTACTGCAACTCCCTCTGTCTCTGTAGACCACCCACTCCTTTACTAGAAAGAGTTCTCAACCATCCCCATCTTTTCTCTGAAGTAAGTAAACTTAATCTTACTCAAAGCCTTGGTGAGGATATTTGCCACCTATTCTCCTGTAGGAGTGTACCTCAACTACACAGCTCCCTGTTGGACATAGTCTCTGATGAAGTGGCGCCGAATGTCAATGTGCTTCGACAGGTCATGAAACACAGGATTCTCAGAGAGATTGATGCAACTTTGATTATCACACATAATTCCGGTCGGTTCCATCCTCTTCTTGAGTAAGTTCAAGAGTAGTTTACGAAGCCATATGACCTCGCATGAAGCTGTGCTTGCTGCCATATACTCTGCCTCGACTGAGCTCATTGCGACAAACGTCTGTTTCCTAGTGCACCAGGAAGTCATTCCTGATTCGATATTGAAACAATACCCACTGGTACTTTTCCGATCCACTGTGCTTCCAGCCCAATCTGCATCTGTGAGCCCACTCAACTAGACTTCATTTCCCTTGGTGTACTTCAACCCATACTTGACTATCCCCTTCAAATATATGAGAAAGTGTTTAGCTGCTACCCAGTGAGCCCTCCTTGGTTCCACCATGAACTCACTGAGGGTATTCACTGCATAACAAATGTCTGGTCTAGTGTTGACCAGGTACATCAATGATTTGATGAGCTGGCTATACAAGATGGGATCAGCCTCATCATCCTCTGACATGTCTATTTTCTTCTAGTTTGTAATCATTGGCGTAGCCATGGTTCACCAGTCTTCCATTTGAAACCTCTTCAAGATCTCTGTAGTGTATCTTCCTTGCCCAAGGAAGATTTCTCCCTTCTGCTGCCAAATCTCCAGACCAAGAAAATAGTGCATTTGCCCCATATCCTTCATGTCGAATTTGGTAGCCAGATTCTCCTTGCAATCTTTAATGAGCTTAGATGATCCAGTAAGGAACATATCATCTACATATAATACCAAGTTTAGCGGCTCATCCCCTACTCTCAGATAGTAGAGGTTGGGATCTGCGTCACTCTTGACGAATCTCATCTTCTGCAAGTAGCTATCAATTCGCCCATACCATGCTCTGGGGGCTTGTTTTAGACCATACAGGGCTTTCTTAAGCCTGCAAACATGAGTCTTCTGCTCATGTGTCTCAAAGCCCACCGACTGTTCTATGTACACTTCCTCTTCTATCATCCCTTTCAAGAACGCTGTCTTGGCATCCATTTGGTGAATCTCCCATCCCATTTGCGCTGCGAGAGAGATTATGGATCTGATTGAAGTGTATCGAGCTACAGGGGCGAAGGTTTCTTCATAGTCGATCCCTTCTTTTTGCATATACCCCTTAGCCACAAACCTGGCTTTGAATTTCTCAATGCTGCCATTTGTAGTGTACTTGATCTTGTAGATCCACCTTGATCCTACAACTGATCTGTTTTGAGGTCTAGGGACTACTTCCCATACATCATTCGTCATGATGGAGCTATACTCCTGCACCATGGCATCTACCCACACTTGATGTTGAGCTACCTCCCGAGTGCTGGAGGGTTCTCTGACCTGTGCTACCAGTGCTTGATATCTTTTAGGTTGCCTGCGTACCCTCTTTCCATCTCTAGGGACTCCACAAACTCTTCTGCATCCCTTAAAACTTGTTGGATCTCTCTGCTCGTTCTCCCATTGGTAGTGGGTGGATTTGCCTGCTCTCTTGCTTGCTCTTCTTGGGAAGAACTTCCTCAGAATCCTTGTGCTGTGGAGAGGCACTCGAGCCATCCTCTGTAGGTCGCTAAGGCTGAACTAGTGGATCTTCCTCAACTTGCATATCTGTAGCCATTTCCCAGGATCTTCTGAAGGCTCTCTCCATGAATTTTATGTCCCGCCTCACTACGATCTTCCTGTTTTTCGGAATATAGATGTGATATGCCTTCGCATTTTCACTATACCCCACAAGATAACCCTTGTCTGCAGTTTGATTCAACTTCTTCCTCTTCTCATCTGGTACGTGGAAATACACCATACTGCCAAATATCCTGATATGGCTTACCTCAGGCTTGCTGCTCGTAGACACATTCTCAGGGGTCACTTTCCCTAATGCTCTATAGGGCACCCTATTCTGCACATACACAACGATATTGTAGGCTTCTGCCCATAGAAATTTGGGCATGTCTTGGTCATATAGCATTGCCCTTGCAGCTTCTACAATGGTCCTGTTCTTCCTTTCTGCAACTCCATTTTGCTTTGGATTGTACGGAGCTGTCCATTCTCTCTTGATGCCTTCCTTTGTGTAGAAACTGGTGAAGTCTTTATCGCTAAGTTGCACTGAAACGGATACGGGAATGGATACGGATACGGGGTTTGAAACAGATACGGCAAATTTTCAAAAAATCTGGATTCGATACGGCAGGAAACGGCACGTCATATATATATATATATATATATATATATATATTAACAAATTTACATTGCCATTCATCCTTGAAGTTTGAGAATCTAGATTATATCTAAATAGTAAAAATGCATAATGTATATATATATATAATAAATTTACATTGCCATTCATCTTTGAAGTTTGAGAATCTGGATTATATCAAAATAGTAAAAATGCATAATGATTAATCATCTATCATCAATGATCATCATGATATCATCTAGAATCTAGATTCTATCATCTATTCATCAATTATCATATATGAATTATGATTTATCATCTATCATCATCATCAATTCAACATAAAGTTATTCATCTATCTATCATCATCAATTCAGGAATCAGAATAAAGTTATAATTTATAAATTGAAAATTCATAAATGATGATTCATGAATCATGATTCAAGTTCAACATATCATCAAGTTTTTGTTTCTAATTTCAATCATCAACATAAATATCATTTACATATCATGAAATATGTCTTCAACTTCCGCATCATGTCCAGAAGTGGGAACATTGCTGCCATGTCCACTTGAAGATCCACCTATTGGTGACTCCGCATCAAACAAAGTCATATGAGACCTGGCATTCAATGTCATATCCAAGTCAAGCAACTCTGGTTCCACATCCCATAATTTGGCGGCCCCAAATTTGTATTCATCTCTCTTGTGTGACAGAAGGCGAAGGTTTGAATGAACATACACTAGTTCCTCAGCCTTCTTTGAAGCCAATCTGTTTCGCTTCACTGAATGGATGAAGCCATATGTACTCCAGTTTCTTTCTGCTGAAGAGGAACTCGATTTGCTTCCCCATCTTGCTCAACATGAGGTTCAATGAATGTACAACACAAGGGGTCCAAAAGATGTGCTGATATTTGCCTTCAATAATTAGGCCTGCTGCTCTACACACCGTTGCATTGTCAGTTATTACCTGGACAACATTTTCTGGCCCCACCAATTCAATTGCTTCAATCAAGATGTCAGCAATGAATTGAGAATCTTTCATCTGCCCCTCACAATCCACTGCCTTAAAAAACATTGCCCCCTTTGGGCTCTGAGCAATCACATTGATCAAAGGCCTATTCCTTTGATCTTTCTATCCATAAAAAATGATGGACACCCTTGAAATGCGCCATGAATTACGAATGGGGCTTAATTTAGCCTCCAAATCTAACTTTTCAGCACTCAACATTGTGGTGCGAACCTTCTCATATCCAGGGCTCTTGAACCCTTTTGGGGCTTCATTCACTGCTTTTATCATCTTTGCCCAGTAAGGAGATTGCACAAGGTTAAAAGGAAGGCCATTTGCATAAATGCATTGACCAATTGCTGCCTTTGCAATCACTCGAGCATCATTATTAAAACTCTTTTCAAGCGGTCCCAAATTAAACCGCGAATGAAGTGGAGGCTTTAATGAAGGTGCTCCCAACCTTGTAGAAATTGCCTTATTTGATTTAGCATCTGCTTCGTTTTGTTCTTTAGGATATTTTGCAATTTTTGTCTTGCTTAAACCACTTCCATCTGTCCCATTCTCTTTAGGTGGGCCGCTGCATATTCGAACCCCATTGCCTTTTAACCCAAGTAAATGTGCTTTGACCCGTGTGTATGATCCCTTAAAATCCTTTTTACATTCACTGCAAACCCATGCCAATGAGCTGCCTCCTTGGATCTTCCCAACAATAGTTACATATTTCCAAAGTGGTGACTTTGGATCAACTTTAGGGGAAGGTTCAATTTCATTCTCCAGTGTCTCTACCTCAGGAATAACTGAATTTGAAGATGCCATTAATGATGATATTAATCTGCAAAATAAAAAATAAAATAATGGGTCACATACATGATGATGACGTATTTGACATATTTGAGAACGGTTGCAATAAGAATGAAGGCATGGCTGGGAAGAATGCACTGTGCAGATGCATGTTTGAATATTTAAGGAGCGGAACTTTGAACTTTGAGTTGAAAACATTCTGGAGTACTCAGCTTAAATGTTCCTGATGAAAGTGAGATAATTAATTATTATAGCTAGCAATTCACGAATTAAGAGTCAACGCTGTCCCTAATTTAAATTTCCTTAACGCAGCCTTCTCTCAAGCCTTCAAGCCATCATTTCCACTTCAATTTGGTCAAAAATTCAATTTTTGGGTTATTATTTCAGTAATTCTTGCCAAGGTTACTTGGAAGCGGGAGCGGGAGCGCCATTTTTAGAAGCTCCCGGTCCAGAGCGTTTATATATATATATTTTATATTTTTTATATTTTGATGCATATATGTCAACAAAAACATGTAGAATGATGAATTAGACATAAAAAACATAAAAGCATAGATTGAATCATATAACATCAATCATCTAGAAGTTATAATCTTCATCAACCACGCCCACAAGTTGGAAGCATACAACATATTGACTCTTGAGTCTCGCGAATCATCAATCTGAAGGTTTCAAGCTTTCAAAATTCAATATATAACATTGATCATCATTGATTTCAAATTTCAATATCTAACATTTATCATCATTGATTCATTGATTTCAAAATTCAATATACATTTATCATCATTGATATATAACATTTATCATCATTGATTCATTGATCACCATATAACTTTCATGTAGCATCATATTCATAATTCATAATGACTTGTAAACTTATAAATGCCAACTTCAAAGTTTCACTTTTCAAATTCAAACTTCAAACTTAAATTGTCATTAAATATATGAAAGAGTCAAGTTTCAACTGTTCAACTGTCAACAACAAATAGAAAAGACTAGTAAACAACAAATCTATTTTATCTACTGGCTGGCCCCTTGCCACGCCCATGAGAAATGTCTAATTTGTGCGAGCCACGAGGAAATGGTGGTCTTCTAGTACTCTCAGGAGTACCACGACCATGACTAGAAGGTGGAGGTTGGATCTGCAAAGGAACAATAGTGTGATATCGAGAACTGGCACTGGCACTGGCACCCGCACTGCTACCAGTAGATGGTGGGACTGGCCCTGTGTGTGGCGGTGTTGCTGATGCTTCATCATCATCCCTAAAAAGTTCTGCTTCCAATTCTTCCATATGTACCGTGTCGTCCTCCAAATTATCATCCTCTGGGTTGTTGTCCTAGACTCTGTATGATTGATCCTCATTTGCCCGATCACAGTAATGGCTCAACAACCTCAAGTTGTAATGCACATAAACCAAGCTTTCAGCTCGGTTTTCATTCAGCCTGTTTCTTCTCACATTATGTATGAAGCTGTAGGTGCTCCAACACCTCTTTGCAGAAGAAGTATTCACAACTTGTGAGAGAACTTTTTTTGCCAACTTTGGCAAAAGTCCCATGCCGCCATATGCTTCCCACCATGTGAGAGCATCAAATCTGTCTCTGTCTTCCATTGCATGGAAAGAACCAAAGTTAGCAGTGCAACTAAAGTATTTGCCTAATTCAAGGCACAATCTAGCACACTCCTCCCTGTCAGGTACCAACTTGTCTAATGCCTTCATGTACCCCTCTTGTACCTCTGGATCTATGTGAGGTTTGATCCTAACCCCACCTCCAGGTGCAGGTTGGCCCAACCAAGATGGAGAGTAGTATTTTGGCATAAGGATATATGCCAAGGCATGTAGTGGAACATTGAGTTTATTCCACCGTGCACACACATAGTCATGAATCATAGCATACAAGTTGGGATCATTATCCTTAACAACATCTTTTATTTGGCCCAACATGCTTTCCATCTGCTCATAAACCTCCCCAATCACTGGTTTATCTGTATCTGCAAACCGAATCATGTGATAAATGGGCTTGGTGAAATTCAAAATTTCCCTCACACGTGCCCAAAACAAAGGGTCAAGGGCGGTCTCCTCCACATGTTCGAAACCTTGCTTGTCAACTATTGTCGCTGCCCTGTCCTTTAATACCTGCCAGTGTGGGCTTGATACCATTGCAGCCAATGACTCTCTTACCTTCAAAAGGCGCCTGAAGGTGAGGTAATAGCTAGCAAATCTAGTCTTTGCTATCTTCAACAACTCCAATTTGGAGTATGGAAAAGCCCATGGGTATTGCTATGATTTGTAATAAATTTTATCATTTTTTTACCTCTCTTGTACAAATCACCAAGCCATTTGAATTGAGGTTGTTTGTTTTTAATGATATCGTGCATCAAAAGGTTCATTGTGTGAACCAAACACCCAGACCAAAATATGTTGGGGTATTTATCCTCAATAATTGCTCCTGCTGCCTTACAGTTAGCAGCATTATCAGTGATGACTTGTATGACATTGTATGGGCCAGTATTTTCAATTATATCAAGTAATGGTTTTGCAATGTTAATGCTGGTTTTGAATTTGTCTGAATAATCATATGCTGACAGGAAGATTGCACCACTAACTGACACAACCAAAACACTTATCAATAGCTTTCCTTTTACATTGGTCCATCCATCAGAGACAATGGACACCCCATGCTCATTCCACGAATTTGTCATTCTAGCCAAAGAATGGTTTATTTTAGTTTTTTCATGATCAAGACCCACAGTTCTGGCCTTGTCATACCCAGGGCTCCTGTATCCTTTGGGGGCATCATTAATGACAAAAACCATTTCATGCCAATAAGGTGAGCGAAGAACATTCAATGGCACCCCACATGCATATAGAAACCGGTAAACTTTTGAATCCACATCATTCCTACACCCTTCGTCCAGGAAATCAGATATGGTTCTACGCCTTAATCCAGGTGTGCCACTGCCTCCATAACCACTGGCGTGGGTGGAAGTTGGACTTGTTTGTCCATGACGTGATGGGCCTGAATAAGAATCAATGAAACCCCTAGATCTTTTAGATCTCTGTAGGGCAGCTTCCTCTTCCTTTCTATATTTCTCTCTCTGTGTTGCTGGCACACTAGTACAAATTTTGATTCCTATATTTTTTTCTCCATCCCCTGGCATTTTCCCATAAAGGTGCCTTCTCGCACGGGTGTATGAACCATGGTATTGTTTATTGCAATGGGGGCAAATAAATTTAGTGGTTCCACCACCTTTCCCTCCCTGTTTCTGAACATATTTCCACAAAGGTGTCTGAGTTTGGTCTTGTCTAGTTGGAGAATCTGTGTCCTCATGTTCTCCACTCCCCACTTCCTCCTCAACATAATCCTCCTCCTCTTCATGATTTTCTTCAAATCCACCATAACCCTCCTCTTCTCTAATTTGCCTCCTCTTCTCTAATTTGCCTCTTTCTTCTACTCTCCAACACCATTATTACAAAGAAAGGAACCAACATGAGGAAAATCCCTAGCCATATAGCCATGATGTTTCAAGTTTCAAGTTTCTAGCGTGCAAAACAAATGGAGAAATGCCAAATGGGAATAGGAAATGCAACATAGGAAAAAAACAATTCAATTTTTAAGTTTTAAACACAATAAAATGCAACATTCAACAAAAAAATCAAGTTTTCATTTTTAAACAACTTACAAATTCATCCTAGAAAATACAAAACAAGATTAGAAGACCTACCTCTTTCTTGGAATCCTCCTGTTGCCTTGCAGCTTGCTCCTTGCTCTCTCCTTGTCACTTCTGCAGCTCCGCTCTCAATCTCTCCTTCTTGCTCCTCTTGCTCCTCTCACTCTCTCACTCACTCAATTACAAACAATAAACAAAATGAGCCTCCCTCCCTCTTAAAAACAAAACGATTTTTTCAACAAAAAAAATTTCTCGCCGGCGGGAAAAGTTTTTTTTTGCCAGGGAACGTTCGAGAGCGAATGCTCCCACCGGAAGCGCTCAGGGAGCGTTCGCTCCCGAGCGCTTCCGGAAACGCTCCCGAAAAGGCAGGGAGCGTTTTTACAGGGTCGAAAATGCGCTCCCGAAAACGCTCCCCTCAGGAAGCGTTTTCGGGAGTGCGTTTCCGAGCGCTCCCAAAATGCTCCCGAACGGAGCACATTTCGAGAGCAGGAACGAGGGGGGGGGTGAAGCTTCCCCGCAACCCTGATTCTTGCATAGTTTGTAGTGGTTGCAGGAGTGTTGAAGTTTGAAGAAATATTCTGGACAGATTTCTGAGTTCATGCCTTCTAGAATCTAAAGTTCTAAACTCTTCATTTACTTACTGCCTACCCACAGCAAGGTAAGATTTCCATAACAGTGGATTTTCTGAGTTTACAAGCTAATCTTTTTTATTAGCAGTGGTTTCTAAATTTCTTGAGATCTGGAGCTGAAGCTTACAAGAGTCCATTGGTAAATAAAATACTTAATATAGTGGCATAATAAGTAATCAACAAATAGAGTGCCTTACTAGGAAATCATATGCTTTTCTGGGTTTATGGCATATGCATTGTTTGTACAAGTTAATACGCATGCGGCATAACATATTTAAAATTTAAATATTTTGCAAATGGCGGCTTGTAGGCTGTTCCTCTAGAGTGATGAGTCTACTCATATGAATGATGACAATGTGAGTCATGACACAACCTTGCGGCTGGCAGGCTGCTCTTCCTCTTGCGGGCTCGCGACTGCTCTTGCGGCTGCTCTTGCATACACCTCCCCCACTCTCAAGAGTCAAGACTCTCACTCAAACAGTAAACCGCTCTTGCATACACCTCCCCCACTCTCAAGAGTCAAGACTCTCACTCAAACAGTAAACCGTAAACGTTATGTAGTCGCTGGTCGGTCTCTTGCAGGTGGGCTCTTGCTCTTTGCGGCGGACAATAAAAATGAAAACATTCATCTATAACCTTTCTAATGATGTCTAAGCTTAACGTTCCCGACATAAAGATGAATAGGCTTAAAAAACGTTTCAAAAAATCGGGATACGTATCATAAAATCCAAATACGTTTCAGATTTTTTTAAAATACGTTGCCTTTTTTCCAATACGTATCCGATTTTTTGCAAATACGTTTCCGATTTTTAAAAACGGTGTGGAAACGGGAAATTTAAAAAAAAATGTATCCAAAATTTCTGAAACGGGGCAGATACGGATCAACGCTGTTTCCGAGGAGTTTCGTACGGGTTTCCATACCGGAAACGGGGATGCGAGTTTCCGAGGGCCAGCCTTGGCGTTTTCGACAACTTAGCTTTATCGATATACTCTCCACCATTATCTGATCGCAACTTCTTGATCTTCTTTCCGGTTAAATTATCTACCAACGCTTTGAATTCTTTGAAACGCTCAAAGAGTTCATCTTTGGTTTTGAGAAAGTAGATCCGAGTTTTCTTGGAATGGTCATCAACAAAGGTAGCAAAATACTTTGCACCACTAAGAGCAGTCATGGACATTGGACCGCAGATGTCTGAGTGTGTAGACTCCAATACACTCTTGGTCCTACTGGTGCTTCTTCGAAATGCTGCCTTGGTATACTTCCCTAGTACGCACCCCTTGTAGACCTCATCTTTCCTAGTGCTGAGTTCTGGAGCGCCTATGACGGTTTTCTTGAGAATCTTCAAGGCTCCATGATGTAAATGCCCCATCCTTCTGTGCCATAATTCATTCAGATCCCTTTTGTCTGTACTGCCAATTAGTGCCATTGGGGACTCAAGCAAGAGCTTATATAATTTATGGCTCCTCCAATTTTTGCCTTCCTTTTCCAGTTAGGATGTTTGACATAAACTTTATTTCCAATAAAGTATACGTCATAACCCTTGTTCTGGAGCTGAGACATTGAGAGTAAGTTCATCCCCAAACTCGGTACATGCAGAACGTTTGTAGCTCGAATCTTGTTGCCAACTTCTGTTTGAAATATTATGGTACCTCTTCCAATATGGGTACACTTGGCCTTGTTTCCCGTTGTGATTTGGAAATTCATCTGTTCTTCTCGGTAGCTCGAAAAACATTCTTGAACTCCCGTCATATGAGCAAATCTTCCACTGTCAATATACCAAACTCCTGGAGAGGCCGTGCTTGACACACAAGCGAAATCCTCCTCTAGTCTGGATGCCAGAACAGATATGTCATGCTCCCTCTATTTCTCTATGTGCTCCGGAGGACTGCGTGGGCCCTTCCAAATTGTATTAACGTTGGATCCCTGTTCCATTGTAGAACCTCCCTTTCTGTCTTTTGCCTTTAGCTTTGATACCATGTGAAATTTTCACTTTCAAAATTATTACTGTAGTAATTGATTTATTTTGCCGACTTATTTGATAAGTTATTTGTAGATGCTTCAGTAAATTTTGAAATAAACACAACTGTAGTGCTTCACTCTAATCAAAAGCAGAAGAACAAAAATAACACATATAGCACAATAGAAACAACCACATGAACACAATTATTTTTGGACAATTGTCCCCAGAAAAACCCGGGAAAACTGGTGCATGAGATGAGAGTTTGTATTAATCTTCAACAGTGAAAATATCATTTACAGAAGTACAGACGAGCAAAATCAAATAGCATACACCTGATATGAATTTTCCGGACAATTCGTAAGAATTCCTGACACACGGGATGACCTTCCTCATGCTCTGCGTCAATCTGCGCAGCCCCTCTACGCAGTCCCTGCCTGGACTACGTAAGCCTGCGTGGAGGGCTAGTGCTGCTGCTCAGTGTTGCCTTCCCTTCGTCCTCTGCCTTTCTTCTTCTCTGTCTCTGCTGACTTCTCCCTCCTTCTGCTCTGCAACTCCGCCTCTACAAACTCACTCTCTGAAATTGAATTCTCTTACTTCAGAATCGATTTCCTTCTGATATTGAGAATGTGCCAGGCTTGCTTTCCAAATGACCCTCAAGCCTCCTCTTATAGTCCTCTCGCTGATGAATCAATGACCCAGATTGTATCCTTAATCAATGTCTCAGATTAAAAGATGACTTGATCTTCGTTTTCTAGAAGATTCATACTCTGCTTTATTAATACCCTTTAATTATTTAATTTCCCTAAGTTTAGACTTAGGGATCACAGTAAAATAATTAATTATTTTAATAAAGCAAAATCTGAGTGGAATTTCCACAAACGATTTCTGGGTTCTCTGGAATAATGTTTTCCAAGCCTCTCCTCAAAATTTGAGACTTGGAACACTTTCCGATGCTATAAAAATCAACATTCACGACATATTTTCCTTGAGAAAGGAAAATCTCACCTGGCCTTTGCCAGACCTCCAAGCCTAGGAAATAGTGCATCAATCCTAGGTCTTTCATTTTCAACTTAGAAGCTAGCTCCCTCTTACATTCATGAATGAGAGGGTTAGCACCTTTCAGGAAGAGATCGTCCACATAGAGAACCAGAACGAGAGGCCTTTCTTTATCAACCTTAAAATAAAGGTTTGGATCAACATCACTTCGAGTGAAGCCCAACTTCATCAAGTTGCTATCGATCCTCTCATACCAAGCCCTCGGGGCTTGTTTCAACCCATAGAGGGCTTTCTTCAACCTGCATACATATGTGTCTCTATTTTGGACTTCGAACCCTAGAGGTTACTCCACATAAATCTATATCTTGATTGAACCATGTAAAAAGGCAGTCTTCAGATCCATCTGATGGGGACTCCATCCTTGCGTTGCAGCAAGGGAAATGATCGATTAGATGGTTGTATAGAGGGAAACAAGTGCAAATATATCATGATAATCTATGCCTTCCTTTTGAGAGAAGCCTCAGGCAACAAATCTTGCATTGTACTTTTCAACACTGCTTGATCTTGTAGAGCCATTTCGAGGTGACAACATATTAAATTTTGAAGATGTTCAAAATATATAAGTAAGATGCAAATAGAACATACCAATAGATCGATGGAAGACAAGCCAAAAATAGAGATAAATAATGGTGGCGTTACGACGATCAGCAGGATGCTTCAACCAACAAAGTCTTCATAAGGTCAGCCACCCACATGTGTGTACATTTTTTTAGATGTTCTATGCTTGATGCAACTTTACTTTCTCTTCAATATTAGACAACAATCACATAAACAATAAAGTAAAATGCTGATAGAACATACTAGTAGATCGACAGAAGACAAGCCAGAAATATATAAGTGTGTTGGTGTGTTACGGTGGTCAATAGGATGCTTCAACCAGCAAAGTCTCAATATGGTCAGCTAACCAGCAATGTCACACAACCCTCTAGGACAGCCAAACGGTCAACTCAAAAGTCAACCCAAAAATTCAACGGTCAACACAAACAATAGTAGCAACTAGGTCAACATTGAAAAGTCAAAGTCAACGATTTGCCTCGGGAATAGTGCCAGAAAATGCAGATTAGGATAATCGAACTTTTGGGAGAATTTCGGGTCGATTTGACCTTGCGTTGACCAAAGTCAATGTTGGTTAAAGTTTGCTACAGAAACCCTAGATCGAAATTAGAAATGTGTTGCTGTTGGAAATTTCCCATGTGTGGAGAGAAGAGCCACCAAGGACATTGAACCAATAAGATGAGGAGAGAGAAATGTGTGAGGATGAGATCAGTGAAAATGTCCTCCAACGTTGACCAATATATATCCATTAGTGAGGGTGTGTGACACAACTGCTAGGGCACAAAACCTTAAGGCAGACCTGCACATATCTTGAATAAATTCAAAATAAATGTTCTACTCATCGGATCAAGATGATCTTTAGATCGATCTTGCACCTCTCCGAAAGATGAACCCATTAAAGATATTGGTATCTTCATCTGAGCATCACAACATGGAGCTTGGACCTAGTTGTCCAAAATTAACACTCCCTCTCAACTAGGGAGAACTCCATCCACCTGTGCAATCCAAACATCATGCGTCATCCCGCCGTAACTTACTTTGATGGCTTCTTTATTTCAGAACAAAAGTGGGTCAGTCGCAAAGACATCATTCTCGGCTGATAGATTCAGCCGAGAGGTCCGAAACCTCTATAGGACTCACCAAGAGTCTCATACCAACCCGAAGTTGGTTTACCTGACGCAAAGTCAGTTGGAGGTTCGAAACCTCACTATACTTGATCCCAAAGCAAGTGGTTGGACTGTGCCATCCTAGATAGAGAGTATGACAATCTCTGATGCGTCCATCAGTCTTTCGTACTAGTCTCTAGCTTTTCCCACCTCACTGGCCAAATGAGAGGTACTTCCCATGAGTCCTGAACTCAAATGGGTAGGATGCATATGGGGCACAGATCATGAGAGGCGAACCAACTCAATCATCATAACGGTGGGGCAAAAGCACACCAACAAGGTTCGGCAAGCCTAGCCCTATGGTTGCTTATAGCTTCGAGAAGCTATCCCCAAAGCCCCCCAGAGCTCCAAGAGCTCATCGTCCAACAGGACCCTCAGAATAGGGTCGTTACACGATTCCAAGATTCTCACGGATGGTTAGGAACATGACCTTCCCCAAGGGCATTATGAGAATATTCGTGACCAGCTCATCAGTTCCTATATGATCGAGCCTTACGACGCCTTGCTGTACCATATCTCAGATAAAATGGTACCAGCCATCAACATGCTTAGATTGATCGTGGAACCCGAGATTCTATGACAAACGAATCCCTCTCTGGTTATCACAGAGGATAACGGTGGCATCTAGCACATGTTCGAAAAACTCACTGAAGAGCTTTCGCAACCAAGTGACTTCACAATAGGCCATACATGTTGCAATGTATTCGGCCTCAGTGGTGCTCAAGGCTACCGACTTCAGTTTCCTGCTCGAAGCAGATCTACGTGTGAAGCAACATCCAGATGTGCTCTTGCGATCCACCACACTGCCAGCCCAATCGGCATCAGTATATCCATGGAGTGTCATGCTCTCGGCAGTGTATCTCAGCCCATAGTCTATCGTGCCCCGAAGATATCTCAGAAGATTCTTGGCACCAACCCAGTGAGTGTGATGAGGCTCAACCATCTGTTGACTCAAAGTGTTCATTGCAAAACATATATCCGGACGGGTGTTCACTAAGAACATCAGGGCCCCTACAAGTTGACGATACTCAGTAGGATTTGACAACACAGGCCCAGCAGCGCTGCCACTCAACTTCTTAAAGTTGAGCTCCATCGGTGTCGACACGGACTTACAGTCCACCATACCAAATCTTTCCAGAAGCTTCACAATGTATTTTCCTTGAGAAAGGAAAATCTCGCCAGGTCTCTGCCAGACCTTCAGGCCTAGGAAGTAATGCATCAGTCCTAGGTCCTTCATCTTGAACTCAGCAGCGAGCTCCCTCTTGCACTGATGAATGACAGGGTCAGCTCCTGTCAGGAAGTGGTCGTCCACATACAACACCAGAATGAGAGGCTTCTCTCTATCAACTTTGAAGTAAAGGTTCAGATCAATATTACTATGAGTGAAGCCCAGCTTCATCAGGTAGTTATCTATCCTCTCATACCAAGTTCTGGGTGTTTGCTTCAACCCATAAAGGGCCTTCTTCAACCTGCAGACATGGTTGTCCTGATCTTGGACTTCGAACCCGAGAGGTTGCTCCACATACACCTCTTCCTTTATCACACCATGTAGAAATGTGGTCTTCACATCCATCTGATGAAGACTCCATCCTTGCGTAGCAGCAAGGGCTATGATAGATCGGATCGTGGTATATCGGGCCACAGGTGCAAATATGTCATCATAGTCTATGCCTTCCTTTTGAGTAGCGATGGCCAACGAATCTTGCCTTGAACATTTCAGCGCTTCCATCAGATCCATGCTTGATCTTGTAGAGCCATTTCGAGGTGACAACTGCTTTGTCCTCCGGTCTTGGAACCACATCCCAGACATCATTCTTCAATATGGACTCATACTATTCGTGCATAGCATCCTTCCAGACTTGATGCTTTACGACTTCCTCAAAAGATCCAGCCTCGGATTGTACAATAGTACTCATAGCTGCTAGATACCCTTGGTATCTATTTGGCTTCTTGCTTTCACGGAATGTCCCCCTTGGGGCCATATGTCCCTCGGCATCCTCGAGAGTGTCTCTGAGCCATGATGGTCTCTTCCCTAGTGAAGGAGGTGGATCAATCGGGTCCATCGGTCCTTCAGCATCGGGCATTGTCTCATCCTTTGGTTCTTCTTGATATCCAGGCCTTGCTTCATGATCTTCCTCAGATCTTGGAAGATTGACTACTTTCCTCAGGGAAGCATCTTCGTCAAAGGTGACATCGTGGCATATCTCCACTTCCCTTTGACCAGGCACATAGATTCTATAGGCCTTCGAAGTTTCGCTGTAGCCCACAAACATTCGCTTCTTCCTAGAAGCATCCAACTTGCTCCTCTTCTCTTTCGGCACATGAAAATAAACAAGACATCCAAACACTCTGAAATGTGAGATGTCAGGTTTCTTACCAGAGAAAACCTCTTTGGAAGTTTTGGAGTCCAGAGCAGAATGCGGGCATCGGTTTTATATGTACATAACAGTGTTTGCAACTTCTCCTCGCAAAAACTTCGGTAGACCTTGGTCACATAGCATGGCACGGGCAACTTCCACAATGGTTCTATTCTTTTGTTCAGCAACGCCATTCTGCTTAGGAGTATAGACAGTTGTGGTCTCCCGCTTGATGCCAGCTTCTTTGCAAAAGTTCTTGATCTCATTCGTCTCATATTTAGTGCCGTTATCGGTTTGTCGAATAGTATCACATGTCATCACTCCCAGTGGATTTCCTCCAGCCTGGTAGAGTGTATCAACTCTAAACCCAATCGTGATAGCTTCCTTGAAACTCTTCTTCCAGATGCGCACCTTCCCATCAATGAATGCCACATTGAAACCTTTGTCTTCCATGGCCGATATAGACACAAGGTTCTGCTTCAAATTGGGTACATAGAGTACATCCTGCAAGCGGAGGACTTGACCTTGAGACAAGTGGAGGGTCACGGTCCCTGGCCCTTTCACGGGATATGTGGCATTATGTCCAAGGATAATTTTCGGATTAGTATCCTTCTCAACCATATCAGAAAGTGCTTCTTTGAACCCAGTGATGTGCCTAGAGGCACCACTATCTATCAACCAGACATCCATAGTGTCGAGTGGAGATGCAGCAGAGAGGGCAGATACAAGAATGAATTCATTTCTTTTATCAACAACATTTGATTCCTCATACCTGGAGTTTCTCGACATTTGGAAAGGTTGACCATTTCCGCCAGAGGTAGCTTTCCTCTTGAACTTCTTGTTCCTTTGATTGCCATTCCTCCGATTGTTGTTTTTGTTGTCATCATCATCGCGAGAATCCTTCTTGAAAGGGCATTCTCTAGCATAGTGACCTGGCCTATGACAAGTGTAACACTTGCCCTTCTTTCCTTGGGCCCCTGCTCTTCCTTTGTTCTTTGGACCACCAAAGTTCTTCTTTCTAGAATGAGCAGCGTAGACATCATTTCCTTCATTTTCATACTCCTTCATCCTTGTCTCTTCTTGTACGCATCTCGATAGTACTTCGTTAAAGTCAGGTATCACATTGTTATTGACAATGGTAGTGTTGAATACATGGCATTCAGATGAGAGACCTCCAAGTGTGGTGAGTACCATCTCTCGATCAACTATTGTCTCCTCAATAGCTAGCAGATTATTCTTGATCTTGGTCTGCTTCAGAAAATATGATTGAACAGACTCATCCCTGCCTTTCTTCAGATTCTTCAGTTGATTCTTGAAAAATAGGACTTGATTCGCATTGTTGGCCTTGAACATGTGGACCAACTTATCATATATCTCCTTGGATGTGCCCAGCTCTGAGATGTAGGGAACTAGACTCTTGTGAATTGAGTCCCTGATCATCAACTTTGTTTTGATCTCCCCCTTCTTATACTTTGTTTTGGCAGCAGTAGTTGCAATGGATGGAGGCTTTTGGATTTTACCCTGCACATAGTCCATGACATCTTGGTCTTCCAAATTAAGATCCAATGTCATCTTCCAAGCATGGAAGTCATCCTTCCCAGTCAATTTGTCATCTGCCTTAAAGCCATTGTATTTTGAGGAACCCATCCTCTTCTTCGGTGATTGCTACAAACTAGGGCTTTTTCTTCACCTCAGCTCTGATACCATGTAAATTTTTGTAGATGTTCTATGCTTGATGCAATTTTACTTTCTCTTCAATATTAGACAACAATCACATAAACAATAAAGTAAAATGCTGATAGAACATACTAGTAGATCAACAGAAGACAAGCCAGAAATATATGTGTGTTGGTGCGTTACGACGGTCAATAGGATGCTTCAACTAGCAAAGTCTCAATACGGTCAACCAACCAACAATGTCACAGAACCCTCTAGGACTGCCAAACGGTCAACTCAAAAGTCAACCCAAAGAGTCAACGATCAACACAGATAGCAGCAACAGCTAGGTCAACGCTTAAAAGTCAAAGTCAACATTTTGCATTGGGAATAGTGCTAGAAAATGCGGATTAGGAAAATCGAACTTTTGGGAGAGTTTCGGGTCGATTTGACCTTGTGTTGACCAAAGTCAATGCTGGTTAAAGTTTGCTGCAAAAACCCTAGACCAAAATAAAAAATGTGCTGCTGCTGGAAATTTCCCACGTGTGGAGAGAAGAGCCACCAAGGACATTGAACCAATCAGATGAGGAGAGAGAAATCTGTGAGGATGAGATGAGTGAAAATGTCCTCCAACGTTGACCAATATATATCCATCAGTGAGGGTGTGTGACACAACTGCTGGGGCACAAAACCTTAAGGCTGACCTGCACATATCTTGAATAAATTCAAAATAAATGTTTTGCTGATCGGATCAAGATGATCTTTAGATCGATCTTGCACCTCTCCGAAAGACCCAATAAAAATATCGGTATCTTCATCTGAGCATCACAACATGGAGTTTGGTCCTAGTTGTCCAAAATTAACAATGTGTCACACAAACCCAAGATGTTTCATCAAGAATACTCCATCAAGACGCTGCACTAAAAAGCCCTAAACGTAGAACCAAGAACGCTACTCCATCACCATCTAAGAGAGAAGAAAAATGCCTCCACAAAATGTGTGTATAAAATGAACTCCAAGTCTCCAATATTTAGGCATCTGTGGGGGTGTGTGACACATCTCTTATGCATGTGGGATAAAACAGACCGACCTTGCACATGTGGAATAAATTCAAAATACATGTTCTGCTCATCCGATCAAGATGATCTTTAGATCGATCTTGCAACTATTCGAAAGAAGAATCCAATAAAAATATTGGCATCGTCATCTGAGCATCACAACTTGGAGTTTGGACCTAGTTGCCCAAAATTAACACTCCCTCTCAACTAGGGAGAACTCCATCCACCAGTGCCATCCAAACATCCTGCGTCATCTCGCCGTAACTTGCTTCGCTGGCTTTTTTATTTCAAAACAAAAGGTGAGTCACAAAGACATCACTCATGGCTAACCCGAAGTCAGCTCAGAGGTCTGAAACCTCTATAGGACTCAAAGGAGTCACACACCAACCCGAAGTTGGTTTAACTGATCCGAAATCACTTGGACTCGAGAGAGTCATATACTAACTCGAAGTTAGTTTCATTGACCCAAATTCAGTTGGAGGTCCGAAACCTCGCTAGATTTGATCCCAGATCAAGTGGTTGGGCACATGCCATCCTAGACATAGAGAGTACGACAATCTCCGATGCGTCCATCGGTCTTGCTATGGTCTCTATTCACATTTCCCACTTCATTGGCCGAATGAGAGGTACTTCCCATGAGTCCGAAACTCCATGGGTAGGATGCATACGGGGCACAGATCAAAGAGAGGTAAACCAACTCAATATCGTCACGGTGGGGCGGAAGCACACCAACAAGGTTTGGCAAGCCTAGCCTTGTGGTTGCTCATAGCTCCAAGAAGCTATCCCCAAAGCCCCCTTGGAGTTCCCAGAGCTCATCGTCCAACATGACCCTCAGAATAGGGTCGTTCCAAGGTTCCAAGATTCTCATGAAGGTTAGGAACATGACTTTCCCCAAGGGCTTTGTGAGAATATCGCGACCTGCTCATCAGTTCCTATATGATCGAGCCTTATGGCGCCTCGCTTTACCATATCCCAGATAAAATGGTACCAGACATCAACATGCTTGGATTGATCGTGGAACACGAGATTCTCTGACAAATGAATCCCCCTCTAGTTATCACAATGGATAACGGTGGCATCTAGCACATGCTCAAACAACTCACTGAAGAGTTTTCGCACCCAAGTGGCTTCACAACAGGCCATACATGCTGTAATGTATTCGGCCTCAGTGGTGCTCAAAGCTACCGATTTCTGCTTCCTGCTCGAAGCAGACCCAAGTGTGAAGTAGCATCTAGATGTGCTCTTGCCACCACACTGCCAGCCCAATCGGCATCAGTGTATCCATGGAGTCTCCAACTCCCGGTAGTGTATCTCAGCCCATGGTCTATCGTGCCCCAGAGATATCTCAAGAGTGTCTTGGCACCAACCCAATGAATGTTATGAGGATCAACCATGTGTTTACTCAAAGTGTTCACTGCACAACATACGTCTGGACGGATGTTCCTTAAGAACATCAGGGCCCCTATGAGTTGACGATACTCAGTAGGATTTGCTAGCATAGGCCCAACAACGCTTTCACTCAACTTCTTAAAGTTGAGCTCCATCGGTGTCGACATGGATTTACAGTCCATCATTCCAAATTTTTCCAGCAGCTTCACAATATATTTTCCTTGAGAGAGAAAAATCTCGCTAGGTCTCTGCCAGACCTTTAGGCCTAGGAAGTAATGTATCAGTCCTAGGTCCTTCATCGGAAGCGAGCTCCCTCTTCCACTGATGAATGAGAGAGTCAACATTATTCAGGAAGAGATCGTCCACATAGAGGACCAGAATGAGAGGCTTTTCTCTATCAACCTTGAAGTAAAAGTTTGGATCAACATTACTACGAGTGAAGCCCAACTTCATCAAGTAGCTATCTATCCTCTCGTACCAAGCCCTGGGGGCTAGCTTCAACCCATAGAGGGCTTTCTTCAACCTGCAAACATGGGTGTCTCGATCCTGGACTTCGAACCCCAGAGGTTGCTCTACATACACCTCTTCCTTTATCGCACCATGCAGAAAGGCGGTATTCACATCCATCTGATGAAGATTCCGTCCTTGCGTAGCAGCAAGGGTGATAATAGATTACAGGTGCAATCATAATCAATGCTTCCTAGAGAGAAGTCTCAGGCAACACATCTTGCCTTGTACTTTTCAGCACTCCCATCAGATCCATGGTTGATCTTATAGAGCCATATCGAGGTGACAATAGTTTTGTTCTCCGGTCTCAGAACCATATCCCAGACATCATCCTTCATAATGAACTCGTACTCTTTGTGTATAGCATCCTTCCAGACTTGATGCTTCATGACTTCTTCAAATGATCTAGGCTCATATTGTACTCATGGCTGCTAGATACCCTTGGTATCTATATGGCTTCTTACTGTCCCGGAATGTCCCCCTTTGGAGCCATATGTCTCTTGGCATCCTCGAGAGTACCCCTGAGCCATGAGGGTCTTCTCTAGCATACATGGTTGTGGTCTCCCTCTTAATGCCAACTCCTCTGCAAAGGTGCCATTATCAGTCCTTAGAATCTTGATCTTCTTCTTCGGAAAATATACCCAAAATGCATTAACTACTAGACATCAGATTGTGATACTTGAGGGAAAAGAAGAAAGTCCCCTTTGCGGCACAACTCTGATATATGCCTTCATGATTATTTTGAATTTGGGCATCCCAGACACCAACTTAGAATGGGCTTTGTAATCATGGGCCTAAATCTTACTCACCCACTGTCAAGGACATTCAAGAATCATAGCCATATACTGTCATACATCTTGACAAGTATCATATCATGGATTTCAGTGATGCCATAGTATTATTTATCACAACCATACAGAATAGAAGATATCAAACTTCATGGTTATATATATTTCATATGCCTCTGAAGATATCATAGATCAAGATCATATAGATTCTTCCATATGTCACTGTCCATATCTTCCTACACATCAAGAACAAATAAAAATGACTTACTTGTAGAAGATGCTTTCCACTTACATTCCTTTGGCCTCTGTTCTTGATGTACCAGGCAGATCTCACAGAGAATATTGCTGCTTTAAACATTGCCTCAACTGCTCACAAGGTCCTCCACTGCTTCAGATACACTTGCACAACCAACTCTTCAATCTGCCTTCTATCATTGACAAGGCTCCACCAAGGTCACTGAACATAGGCCTATATTAGTTTACCCTGTTCATAGGGTCTTCAACAAACTTTCTGCATACAGTAACTCAGCTGCTACTAAGTCACTGATCTTAGGCTCCACGGATCTGCCTTCTAACAGTGGATTGCTTCTCCAATACTCACCTCTTCCTTCGCAAGGATTTGATCCTTCTTTATGTGTCAACACTTCTTCAATAAGTGTTTATTTAGGGTACAATCCATATTGATATTCTGCAGACCATATAGATTGCTGAAGGTTGTCATTCCTGTCAACATAAGCCATAAAGGATCATACTTATCCTTCCAAGTTTCAAGTTTGAGTGACAGGGATACATTACATCCCTTCCATTATGATCCCAAGCATGTCCAATGGGCAGAATAAAGAACAACATTTATATATATTAGTCATATGATAGGCATTTCGTTACAATACTACTGCAAATAGCCAACGCGCATGAAACGAGCCTCTCTCACGTCCAGCAGCACAACCCAACTCGAAATATATACTCAATCTAGCTACCAATACTCAACCTAGAATGATGAAGACTTCGTCCAACAGATCGAATGATGGATTTCAAACAATATAAACAAAACAATACACCAACAAAGATAGCATGTTCCACAGGGATATGGAATGGCTCGTTCCCTTCTTCAAGATGACGTCTCTGCTCTTAATTAGAATTTCCCTCTAGCTAGTGCGATTACTTACAGCCAAACATGAAGTGAGTGCAGACCCATTTTGATGAGAAACTCGGCCTTAGGAAAACGATTTTCCATTGACTGTGAGATCAACCTCTTTAAAACAGAGTTCAATCCGATGAAAAAGGGTGCCAAATTTAGTTTCAGTTCTTCAATTTACTGCTTGAAGGTACCATGAAATTCCTCTACAATACAATCCTTTGCCTGACTGATGCGGTTTTAGTCTTGGAGGTATTCGTACAGCCACCGTAAGGTAGAATTCTGCTAGAGGATCTGACGGTGGATACACAATGTCTCGTTGGTATAATTCATTAATTCTCAGAAACTAGAACATGCCATCATTCAACCAACAAGCGGATTGTTCCTCTGCAATTTGTCATCACATTGTCCAAATACACTCAGCAATTAATTTTTTCTTTAACCGCACTAATAACTAATGCACCCATTGATGCTTGATATATCTTCTGCGGCCCTAGAATTGTGATAGTTGCTACAGCGCCCTATATATATATATATATATAAATTACCTTATTTGCAGACATGGGTTGCGCTTCAATGGTGCCACAAATTAATAAATACAGGAAATGATCACTACAATAAGAGGTACGATCTGCTGGGAAGACGGAAAGTTTATTCGAACAATAAGCTTTCGGCCCTCCAAACAAAATGATGCCCTTGGCCTCAGTAAATTTGCTATCAGTCTCCACTGGAAATTATAAGCTCTCGTCCTAAGATATACTCGGCTCTAGCTTGAGTGAATCTGCTATAAATACAATAGGAGCTCGGCCTACTCTTTGCTGAGGGTTCATGCTTCACGGATGCAAGTTGCTCAACGAGTAGGCTTGATTGTGGACCGCACTCAGCAATCCCCATAAATTGACCATCTCATTGAAACCCTCGGCCACATGCCCAACAAACTTGGATCTTAGACATCCGCTGTCTCCTACAGTATACGACCTTCACTACATAAATGTCCACGCTGTCCCTAGGCCTCCTTCACGCTATCTTAAGGCTCTTCTTTTATGATAACTATTAGGGCACCAACTAGCCCCAACAGACCTGAAGCCGAGGTCTCCTCACTTGGCCTTCTTCCAGCAGCTCGATCACCAGAAAACAATCCTTATCTTGCTGCCCTAGATTCTCAACTAGAATGGACTTTGTCTTCTCCTAGCTCTGATACCATGTTAAATTTTGAAGATGTTCTATGCTTAGATGCAAGTATACAAGTAAGATGCAGATAGAACATACCAATAGATCGATGGAAGACAAGCCAAAAACAAAGATAAAGAATGGTGGCGTTACGACGATTAACAGGATGCTTCAACCAACAAAGTCTTCATAAGGTCAGCCACCTACATGTGTCACACAAACCCAAGATGTTTCATCAAGAATACTCCATCAAGATGCTGCACCAAGAAGCCCTAAACACAGAACCAAGAACACTGCTCCACCACCATCCAAGAGAGAAGAAAAATGCCTCTGCAAAATGTGTGTATAAAATGAACTCCAAGTCTCTCCAATATATATAGGCATCTGTGGGGGTGTGTGACACATCTCTTATGCATGTGGGATACAACATGCCGATTGCACATGTGGAATAAATTCAAAATACATGTTCTGCTCATCCTATCAAGATGATCTTTAGATCGATCTTGCAGCTCTCGGAAAGAGGACTCTAATAAAAATATTGGCATTGTCATGTGAGCATCACAACATGGAGTTTGGACCTAGTTGCCCAAAATTAACACAACAGATTTGTCCTCCGGTCTCAGTACCACTTCCATAATAGACTCGTATTCTTCGTGCATAGCATCCTTCCAAACTTGATGCTTTACGACTTCTTCAAATGATCCAAGCTCAGATTGTACAATAGTACTCATTGCTACTAGGTACCCTTGGTAACTATTTAGCTTCTTACTTTCACGGAATGTTCCCCTTGGAGCAATATGTCTCTCGCCATCTTCGAGAGTGCCCCTAAGCCATGAGGGTCTCCTTTTATTTGAAGGAGGTGGATCTATGGGATCCATCGGACTTTCAACATCGGGCATCGGTTCATCCTTCGGTTCTTCCTGCCTTCCAACATCGGGCATCGGTTCATCCTTCGGTTCTTCCTGCCTTCCAACTTCTTCTTCTTCTACTTCTTTTTTGTCTTCCTTTGAGCTAGGACAATTCCTTACTTTCTTGAGGGCAACATCTTCATCAAAGGTGACATCGTGGCATATCTCCACTTCCCTTTGACCAGGCACATAGATTCTATATGCCTTCGAGGTTTCACTATAGCCCACAAACATTCCCTTCTTCCTAGAAGCATCCAGCTTGCTTCTCTTTTCTTTCGGTACATGAAAATAAACGGGACTTCCGAAAACTCTAAAATGAGGGACATCAGGCTTCTTACCAGAGAAGACTTCTTTGGGAGTTTTGGAGTCCAATGCGGAATGTGGGCATCTATTTTGAACGTACACAACAGTGTTGGCAGCTTCTCCTCATAGAAACTTTGGAAGACCTTGGTCATAAAGCATGGAATGGGTAGCTACCAAAATGGTTCTATCCTTCCTTTCAGCAACACATTTTGCTCGGGAGTATACATAGTTCAAAGTTGTGGTTTCCCTCTTAATGCCAACTTCCCTGCAGTAGTCATTGAATTCATTTGACTCATACTCGGTTCCATTATTGGTCCTCAAAATTTGGATCTTCTTCCCTGTTCGATTTTCAACCAAGGCCTTGAAGGTACGAAACCACTTGAATGCTTCATCCTTCTTCTTCAAGAAGTATATCCAAGTCTTGCAGGAGAAGTCATCTATACAAGTGATGTAATATAAACATCCTCCCAAGGATGTTACAGGCATCATCCTAGATAGATCAGAATGTACCAATTGCAAACTATCAGAGGTCTTCGTGACATTTGAGGGGAATGGTCCCCTTGTGTGCTTTCCTTCGGCACAACCCTGACAAACACCTTCGTGATCATCTTTGAACTCGGGCATCCTTTTCACTACCTTCCTTGCTTCGAGAAGGGCCTTGTAATGAAGGTGTGCAAACCTCCGGTGCCATAGCTCGTTTTGAAGAGTTATGTCACATGTCATGACCCCCAACAAACTTCCTCCAACCTGATAAAGCGTATCAACTCTAAAACCAATAGTAAGAGCTTCATTGAAGTTCTTCTTCCGAATGCGTACCTTTCCATCGATGAATTCCACCTTGAATCCTTTGTCTTCCATTGCCGAGATAGACACTAGATTCTTCTTCAAGTCAGGTACGTACAACACATCTTGCAAGCGGAGGACTTGACCTTGATTTAGATGAAGGGTCACAGTCCCTGTCCCTTTCACAGGATAGGTGGCATTGTCTACAAGGATAATTTCTAGATTAGTATCCTTTTCAATCAAATCAGAGAGGACTTCCTTATATCTAGTGAAGTGCCTTGAGGCACCACTATCAATCAACCAATTATCTAGCGTATCAAAAGGAGATGCAGCAGAGAGGGCAGATATAAGAATATATTCATTTTTCCTATCAACAATATTAGATTCATCATACCTGGAATTCCTTGACCTCTTGAAAGGTTGCCCATTTCCACTTCGATCAGAGGGAGCCTTCCTCTTTCCTTTGAACCTGTGGCTCCTTTGATTGCCATTCCCCCTGAAGTTGTTGTTGTCATCATCTCTAGGAGAATCCCTTCTATTGGGGCACTCTCTTGCATAGTGACCAAACTTGTTACAAGTGTCACATCTTCCTTTCCTTCCTTTGGGCCTCACTCTTCCATGGTTTTGATTTCTTGGACCTCTGTTGTTTCTCTTCCTTGCATGAGCGGTAAAGGCAATAGGGTCACCTCCATTCCCATTCGAGGGATGGTCTCTTTCCATCATCCTTGTCTCCTCTTGAGTGCATATTGTCAGCAATTCATCAAAATCAAGAATCACATTATTATTAAGAATAGTAGTATTGAATACATACCAATCACGGGGGAGTGAGAACGAGCTCTCGATCAAATATTTCTTCTTCAATAGCTAAGAGATCATTCTTGATTTCTGTGTTCCTCATAAAATAAGATTGGATGGATTCTTGTTTTCCCTTCTTGATATTCTTCAACTTGTTCTTGAAGAAGAGAACTTGATTAACATTGCTAGCCCTGAACATGCTAACCAACTTATCATACATCTCTTTGGATGTGCCTAGCTCGGAGATATAAGCAACCAAGTGCTTATGAATAGAATCCTTGATGATCATCTTCGCCTTGAATTCCCCTCTTCTATACGTCGTCTTTGTGGCAGCGGGTGCATTTGATGGAGGCTCATTTATCTTCCCCTGCACATAATCCATGACATCTTGATCTTCCAATACCAAATCCAATGGCATCTTCCAAGCATGATAATCAGACTTATTAGTCAACTTATCATTAGTCTTGAAACCCTTGTAGGTTGAGGAGGCCATTTTTCCTTAATAAGACAACGTCTTTGGTGATTGCTTTTCACACTATCTTGGGCTTTGTCTTCACTTTAGCTCCTATACCATGTTAATTTAGATAACCATGGTATGTTCTATGCTTAATGCAGTTTTACTTCAATATTTCTTATAGGCCCAATTCAATTTAGCAATCACAGAAACATGAAAGTAAAATGCTGATAGAACATAATAATAGATTAGTAGAAGACAAGCCAAATAATATATCAGAATTTGTAATTTTTCTTGTTGAGCAAATATAAAGGGCAATGTTTGTTACAACAGTCAATAGGATGCCCTAGCCAGCAAAGGCTTTAGTTGGTCAAACCAACTTCTCTAACATACTAGATCAACCTTTTTCCAAGTGTCACACACACTCCTCGAAGACAACTCCAAAAAGTCAACGTTGGTCAACAGAAATCAGTCAACGCTGGTCAACGCCACAACCAACGGTCTGCAGTCAAAGTCAATGTCCAACCTCGATCTTTGTGCCCTCCAATGTGGCCTCAAGAAATCAGAATTTCTGTCCAAGAATGAAGGTCAAACTCCAAGATTTGACCCAAGGTCAACGCTTCAGCAAATGCCCTAAAACAGTGCACAATTTCTCTAGCTTTAGATTCACACGTGTGAGGGGTAGAAGCCTCTCCTAGGCTGTACGAACCAATCAGATCACAAGAAGAATGTGTGATGAGATGATGATGAAATGAGCATCATCTCTCTCCTATTTATATCCAACAATGAGGGTGTGTGACACATCTGTTGGGGCTTGTGAGCCTACATTACAAATCTGGCCGACCTTGTCAATTTGCACATGTGTGGAAAATAAAATCAAAATATAAGTTCTGCTCATCCAAACAAGATGATCTTTAGATCAATCTTGCACCTCTCCAAAAGAGGAATCCAACAAAATTATAATCATCATCATATGAGCAGTGCAACATGGAGTTTGGACCTAGTTGCCCAAAATTAACACACTCCCACCTGAAATAGCGCTACTAGTGAGAACATTGCGGGAGCTTTCTCCCTAAATCAAGAGAAAATTCTCAGCCTCTTTCGTGTGTGTTACCTATCATGTCAACAAGGGTACATATAAAAACTTTTATAGTATTTATTCCCACCATTGTAAGCCCAAGGCTAAGTTGCACGAAACGGGGAAACAGGTACGAGTTTCCGAAATGGGTACGGGTACGAAACGTGACCCCCTCAGATTTTGGAAACGGAGAAACGCAATATATATATATATATAAGAAATATGTGCAATCATAAAGCATAATTAATACATTATTATTAAATTGTCCAATGTCAATGCATAAGCTATAAGTCTTTAAATTTACATCGCATTTACTCATGAATGATCACATAATGAAAATAACAATATCCAAAATCAGCCACGAGAAATTTCTAATTTCTTGTCTCATGCTTTGATTGGGAGTCTCCTCCTGCATAGTCGAACCACCTTTGTGCTCTTGATTAAATACAAGTTCCATACCCTAGTACCCTAGGTGCTGTTGATTATTGAGAGTCTCCCTTGCATAGAGGGTTTGGTTCTTTTGATTAAATACAAGTTTCATACCCTAGATCATGACAAAATCCAATGGAAACATTGCAATCACCTTAATCCTGAAATCCTGAAAAAATGATAAGTTTGCTAGATTTTGAGTGAGATATAAAATTCTACTTTCTCCATATGAAATCCAATGAGGGCGAAACCACTCTCAAACATCCTGAGTCATTTCATGGTAATGTTATAAATTTAAGTAAAATGAAGAATTTAACATTACCATGAACTACATATCAACACAAGGGCCATAGGCTTGAACACTAAGTTACCGGAAACTCTTGAGGAATTTGCTAGAAACACGGATCCCCGTTTCCGATACGTAAACGGATATGATTCTTGTCAGAAACACTGTAAAAACATTTTTGTGCTATTTCAAAAAATCGAAAACTTCATATTTGGAATTGGATACGTTTCCAAGAGATTTAATTTTTTTTGGAAAATCGTGATCAGAATCCATCCTTAAAATGTTAAAAAGCATGAAAATTTGTATAGCCATAATAAATAATAAAAACGAAGAAAACAAATTTGCAAATAAACTCATTATAAACATAGTCTCATAATGTCTCTTCTAAATCTTTATAAACAACGACATTCCATATATTTATCAAGGATTCTTACTAAGAAAAAGATAGATGTTAAAAATGCAAACAAAAGGGTTTGATGAATGTCTTCGTAAAGAGATCTATTAATTTTCAATTTGGTTAATGTTTTTTTAATTGTCATTGATTTTGCTCTTGATTTCATAAATCCCCCAATATAACAAATCTTTTCTAGCCAATCTTTTGCCTGCATATAGTCAAGAGACCAAGCTGACGTTAAGAAGATTGAAATGTTCAAATAGGTCTTGACGGAATATCCCAATGATCCCATGGGCCTTTTAATTGCCATGCAAGGAAGATAGATATCATCTGCCATGAATGACATGTTCTTTGAAGGAGTTGGACTCGAAAGCAAAAAGGTTGTAGCATTTCTGATTACATTACTAATGATGCTGATAATTTGTTGAATGATATAATAATCACTAATGATGATGACAATGTTTATGCTGAATTGATGATGATGATTTGTTTATGTTAAATTCATGACAATGATTATGTATTTTTGGATATAGATTCTAGATTCTAAAAGATGAATGGTAATATGAAATATATATATGGTAATATATATATATGCGAAAGTTTCCTAATAGTCTCATATTTTGATTTTTTTTGAAATTATTTATATCTGTTTCAAACCCGTATTCGTATCGTTCCGTCATCGAGTTTCAGTGCAACTTAGCTTGAACATTAGGCTTCCCTAAAACAAAAAGATAAAAACGATTAAAAAATATTAAAACACAAACCGAGAAAAAAGCTAAAAAAAGAAGTTCAAACTTCAGAAACACGACCGTACGGCCTGGAAACGTGTTTCCGTATGTATTGGGCACATTTCCCCAACGTGAAACATCCCAGTATGGATGAAAACGTGTTTCTAGGCTATACGATATGGTGAAACACGTTTCTGTTTCATTTCCGGGCTGAAACGGACCCCTATGCAACGTTTCCTGCAACATAGGCCCGAAAGGTCACAAGTCAAAATCATTGTAATAACCAGGTGAGGGCCTTGTTACCACTCAAACCAACAAGGGACCTAAGAGGGGTTCCTATGAGCGCAACTGCTAGGTCAAGGGCAATGATGGAGGCTTAGGCCACTATCACCACAACTAAGGCTCCTTGCTCTTTACGAACTTTCACCGATGGGAGAAGACCCGGTAGTTTAGGAAGTCACTTGTAAGGTATAGATCAATGAAAATGTGTGAAGTGACCCTAGAAACCTGTTAATTTTGGGCAACTAGTTCCAAACTCTGTGTTGCATTGCTCATATGATGATGGTCATATTTTTGTTGGATTCCTCTTTCAGAGAGGTGCAAGATTGATCTAAAGATCATATTGTTTGGATGAGCATAACATATATTTTGAATTTATTTTCCACATGTGCAAGGTCGGCCAAATTTGTAATGTAGGCTCACAAGCCTAATAGATGTGTCACACACCCTCACTGATGGATATAAATTGGAGATACTTGGAGGTCATTTGCTCATCATCTCATCACACGTTCTCTCATTGTGATCTGATTGGTTCGATAGCCTTTGGAGGCCTCTTTCCTTCACACGTGCGAAGTTGGAGTTGCTGAAAATCTATAGATTTGTTAGGGTTGTTTCGCTGAAGCGTTGACCAACGTTGACTGTGGTGAACCCTTGTTTGTTTGACCTCCAATCTTGGCTGAAATTTCGATTTTTGAAGGCCGTATAGCTGGGCACAAAAATCGAGGAAAAAGGAGCAGTTTGACCGAAGCCCTAATCTGCAGTGTTGACTTTCTATTGACTGTTCTGCATTGACTTTTCTGCGTTGAATTTTGGTTGACCAACATTGACTTTTGATGAGCTATGTTTTAGGGCTGTGGGTGTGACACTTGGAGGATTGGCCGATCTAAGAAAGACTTTACTGGCTGAAGCATCCTGTTGACTGCCGTAACGCACACTATCCTATATTTTCGCTGGACAAGAAGAATTGTAAAATATGATCTATATTGGCTTGTCTTTTGTTGATCTATTATTGTGTTCTATCAACATTTTACTTTCTTGTTTATGTGATTGCTAAATTGAATCGGGCCCAAGAAAGATTGAAGTAAATTTGCATTAAGCATAAAACATTCCATGTTTATCTAAATTTAACATGGAATCAGAGCTGAGGTGAAGACAAAGTCCAAGCTAGTGTGAGAAGCAATCACGGAAGAAGCAATTCTATCAAGGACCAATGGCCTCCTCAACCTATAAGGGTTTCACGGCTGATGATAAATTGACTGATAACTCTGATTATCATGCATGGAAGATGTCCTTGGATTTGGCATTAGAAGATCAAGATGTCATGGACCATCTGCAGGGGAATATTCAAGAGCCTCCATCAAATGCAGCTGGCACCACAAAGACGAAGTATAGAAAAGGGGAAATCAAGGCAAAGATGATTATCCTGGATTCTATTCATAAGCACTTGGTTGCTTACATTTATGAGCTAAGCACATCTAAAGAGATGTATGAAGTTGGTTAGCATGTTCAGGGCTAGCAATGCTAATCAAGATCTTTTCTTCAAGAACCAATTGAAGAATATCAAGAAGGGCAAGGATGAATCTATTCAATCCTATTTTATGAGGCTCACTGAAATTAGGAATAATATTCTAGCTATTGGAGAAGAAAAAGCTAATCGAGAGATGGTTTTCATTGCGCTTGGAGGTCTCCCCTGTGATTGGTATGTATTCAATACCACTATTATTAATAATAATGTGATTCCTGATTTTGATGAAATATTGACGAGATGCACTCAAGAGGAGACAAGAATGATGGAGAGAAATCATCCCTCTAATGGAAATGGAGGTGACCTTACTGCCTTCAACGCTCACGCAAAGAAAATGAACAATGGTGGTCCGAGAAATCAAAACCATGGAAGAGCGGAGCCCAAAGGAAGGAAGGGAAGATGTTACACTTGTAACAAGTTTGGTCACTAAGCAAGAGAGTGCCCTAATAGAAGGGACTCTCCCAGGGATGATGACAACAACAACTCCAGGGGGAATGGCAATCAAAGGAACAATAGGTTCAAAGCAAAAAGGAAGGCTCCCTTTGATCGTAGTGGAAATGGGCAACCTTTCAAGAGGTCAAGAAATTCCAGGTACGATGAGTTGAATATTGTTGATAATAAGAGAAATGAATTTATTCTTGTATCTGCCCTCACTTCTGCATTTCCTCCCGACACCCTGGATGTCTGGTTGTTTGATAGTGGTGCTTGAAGGCACCTCACTGGTTATAAAGAAGGTCTCTCTGATTTGATTGAGAAGGATACAAATCTAGAAATTATCCTTGGAGATAATGCCACCTATCTCGTGAAAGGGACAGGGACTGTGACCCTTCATTTATATCAAGGTCAAGTCCTCCGCTTACAAGATGCGTTGTACATACCTGATTTGAAGAACCTTGTCTCTATTTCGGAAATGGAAGACAAAGGGTTCAAGGTGGCTTTTGTTGATGGAAAGGTACACATCTGGAAGAAGAACTTCAAGGAAGCTCTTACTATTGGTTTTAGAGTTGATACACTCTACCAGGTTGGAGGAAGTCCATTGGGGGCTATGTCATGTGATACAACTCGTCAAGCAGAGTTATTGCATCGGAGGTTTGCACACCTTCATTACAAAGCCCTTCCCAAAGCAAGGAAGGTGGTGACAGGGATGCCCGAATTTAGAGATGAACATGAAGGTATATGTCAGGGTTGTGCCGAAGGAAAGCATACAAAGGGACCATTCCCCTCAAGTGTCACAAAGAGAACTGATATCTTGCAGTTGATACATTCTGATTTATCTGGTATACTGCCTGTGACATCCTTGGGAAGATGTTCCTATTACATGACTTTTATTGATGACTTCTCCCACAAGACCTGGATATATTTTTTGAAGAAGAAGGATGAACCATTCAAATCGTTTCGTACCTTCAAGGCCTTGGTGGAAAATCAAACGGAGAAGAGAATCAAAGTTTTGAGGATTGACAATGGCACTGAGTATGAGTCAAATGAATTCAATGACTTTTGTAGAGAAGTTGGCATTAAGGGGGAGACCACAACTGCGTATACTCCTGAGCAAAATGGTGTTGCTGAAAGAAAGAACAGGACCATTGTGGAAGCTTCCCGAGCCATGCTATGTGACCAAGGTCTTCCAAAGTTTCTATGGGGAGAATCTGCGAACACTGTGAAATTTTCAATTTGAAAATTATTACTGCAATGATTGATTTATTTCTCCTACTTATTAGATAAGTTATTTACAAATGCTTCAGTAAATTTTGAAATAAACACAGCTGTAGTACTTCACTCTAATCAAAAGTAGAAGAACATAAATAACACATATAGCACAATCGAAACAACCATATGAACACAGTTATTTTTGGACAATTGTGCCCGAAAAAACCCAATGTGGGCAAAACGGTGCAACAGATGAGGGTTTGTATTTATCTTCAGCAGTGAAAAGAATGATTACAAAAATCTTGACGATCACAATCAAGTAGCATACACCTGATGTGAATTTTCCGGACACCTCGGAAGAATTCCCGACACACGAGATGACCTCCTGCACCCTTTGCGTCAGTTTACGTAGCCCCTCTGCGCAGTTGTTGCCTGGATTGTGCAATTTATGCGTGGAGGGCAAGTGCTGCTGCTCAATGCTGCCTCCTCCTCGTCCTCTGCCTTCTTCCTCTCTGACTCTGCTGCTCTCTCCCTCCTCCTTTTGCTTCTGCAACACTGACTCTACAAACTCACCCACTGAAATCGAATTCTCTTACTTCAGAATCGATTTCCTTCGGGTACTAAGAATGTGCCCGGCTTGATTTTCAAACGACCCTCAAGCTTCCTCTTATAGTCTTCTTGCTAATGAATCAACGACCCATATTATATCTTTAATCAATAGCCCAGATTAAAAGATGACTTGATCTTTATTTTTTAGAAGATTCACGCTTTGCTTTATTAATACCCTTTAATTATTTAATTTCCCTAAGTTTAGACTTAGGGATCACATTAAAATAATTAATTATTTTAATAAAACAAAATCCGAGTGGAATTTCCACAAATGATTTCTGGGTTCTCTGGAATACTGCTGTCCAAGCGTCTCCCCAAAATTTGAGACTTGGAACACTTCTTGATGCTACAAAAATAAACACTATGTCTTAGCGAGAAAAGTGTTCAAGCAAGGTACCCACTGTATTGCTTTGATTCTGAAGCATCTGCTGAACTGTTGATGTCCTGGTTGCTGCCTCTCAACTCTGCGCTGCTGCCCTCTGTGCTACTACCTGTGACATTGACTCCGCCACTGCCTCATCCGTACTGCAGCTCCCTCTCTTTTTGAAGACCACCCATTCCTTTACAAGAATGGGTGCTCAACCATCCCCATCTTTTCTCTGAAGTAAACTTAATCTTACTCAGAGCCTTGGTGAGGATATCTGCCACATGTTCTCCCGTAAGAGTGTACCTCAACTGCACAGCTCCCCGTTGGAGATAGTCCCTGATGAAGTGGCACCGAATGTCAATGTGTTTCAATCGGTCATGAAACACAGGATTCTTAGAGAGCTTGATGCAACTATGATTATCACACATAATTTCGGTTGGTTCCATCCTCTTCTTGAGTAAGTTCAAGAGAAATTTGCGAAGCTATATGGCCTCGCACGAAGCTGTGCTTGCTGCCATATATTTTGCCTCTACTGAGCTCAGTGCGATAGACTTCTGTTTCCTACTGCACCAGGAAGTCATTCCTGATCCGAGACTGAAACAGTACCCACTGGTACTTTTTCGATCCACTGTGCTGCAAACCCAATCTGCATCTGTAAACCCACTCAACTGGACCTCATTGCCCTTTGTTTATTTCAATCCATACTGGACTGTCCCCTTCAAGTATCTAAGAACATGTTTGGCTGTTGCCCAGTGAGCCCTCCTTGGTTCCACCATGAACTGATTGAGGGTATTCACTGTATAACAGATGTCTGGTCTAGTGTTGACCAGATACATTAATGATCTGACGAGTTTCCTATACAAGGTGGGATCAACTTCATCATCCTCTGTTGTGTCTATCTTCTTCCAGTTGGTAATCATCGGCGTGGCCATGGGTCTACAGTCTTCCATCTGAAACCTATTTGGGATCTTTGTAGTGTATCTTCCTTGCCAAAGGAAGATTTCTCCCTTCTACTACCAGACTTCCAGACCAAGAAAATAGTGCATCTGCCCCATATCCTTCATGTTGAATTCGGTAGTTAGGTTCTCGTTGTAGTCTTTAATGAGCTTATATGATCCAGTAATGAACAAATCATCTACATATAATACCAAGATTAGTGGCTCATCCCCTACTCTCAAATAGTAGAGGTTGGGATCTGCGTCACTCTTGACGAATCCCATCTTCTGCAAGTAGCTATCAATTTGCCCATACCATGCATTGGGGGCTTGTTTTAAACCGTACAAGGCTTTCTTAAGCCTGCAAACATGAGTCTTCTGCTCATGTGTCTCAAAGCCCTCCGGCTGTTCTATGTACACTTCCTCTTCTATTTCCCCATTCAAGAACGCTGTCTTGACATCCATTTGGTGAATCTCCCATCCCATCTGTGTTGCGAGAGAGATTATGGATCTGATTGAAGTGTACCGAGCTATAGGGGCGAAGGTTTCTTCATAGTCGATCTCTTTTTTCTATATATACCCCTTAGCCACAAACTTGGCTTTGAATTTCTCAATGCTGCCATCTTTAGTCTACTTGATCTTGTAGATCCACCTCGATTGTACAATTGATCTCCAGTGGTCTAGGAACTACCTCCCATACATTGTTTTTCATGATGGAGCTATACTCCGCCACCATGGCATCTACCCACACATGATTCTGAGCTGCCTCTCGAAAGCTAGAGGGTTCTCCGATTAGAGCTACTAGTGCCTGGTATTTGTCAGATTGCCTCCGCACCCTCTTCTCGTCTCTAGGGGCTCTTACAAATTACTTTGCGTCACTCAGAATTTGCTGGAGTTCTCTGCTCGGTCTTCCACTGGTGGGGGTGGTCTTACCTACTCTCCTGCCTGCTCTTCTTCGGAGGAATTCTCCTCAGAATTCTTGTGCCGTGGAGAGGCACTCGACCCATCCTCTGTAGGCCATTGAGGCTGTACTAGTGGATCCTTCTCAATCTGCGTATCTGTATCCATTTCCCGGGATCTCTTGAAGGCTCCCTCCTCCATGAATTTTATGTCTTGTCTTACTACGATCTTCCTGTTTTTTGGAATATAGATGTGATATGCCTTCACATTTTCACTATAGCCCACAAGATAACCCTTTTCCGCAGTTTGATCCAACTTTTTCCTCCTCTCATCTGGTACATGGCAATACACCATACTGCCAAATATCTTGATATGGCTCACTTCCGGCTTGCTACCTGTGAACACACTCTGGGGAGTTACCTTGCCCAATGCTCTATGGGGCAACTTGTTCTGCACATACATAGCTGTATTGCAGGCTTCTGCCCACAAAAATTTGGGCATGTCTTGGTCATATAGCATTGCCCTTGCAACTTCTACGATGGTCTTGTTCTTCCTCTCTGCAACTCCATTCTGCTCTGGATTGTATGGAGCTGTCCATTCTCTCTTGATGCCTTCCTTTGCGCAAAAACTGGTGAAGTCTTTATTGGTATACTCTCCACCATTATCTGACCGCAGCTTCTTTATCTTCTTTGCGGTTGAATTTTCTACCAGTGCCTTGAAATCTTTGAAACGTTCAAAGACTTCATCTTTGGTTTTGAGAAAGTAGATCCAAGTCTTCCTGGAATGGTCATCAATGAAGCTAGCAAAATACTTTGCACCACTGAGAGCGGTTGTGGACATTGGACTGCAAATATCTGAGTGTATCAACTCCAATACGCTCTTGGCCCTGCTGCTGCTCCTTGGGAATGCTGCTTTGGCATACTTCCCTAGTAGGCATACCCTGCAGACCTCATCTCTCCTTGTGATGAGTTCTGGAGCTCCTATGACAGTCTTCTTGAGAATCTTCAAGGCTCCATGATTTAAATGCCCCATCCTTCTGTGCCTTAATTCATTCAGATCCCTTTCGTCTGTACTACCGATCAGAGCCATTGGAGATTAGCTTATATAGTTTATGGCTCCTTACCCCAATTTGTGCCTTCTTTTTCCAGCTAGGATGTTTGACATAAAATTTGTTTCCAATAAAGTATACGTCATAATGATTGTTCTGGAGCTGAGACACTGAGAGAAAATTCATCCCCAGCCCTGGCACATGCAAAACGTTTGTGGCCCGAATCTTGTTGCCAGCTGTGTTCTGAAATATTATGGTTCCTCTTCCAACGGGGGTACACTTGGCCTTGTTTCCCATTGTAATTTGGAAATTCATCTGCTCTTCTTGGTAGCTCAAAAAACATTTTCGACCTCCCGTCATATGAGCAGATGCTCCACTGTCAATATACCAAACACCTGGAAGAATTGTGCTTGACACACAAGCGAGATCCTCCTCTAGTTTGGATGCCAGCATAGTCATGTCATGTTCCCTCTGTGTTTCTAAGTGCTCTGGAGGACTGCATGAACCCTTCCAGATGTCGGATCTTTGGTCCATAGCAGATCCTCCCTTTCTGTCTTTAGGCTTTCGCTCTGATACCATGTGAAATTTTCAATCTGAAAATTATTACTGCAGTGATTGATTTATTTCTCCTACTTATTAGATAAGTTATTTACATATGCTTCAGTAAATCTTGAAATAAACACAGCTCCAGTACTTCACTCTAATCACAAGCAAAAGAATACAAATAATAGATATAGCATAATAGAAAGAACCATATGAACACAATTATTTTTGGACAATTGTCCCGAGAAAAACCCAATGTGGGAAAACTGGTGCAACAAATGAGGGTTTGTATTTATCTTCAGCAGTGCAAATAATGTTTACAGAAATCTTGACGATCCGAATCAAGTAGCATACACCTGATGTGAATTTTCCGAACACCCCAGAAGAATTCCCGACACACGGGATGACCTTCTGCACCATCTGCGTCAGTCTGTATAGCCCCTCTGCGTAGGCCCTGCCTGGACTGCGTAATTTCTGCATGGAAGGCAAGTGCTGCTGCTTGGGCGCTGCCTCCTCCTCGTCCTCTGCCTTCTTCCTCCCTAACTTTGCTGCTCTCTCCCTCTTCCTTCTACTTCTGCAACCCTACCTCTACAAACTCACCGACTGAAATCAAATTCTCTTACTTCAGAATCGATTTCCTTCGGGTACTGAGAATGTGCCTAGTTTGATTTCCAAATGACCCTCAAGCCTCCTCTTATAGTCTTCTCGCTGATGAATCAACGACCCAGACTATATCTTTAAGCAATGGCTCAAATTTAAAGATGACTTTATCTTCGTTTTCTAGAAGATTCACACTCTGCTTTATTAATACCCTTTAATTATTTAATTTCCCTAAGTTTAGACTTAGGGATCACATTAAAATAATTAATTATTTTAATAAAGAAAAATCCGAGTGGAATTTCCACAAACGATTTTTGGGTTCTCTGGAATACTGCTGTCGAAGCCTCTCCCCATAATTTGAGATTTGGAACACTTCCCGATGCTACAAAAATCAACACACTGTTGTGTATGTTCAAAATAGATGCCCGCATTCCACTCTGGACTCCAAAACTCCCGAAGAATTCTTCTCTGGTAAGAAACTTGATGTTTCTCGTTTTAGAGTTTTTGGTTGTCCTGTTTACTTTCATGTGCCGAAAGAAAAGAGAAGCAACCTGGATGCTTCTAGAAAGAAGGGAATATTTGTGGGCTATAGTGAAACTTCGAAGGCATATAGAATTTATGTTCCTGATCAAAAAGAAGTGGAGATATGCCACTATGTCACGTTCGATGAAGATGTTGCCCTTAGTAAAGTGAGAAATCTTCCTAGCTCCAAGGAAGTCAAAGAATATGAAGAAGAAGGGAAACAAGAAAAGTCGAAGGATGAACCAATGCCCGATGCTGAAGGACCTATGGATTCCATTGATCCACCTCCTTCAAATAAGAGAAGACCTCATGGCTTAGGGATATTCTCGCAGATGCTGAGAGACATATTGCCCCAAGGGGGACATTCCGTGAAAGCAAGAAGCCGAATAGATACCAAGGGTATCTAGCAGCCATGAGTACAATAGTACAATCTGAGCTTGGATCATTTGAAGAAGCCATAAAGCATCAAGTTTGGAAGGATGCTATGCACGAAGAATATGAGTCCATTAAGAAAAATGATGTCTGGGAAGTGGTTCGAAGACCAGAGGACAAATTTGTTGTCACCTCGAAATGGCTCTACAAGTTCAAGCATAGATCTAATGGAAGTGCTGAAAAGTACAAGGCAAGATTTGTTTCCCGAAGCTTCTCTCAAAAAGAAGGCATAGATTATAATGATATATTTGCACCTGTGGCCTGCTATACCACCATCCGATCTATCATTGCCCTTGCTGCAATGCAAGGATGGAGTCTCCATTAGATGGATGTGAAGACTGCTTTTCTGCATCGCTCTATAAGGGAAGAGGTGTATGTGGAGAAACCTCTAGGGTTCGAAGTCTGCGATAGAGACACCTATGTATGCAGGTTGAAGAAAGCCCTCTATGGGTTGAAGTAAGTCCCCAAGGAGTGGTACGAGAGGATAGATAACTACTTGATGAAGCTAGGCTTCACTTGAAGTTATGCTGATCCAAACCTATATTTTAAGGTTGATAGAGAGAGGCCTCTCATTCTGGTTCTATATGTGGACGATCTCTTCCTGACAGGTGTTGACCTTCTCATTCATTAGTGTAAGAGGTAGCTAGCTTCCGAATTTGAGATGAAAGACCTATGACTGATGCAATATTTCCTAGGCTTGGAGGTTTGGCAGAGGCCAAGTGAGATTTTCCTTTCTCAAGGAAAATATGTCGTGAAGCTGCTGGAGAGATTTGGTATGGTGGACTGTAAGTCTGTGTCGACACCGATGGAACTCAACTTTAAGAAGTTGTGTGGAAACGCTGCTGGGCTCGTGCTGGAAAATCCTACCGAGTATCGACAACTCGTGGGGGCCCTAATGTTCCTAGTGAACTCCTATCTGGATGTATGTTTTGCCGTGAACACTTTGAGTCAACATATGGTTGATCCTCGTCACATTCACTGGATTGGTGCCAAGAATCTATTGAGATATCTTCGGGGCACAATCTACCATGGGCTGAGATACACTGCCGAGAGTTTGAGACTCCATGGATATACCAATGCCGATTAGGTTGGCAGTGTGGTGGATCGCAAGAGCACATCTGGATGCTGCTTCACCTTGGGTTCTGCTTCGATATCTTGGATGAGAAGGAAGCAAAAGTCGGTGGCTTTGAGCACCGCTGAGGCCGAATACATTGCAGCGAGTATGGCTTGTTATGAAGTTGTTTGGTTGCGAAAGCTCTTTAGTGAGCGGTTTGGGCATGTGCTTGATAACATCGTTATCCTTTGTGATAACCAGAGTGGGATTTGTCTTTCTGAGAATCCCGTGTTCCACGATCGATCTGAGCATATTGATATCAGGTACCACTTTATCTAGGATATGGTACAGCGAGGTGCCGTAAGGCTCGATCATATAGGAATTGATGAGTAGGTCGTAGATATTCTCACGAAACCCCTGGAGAAGGTCAAGTTCCTAACCTTCCGTGAGAAGCTTGGAATTATGGAAAGACCTTATTCTGAGGGTCCTGCTTGAGTTGGACTATGAGCTCTGGGAGCTCTAGGGGGCTTGGGGATAACTTCTTGGAGCTAAAAGTTGGACCAAGTGCTATTTCTCAAATGAGCAGAGTAAACGTATACATGGTACTTTTATCCTATGTGCTATATTTTAGCTTCAAATGAAAAATATTTATTCATTTTATGATGTTTTGTTTTATGTATCTGTTTGAACATAGTTTGACATTAATTCACTTTTGAACATGTTATGGTGTTATCATTTGATACATATGCAATATAGGCATTTTAAAGTTGCGATATAAGCTTTATTCAATTGATTTAATTAACTATTTAATTAAATCAATTATCTCTAACTTTTTCATATCTCTAAGTGAATGTACGATCTTTATTTGCATCCACTGAAAGGTTATTTTTCTAGATTGCACAGAGAATAGATTTCATCCCGAGATACATAATAGATAGATTTATTGTTTATTGCAAGCTTGCCTATATTACCATCTATCAAGTTCCATTATAGAGATAAAATCATCCATTCACCCAAACTATATCAAACAGGGAAACTGGTCCCATAAATCCAGTCGGAGCCACCATTCCAAACAGAAAAGGGACGGTTTTCAAGTCCTCGACCGGGTGGTTATCCTCGATGTTGTTGCACCGATTTTTAGGGCCTCAACATTTTTGGTGCTAGAAGGAGGGCTATCTAACTATGAATGGCACCAAAGCTCAATCCAAAAATCAAATACTATCAAAAGAGTCATTCTCCTGCCAAATCCACAACTTCTAGTCCTGGTTCAAAATCTCCTACTCATAAATCATAAGTCGTCCATTCTCCCCCAAAATCTCCTAGTTTTGTTCATAAAGAAATCTCTTCAGAATATACTCCAGACTCACCTGAAGTACGGACATTGATAAAGAAATTGGAAGAAATTTCAATTTCAGCAGAGAAACCTGTACTTTCTGAAGCCTCAGAAGGAAGTGTTACTTCAATATTTGAAGGCACTGGTGTATTAACTCGATCTAAGAGTGAAAAGCTCTAAGTAATCCCTTTTGAATTTCCTCTTCATTCTCATCGTAGGAAAACTCCTATTTCCGAAACTCAATCATCAATTAGCGAGATTCAATCCTCTTCTACCCATCAAACAACATCAGCTATTCTTCCCTCTTTCACATATTCTCAAACAATTTCTTCATTAATTCATATTCCTTCCTCTTCTTCTCAATTTACAACTGCTACTTCAAGTAGTATTAGTTCCATAGTCATTTCTTCTTCACGTTCAACCACTATTGGAACTACTTCTTCTACTTCAAATCCTCCTTTAGGACCAACCAATCCTCCACTTCACATAATGGTAGCCAAACCTTGGCAAAATCCTGGAGTTGTTCAATTACCAGGTCCTCTTCATTCTTTACCTAAGCATCCTGAAAGATGGTTGCCTAAGTATAATCCGGATGATGGATTACCCGTAGAGGAACATCTCCATATGGCATAACTTTATGCTTGCCATAAATCTTAATGAAGTTTCAGAGGAAGACTGTGTAGTTAGATTGTTTCCTTATACTTTTCAAGGATCGACTGGATCATGGTATTTTTCACTACCATTTGGCACTATTACTAGTTGGAATATTTTTGAAGAACAATTCCTTACTAAATTTCGAGATGATCGCACTACTGCTACCCTTATCAATGATCTTTCCAATCTTAAGACAAATATAGGGGAAAAGATCAAATATTTCAACTCCAGATTTAATAAATTGCTCGACAAGATCCCAACCACATCTAAGCCTAAAGTAGACGTGCAAACATAATGGCACATATCCTCTCATCCTTCTAATATTGCTATTTTTGTAGATAGAGCCAATAAGGCTACATTGGTAGAGAATATGAAAGAAGCTCTTTCTGTTGAAAAACGAATACTTGATTTAGAGAAGAAAACTGCTCAAGAAGATAGGAAAACTAAGAAGGTTTCATTTAAGGATGAACCTAAAAAGAAATCATCTAAAGATCCTTATGATCTTGAGGGATTACAAAAGGTCCTCAAAACCATGTCAAAAGATATGGTTGAGATAAAGAAACAAGTAGTCGAGTCTTCTTCAAAGAAACCTTTTAGATCTTTTAAGAAGAACCAAGCTTCCCAACCTCCAAATGTAATCTCAAATGCTAAATCAGACCAAGATGAAGATCACGATGAAACATTATCATCTGCAGAAGAATCTCAAGAAGAAGAATTAGTTGAGGTCCATGGACTATGGGACTTCATCCTTCCAACCTCTGATGATGAAAATGAACACGAGGCACTTGCAGTTAATACTAGAAGTAAAAATTGTGCTGACCTACCTCAATCACCTCAAAAGCAAAACTCTTCATCCTCTATTGCTAAGGATAAACCAGTTAATAAAAAGACTTCTTCTCCTCGATCAAATCCAATTTATTCTACTCTTCCATCTACATCTAAAACACTAGTAGTTTCTGATACTATTGAATATAATATAGTGGAAGACATGAGGAAGATTAAAGCAAATATCTCTTTACATGAGTTGAGAAAATTGAAACAACAACAGAAAATTTTACTCAAAGAGTTGAATGCGGTTCTTGCTACATCCCTGCCTGCTCCTGTAACTTCGAAAGCATCTAAACGAGTAGGTAAGCCTCCTAATGATTCACTTGAGAAAATTGATACAAGTGATGCTATTTTGATCGATGACAAGTCTAATTCACAAACTCCTTTCTTGTTAACTTTTGAAGTGTTTAACAAAAACGTGCATAATTGTTTAATTGACTCTGGAGCCTCTTCAAACACCATGACATATTTTGTTTGTTTGAGATTGAGTATATCTCCTCAGAAGTCTGCAGTACATATTGTGCAATTAGATAGAACAAAAGTTACGGTATTAGGAGAAATGAATTAAGTCCTTATCAGATTAGCATCCAATCCAAAAGTTCATCAAGTAATTGATATCTTAGTTGCTGATATTCCTGATTTTTATGGTCTAATCCTAAGTAGAGATTGGTCAGAAAAGCTTCATGGCTATTTTGCTACTGATTGGTTTGATATGTGGCTTCCCCATAATGGTAAGCCAAATCAAATAAGAGTAGACCGTGAAAAGCATTTAAAATACTCAGTAACTGAATTTGAAGAAGAGAATGAACCCATGGCCTTTACTAATAACATTCTCAGCATTTACTCTGCTGAATCCTTTTTAGGGAATTTGAATGCTTAAAAATCTCCATTTCTCACCAATTCAGTGAATTCCCATTTTGAAATTTTTTCTCAGTAAGATTCTTCCAAGTGTGTAAATACTGTAGATAAACCTTGTATTAATACTTTATTCTGGGTCAAAATCCAGTGAAGGAGCAGGATCTGGTTGTATATTAATCAATCCGGAAGGCGAAAAGACAATGCTGACATGCATACTTGAATTTGAATGCACAAATAACACCGCAGAATACGACGCATTGCTCCAAGGCTTAACCAAAGCAATTGATCTTGGTGTCAAGTATCTCAAGGTATATGATGATTCTGAAATAACTGTCAAACAAGTGAGAAATACCATACACTGTATTTCAGGTCATCTTAAACATTTCCAGTCATTGGTACAATCTCTTACCTCTCATTTTTTGGCATTCAATATCTCTTCTGTTCCAAGAATTCAGAATGCAAGTGTAGACCTTCTAGCTAATGTAGCGTCCAGGCTTATTCTTTCTGAAGATTATAGCTCAGATAGATTTTCCATAGAGTTGATTTTTCGCCCATCTATTCCCGATAATATTACTAATTGGAAAGTATTCAACGATGATGATGATGTTATCACTTTTGTTACATCAGAAGGATCATATGATGATCAATTAATCGACGAAGATGACCACGAAAGGCAATTGCAATAGAAACCTGAAGAAAATGGCATACCTAAGTTTGTGGTCAAACTTGAAGATCTTTATGATCTCAAAGATAGATTCAAAAATGTTACTAATTCTAAACTCCAAAGTTCAACTTTGAGGTTTGAAATGGTAAATATTGGAAAAGATCTAAACTCTCAGAACATCAACTTAGGACTTAGTCTTTCCTCTGATGAAAGATTAGCCTTCATCCATTTATTGAAGAAATACAAGAATGTCTTCTCATGGATATATGAAGATCTAAAAATTTATGATACTTCAATCATTCAACATACTATCCCAATGATATCCACTGAAAAGCCTATACAACAAAAGCTAAGGAAAATGCAACCTGATCTTGAAAGTCAAATCAAAAGTGAACTCAACAAACTCCTTAAGGCCAAGATTTTCTTTCTTGTTAGGCATTCAAAGTGGTTCTCAAATTTAGTTCCCGTTAGGAAAAAGAATGGCGATATTCATATTTGTATTGAGTTTAGAAACTTAAGCAAAGCTTGCTTGAAAGACAATTTCCCATTACCACTGATGGAACAAATTTTGCAATCAGTTGCTGGTTCTGAATTTATGTATTTTCTTGATGGATTTTTAGGCTACAATCAAGTTTTAGTTCATCCTGAACAAAATGGGACACTTATGCCTATCAGAAAATGCCCTTTGGTTTAATCAAAGTAGGAGCAACTTTTCAAAGAGAAATGGATATTGCTTTTAGGGGATTGATAATTAAAACCGTGGTTGTTTATTTAGATGAAATAACTGTGAAAATTTCTGAATGTTACTTATGCAAAAATCTATTGCTAGATCTGGTTATGCTTCTCCTACTTAATTAAGTTATTAATGCTAAAACTTCAGATTAACATCGAAGCAAACACATAACAGACTTTCACCGATTCAGATCTAAAACAGAAAAGTACATGCACACATAGACAAAATGACACAAGGATTTTCTAGACAATAGTCCCTGGAAAAATCCAATGCGGGAAAACCGGTCTTTTGGCTGCTGGAGGGTTTTATTATTAAGAGTTTTTTGAATACAACAAATCTGGGTTCGATATTTGGAAAGCCCGACAGAGAAGATATAGATCTGCAACTAACCTGCTGTTCTGAAGCCAAAATATTGACTGATCCACACCCTCAAATGGGTTTATAGGACTCAACCAGATCTTGGCCCTAGAAACCCCAGCGCTGCCCCTGAAGCCTCTGTGTTAGCCTCTACAACCTCTGCGTCCCTCTGCGCTGGCCTGAAGAGGGCTGCGTAACCCCAGACTGGGTGAAGCAGACCCTACACTGCCCTTGAGGGACTCTGCATTACCCCAAAGGGTCTCCTGCTGCCTAACGCAGCCTTGGGAGAGACTGCGTAGCACTTGCGTAGCTGATGCTGCCCCTGGGCTGCGCAGCTACTGCCCTCTCTGATGCTGCGGCTCTTGTTTCTCTACACTGCCTCTGGAAGCCGCTCTCTGCGTCTTGCTAATTCTAGGCACTGGGATCAAACCATCCCGTTTGCCTAAACTCCCCTCTCTGCAGTTGAAACACTTCTGGAAATTCTTAGCGAACCACGCCCTAGAATTCCAGCTTAGCTTTAGTGCTTTGCCTCTGTGTGTCTTCTCCAAATGACCCCAAGCCTTTCCTTTATACTTTTCTCGTTGGGAAATCAACGGCCATGGTCAGATCTTGATTCAATGGCTAAGATTAAAAGAAAGCTTGATCCGCGTGTTTTAAGACAATTTCATCACATGTTTAATTTAATTAGCTTTAATCTTTTAATTTCCTAAGTTAGACTCAGGGCCCTTAATTAAAAATATTAATTAATTTAATATCTCCCAAATCGGATGAAATTTCCCAAATCCCTTTCTGGGTATTGGAGATATCATGTACTCTAGTCCCTGAACAAATTTTGGGAGCTAGAGCACATCCGATGCTACCCTATCACACAAGAAAACTCAACACTCCCTCTTAGCGAGGAATGTGCTCTAGTACAAACTCTGCTTCATCCTGAAGCTCTGCACTGATCTCTAGCATGGGTCTCTGCACTGATGCTGGACCTGTTGCCCTTCATCACTGTCATGCTGCTGCCATTCTGTACTGTTGCCCATGACGCTGCCACCGCCACTACTACATCTGTACTGCAGCTCCCTCTCAATCTACTGCATCCATGCTGCCATCTGCTGCACTGCATCTTCAGTTGCCGAGAGAAGCAACTGAATCTCTTGCCGAATCTTTGACAGACAAGTTAGCTGGGCTGCATCCTCATCATTGAAGCTCCATCGGCTGCTGATCCGTGCTGTCATCTGGTGAATGATGCACAGCTACAACTCTGCTCTGCATGAGTAGACTCCCTCTGCACTGCTGAAGTCACATCGACCCCTTGTGCTGAAATCTCTCACGCTACTGCTACGCTGTGCTGTCCTCCTGAAGCCTTCTACATTGCTGTAACTCTTCTTTGCGTAAGAAACTCTGCTCTGCGCTGCTGAAGTCACATAAGCCCCTATGCTGCTGTTGCATCTGCACTGCGCTGCTCCTTCCAGCCTTTAGATCTGCCTCTGCTTTATCCATGATCTTTGCACCCACTGCTACACTTCTCGTGCTACTGTCTTAAGGCTCCCGTAGCTCGGATGTGATCTAAGAGACTAGCTGCTCAAAGGATCCCGCCCTCATTCTATAGCTGCTCTACAGATCCATGTCGCCCCACTTTTGTGGTTCATGAGCGCTCATGGCTGCATCGTCCTCTGACCCATCGCCTGCCACAACAGCCTTGGAAGTAGAAGCTTCCTTGTCCTTTTTCTTCTGAGGACAATTGTTGGCAAAATGTCCTAGTTGGCCACACTGGAAGCACATGATCTCTGATAGATCCCGCTTCTTCTTCCCTTGCTGCCTCTTTCATGCCAAGGCTACATCCTCTTCATCTTCCTTCTTCACGTTACTTGGTCCCTTGCTGTATTGCTTCTTGGTGAATCCGCAGAGTTCTTCTTGACGCATGATTGCCCACAAGTTGTCCCAATCGAGAAGTTTCTCTCTACCCAAGATACTTTGGACAAAGGTTTCCCACTCATCTGTGACCGCAATGAGAGCAGTCCTGACCATCACATCATCCTCCACCTTTGCACCCGTGGTAGTCAGCTAGTCTCTGATCAACTATAATCTGAAGAGAAAATGTTTCGTCTTCCCCCTTGGTCATCATGAATGACCGCATCTGAGTCTCCAGAAGCATCTTCCTCTAGACAAACTTTTCGTCATATAGGGATATTAAGGCCTTCCACATCTCATTAGCTGTTTTCTTCTCAGCTATGTGTGGGACAATATGGTCCTTAACTCCATCCATTATGAGCTGCTTGGCATGTGCCGCAGCTTCATTATGCTTCCTTAGGAGATCTGCATTGGTCGACGTGGCCAAGACTCGTTCTGCATGGTCTCTTAGACAATATGCCTCTAGGACTATCAGGATTCTAGCCTTCCAAACTGCAAAGTTGGATAGGCCATCCAATCTATCCTGATCACGCAGTCCGTGAGGTGCCATCTGCTCAGAAATCTGTCGGGGCTTCTCTTCTCTGTGCTAGAGATCTGGATCGAAGGTCCTTGGCGAAACAGGAGCCTTCTGCTCCCTCTGGCAATTGATTTCCCTTCTTGGAAATATGCCAAATCAAACAATGATTCAACTGTCTTCGAACCTCTGATCGATCCACAAGTTTCTTTGGTTAGAAACCCTTTGAGAAGCTGATCTCCTACCGCTCTTTGTCTCTAGTGCTTAGGCTAAATTTTGGAAATTCATAAATTTAACCCCACCAGCACCTTCTGGAGTTCTGCAGCTTTGCTTTAGGCACTTTTGGATCAGACAACTTCAGATCTGCATCAACCTGGCTGGCTTTAGACAATCCCAGCGCTGCCTCTGTGCAGTAAGTACGTGGGCCTGCGTGGAGACAGCGTAAGACTGCATCATCCTGCCCTTTGCGTGATTCTGCCCCCTCTGAAACTGCGCTGTCCCTTCAGATCTAGCCTTTTGTTGCTGTTGCTGCACTTCTTGTTGCTTTCTGCAGCAAGATCCTTCAGTCTTCTGCTAGTGACCTTGCTAGATCTGCAATCGCTTTGAAACTATGTGAAATTTTTTGAATGTTACTTATGCAGAAATCTGTTGTTAGATCTGGTTATGCTTCTCCTTCTTAATTAATTTATTAATGCTGAAACTTCATATTAACAATGAAGCAAACACATAACAAACTTTCACTGATTCAGATCTAAAACAGAAAAATACGTGCACACAGACAAAGTGACACAAGGATTTTCTGGACAATAGTCCTTGGAAAGACCCAATGCGGGAAAAGCGGTCTTCTGGCTGCTGGAGGGTTTTATTATTAAGAGTTTTTCTGAATACAACAAATCTAGGTTCCAGATCCGGAAAATACGACAGAGAAAATATAGATCTGCAGCTAACCTGCTGTTCTGAAGTGTTAATTTTGGGCAACCACGTCCAAACTCCATGTTGTGATGCTCAGATGACGATGCCAATATTTTTATCGGATTCCTCTTTCGGAAAGGTGCAATTTCGATCTAAAGATCATTTTGATCGGATGAGTAGAACATGTATTTTGAATTTATTCCACATGTGCAAGGTCGGCCTGATTTATCTCACATGCATAAGAGATGTGTCACACAATCCCATAGATGCCTATATATTAAAGAGGCTTAGAGTTAATTTTACACACACATTTTGTGGAGGCATTTTTCTTCTTTCTTGGATAGTGATGGAGCAACATTCTTGATTCTGTGTTTAGGGCTTCTTGGTGCAGCGTCTTGGTGGAGCATTCTTCATGAGACGTCTTGGGGTTTTGTGACACATGTGGGAGGTTGACCTTATGAAGACATTGCTGGTTGAAGCATCCTCTTGATCGTCGTAATGCCACCATTCTTTATCTCTATTTTGGCTTGTCTTCCATCGATCTATTAGTATGTTCTATCTGCATCTTACTTTCATTGAGTCCTAGAAGTTTAAAGTATATTTGCATCTAGCATAGAACATCTTCAGAATTTAACATGAAGCCAAAATATTGACTGATCCACACCCTCAAACAGGATTTACAGGACTCAACCAGATCTTGGCCCTAGAAACCCCAGCGTTGCCTGTGAAGCCTTTGCGTCCCTCTGCGCTGGCCTGGAGAGGGCTGCGTAACCCCATACTGGGTGACACAGACACTACACTGCCCTTGAGGGACTCTGCGTAACCCCAGAGGGTCTGTCTCCTGCTGCCTAACGCTTCCCCGGGAGAGACTGCATACCTGCGTAGCTGAAGCGGCCCTTGCACTGCACAACTACTGCCCTCTCTGATGCTGCTGCCCTTGCTTCTCTGCGCTACCTCTAGAAGCTGCTCTTTGCCTCTTGCTGATTCTAGACACTGAGATCAGACCATCCCCTTTGCCTAAACTCCCCTCTCTACAGCTGAAATACTTCTGGAAATTCTCAGCAAACCACGTCCTAGAATTCTAGCTTAGCTTCAGTGCTCTGCCTCTGTGTGTCTTCTCCAAATGACCCCAAGCCTTTCCTTTATACTTTTCTCGTTGGGAAACCAATAACCATGATCAGATCTTGAATCAATGGCTAAGATTAAAAGAAAGCTTGATTCGTGTGACTTGAGACAATTTCATCACATGTTTATTTTAATTAACTTTAATTTTTTAATTTTCCTATGTTAGACTTAGGGTCCTTAATTAAAAAGATTAATTAATTTAATATCTCCCAAACCGGATGAAATTTCCCAAATCCCTTTCTGGGTATTGGAGATCTCATGTACTCTAGTCCCTCCACAAATTTTGAGAGCTATAGCACATTTGGTGCTACCCCATTACACAAGAAAACTCAACAATAACTATTTACTCCAAGAAAAGAAATGATCACTATCATGATCTTAAGAAAATCCTTGAACGTTGTTTGAAATATGGAATTTCTTTAACTCCCAAAAAGTCTTATTTTGCTTCAAGTGAAGGAAAAATTTTAGGATTTATCTTTTCAAAAGAAAGCATTTGTAAATTTGACCCTGAAAGAATAAAGGCAATTTCTGAACTCTTACATCCCCATAACAAGAAATCCATGCAATCCTTTTTAGGACAGATAAATTTTTTCAAGTGCTTTGTTCCAAAATTTTCCCAAATTGTTTTACCTTTGCAAGTGATGATTATGAAAAATTCACTTTTCAAATGGGGACATAATATAAGAGAAGCTTTTGATCTAATCAAGGAAGCTATCATTAACGCTCCTTCTCTGACTAACCCAGAGTTTTCTAATCATTTTGTTTTATATACTTTTGCATTAGAAACATCTTACGCTGCTGTGTTAACACAGATTAATGATCAAAAGATTGAATCACCCATTTCATTCTTTAGTTCAAACTTTCAAGGTGCTAAACTAAATTATTGAGAAGGGGAAAAACAAGCATTTGCTATCTATAAATCTTTGAAGCACTTGAGAACTTTTCTCCGTAAAACACACACTAAGGTAATAGTTCCATTTTCGGCTGTAAGGAAACTACTTATTCAAAAAGAACTAGGAGAAAAGAGAGCAAATTGGGTAACTGCTCTGCAGGAATATGACATTGAGATAAGACTAGCCAAAATCATTAGAGGACAAGGTCTCTGCAGACCTGCTATTTGTAGCATCCAACATATGAAATGATGAAGAGTAAGGTAATATTGTACATATTGTTGAGGTAAGCCTGAATGACTCCGAATCACAGTATACTGATTTAATCTTTTACTTGAAAAATGGATATGGTCCAATAGAACTTAATTATAAAAGAAAAAGAGCTTTGAGATTGAAAGCTAATCAATATCAACTCATAGACAATGTCTTGTTTAGAAAGAACTATGACTCTATACTACTAAGATGCCTTTAGAAATATGAAGCACAGAGGGTTTTGCAAGAACTAAATGATGGACCTGCAAGTGGACACTTCGGTGGAGATACCACTGCGCATAAAATCCTTCATGCAGGATACTACTGGCCCACTTTGTTTAAAGATGCTATTACATATGTGAGAAAATGCAAAACATGCCAAACTGCTGCTGGAAGACAAAGAAAACCAACCTTACCTTTGCAACCAGTCAACATTGAACAAACTTTTGAGCAATGGGGATTGGATATCATAGGTGAGATTGTTCCTAATTCATCCAAGCAGCATAAATATATTCTCACTGTATTAGACTATTTTACTAAGTGGGTGGAAGCTATTCCACTAAAGGTAGCTAACTTTGAAGCCATTATTGAATTTATTGATCAATTCATTATTACCTGATTTGGCCTGCCCAGTGCACTTATGTTTGATAATGCATCTTATTTTTCGGGAAATAGTATCACTGACTTTGCTCTCAAAAGAGGTTTTAAGCTTATATACTCTGCTAACTACTATCCCCAAGGGAATGGTCTGGCAGAGTCAACAAACAAAAATCTCATAAGAATCATCAAAAGGACTATTGATTAAAATCAGAAAAATTGGCATAAGTATTTAACATTTGCACTATAGGCAAACATGATTACTCAGAAGGCCTCTATAGGAACTTCTCCATTTAATCTGGTTTATGGGAAAGAAGCTGTAATTCCATCAAATCTAGCTCTTCCCTCATTAGCCCTAGTTCAATTTATTGACGAAGTACCTTCTTCTTCCCTACAATTAAGAATGTCTCAGATCTTTAAAATGGAAGAGGAAAGAGAAAATTCCAAGTTAACTCATGCTTAACACCAACAAATAGTAAAAAATTCTTTTGATGCAAATTTTGTTTCCCCTAAAAATTTCCAAGTTCGAGACCTTGTACTCAAGTGGGACAAGGCACATGAGGAAAAAGGTAAGCATACCAAATTCCAAAGAATGTGGTTTGGACCATTTCAAATCATTGAACAAATTGGCCCATCAACGTTCATGTTACAAGACCTTCAAGGGAGAAAAGATTTACTCCTTGTTAATGGGCTAATTCTGAAAAAATTCTTTTCTTAGAAGAAAATTATCTTCTAAATGTACTTAGAAGAGCATGTGTTTCCTCCTAAGAGTGGGCCCAATGGTTAAGAGCATGTGTTTCCTCCTAAGAGGTCACAGGTTCAAAACCAGAGGGGGGTAGAGTATGTATGCCTTCGTAGACTTAGTAGTCAAATCGCTACGCGGAGGTGGGTCCCTTGTCCCACAAACAAGGGGCCTCATACACCAATTTGATGTCTGGCTTGGCCGTGACCTTAAAACTAGATTATTATTATTATTATTATTACTATACTTGCACTTTTATTTTTCTAGAAAAATAATGTTCCATTTCTGAGTGGAATTTTCACAAACGATTTTTGGGTTCTTTGGAATACATGTGCGTAAACCTCTCCACAAATTTTGAGACTTAGAGCACTTCCGATGGTACCAAAAATCAACTTTGGGAACCTGGATTCTCGAGTAGTCCTTGATAAATCAACTTTGAGTGAAAATTCCATTACTCGGAATCCTACTGCAGCAACTGATTATATTTCTTCTATTTGTTATTTAACTGAACAAATTATTTATCGTGTACTACAGTAAATATCGAAATCAAAACTCTACAACCCTCACAAATAAATACTGCGGAAAATAAATACAAAGCAAGAAAAACTAGATGCACATACACAAAAGTACACAGTTATTTTTGGACTAAGTCCAAGGAAAAACCCAACTTGGGAAAACCAGTGCAACAAATGAGGGTTTTAATTATTAAGCAATAGAAAACTTGAGTACAGGTCTTTGGATGCCCAAACTTGCTATCTAATACAGAGAAATACTGACAAAAGAGTTAGTAAGAAAATTTCACACTGTCACAGGCGATCCGACACTAATCTGGGCTCAAGATGAGCTGCCCTGCGTTGTCTCAGTAACTGTGTCAGCCTATGCAGTCATTGCATCACAGCTCGAGGAATTGCGTCACCTTCTCCTTTTGATCTTCTGGTCACTGGAAACTCGATTCCCTGGCCCTTCGGACTCACACCTCGACTTCTAGCACTGGATCTTGATTGTCTCCCAGTAAAATTGCACTCTCTCTGAAGTGTTGAGATTTTGGGGTAGCATCGGATGTGCTGTAGCTTCCAAAATTTTTGGAGTAGTTGGAGTACATGAGATCTCCAAGACCCAAAAAACGTTTAGAAGAATTCCATCAGGTTTAAGAGATATTCAAATAATTAATCTTTGTAATTAAGAACCCTAAGTCTAACTTAGAAAATTAAAAGATTAAAGTGAATTAAATTAAACATGTGATGAGAATGACTTAAGTGACGCAAATCAAGCAACTTCTAATCTTAGCCATCGATTAGAGATTAGATCACGATCGTTGATGTTTCAACGAGAAAAGTATAAGAGAAGGGCTTGGGGTCAGTGGGAGAACACACGCATTGGCGGAGCACTGAGGCTAAGCTGAAATTCTAGGGCGTGGTTTGCTAAAGATTTCAAAAGCAGTTTGCATTGCGGCAAGGAGTAGTATTGGCAAGGAGATGGTTTGATCCTAGGCCAAGAGTATAACAGCGGCAGAGAGGCAGCGTACCAGAGCAGCGTAGAGGCATCCAGGTGCTACGCAGTCTAGCAGAGGCCTCACAGAGGCAATAGGAGCCACGCAGGTCTGACACAGGCCCAGTCAGGGCAGCGTAGGGGCAACGTAAGCCCTTCAGGGGTGATGCAGGTCCTTCCAGAGAAGCGTAGAGGCCGAGGCAGGCCAAGAACGCTGGCGCAAAGGGCTGAAGAGCAATGCTGGGGTTTCCAGTGGGTCAGAAAGCGCTCGAGTTATGTAAATCCTATTTGAGGGTGTGAATCAACCATATTTTCTTTCTCTGAGGATAGAGGTATTGCTTGCCGTGTTTTTTCTCTGTAGGGCCAACCAAGTTTGGTGCCCAAAATTGTTGTATTCAGATTCTGTATAATAATAAAACCCTCCAGAGCTAGCTGCACTCGTTTTCCCGCATTGGGTTTTTCTGGGGACATTTGTTCGAAAAATTGGTGTCACCTTGTCATATGAGCATGCTATTTAGTAATTGATCTGTATGTGTAGGCTGATAGTTGTATTTACTTCGCTGATTTATTGAATATTTCAGAAATTCACTTGTAACTTAATTAAAGTAGAAGAAGTAAATCAAGATACTACATTAGGGTTTCTTAGATTAAGGAATTTTCACATGGTATCAGAGCGACTGCAGATCAAGTTGGATCTCCAACAAATCGGCTGAAGACGTATTTGCTGCAAGGTAGCAGCTGAAGCAACAGAAATCCAGAGAGGGCAGTGCAACATCAGGCTGACGCAGTCCCAGCAGAGGGTACGCAGTTGCTGACGCAGAGACAACGCAGTATCTTCCAGAGGGACGCAGGAGCAGCCTGCGCTGAGCTAGTCTGCTCACGCAGAGGCTAGCCAGGGTGACACAATCCAGTTTCAAGTGTTGTGCAACGTTGCCGTGGTCCGAAAGCGAGGCTTTATATCTTCAACAGTGGCTAGTGGGGTGGAGATGTAAATTTATGTAGATGTTCTATGCTTGATGCAACTTTACTTTCTCTTCAATTTCAGACAACAATCACATAAACAATAAAGTAAATGCTGATAGAACATACCAGTAGATCAACAAAAGACAAGCCAAAAATATATATATGTGTTGGTGCATTACGACGATCAACAGGATGCTTCAACCAACAAAGTCTTATCGGTCAACCAGCCCAGTATATGTGTCACATCACCCTCATCATACAATCCAAGTCAACCAAAGTCAACGCAGCCCAAAAGTCAACGCGGTCCAGAAAGTCAACGCAAAACAATAGAAAGTCAAAGTCAACGCATCACGGTCAACGGTCAACCTTTTGACCTCAGTTCTTGTGCCAAATAGTATGGACTGCAGAGATCGAAGTTTGTGCCAAGATTCAACGCCTTTTGACCATGCGTTGACCAAAGTCAACGTTGGTCAAACTCGCGGTGGATGCCCTAGCTGCAGCAGAAAAGTCTTCGTCCTTCTCCCACGTGTGAACAGAAAATTGCCTACAAGTAGCTCGAACCAATCAAAAGAGGAGAGAGAATGTGTGAGGATGAGATGAGTGAAATGTCCTCCAATGTTGACCATATTTATATCCATCAGTGAGGGTGTGTGACACATTTGCTGGCGGTGTAAAACCTTAAGGCCGACATGCACATATTTTGAATAGATCAAATATAAATTCAAAATAAATGTTCTCCTCATCGGATCAAGATGATCTTTAGATCGATCTTGCACCTCTCCGAAAGAGGAATCCAATAAAAATATTGGTATCTTCATCTGAGCATCACAACATGGAGTTTGGACCTAGTTGTCCAAATTTAACACTCCCTCTCAACTAGGGAGAACTCCATCCACCTGTGCAATCCAAACGTCGTGCGTCATCCTGCCGTAACTTGCTTTGCTGGCCTCTTTATTTTAGAACAGAAGTGGGTCAGTCACAAAGACATCATTCCCAGCTGACAGATTCAACCTAGAGGTCTGAAACCTCTATAGGACTCACAAAGAGTCTCATACCAACCTGAAGTTGGTTTATTTGACCCGAAGTCAGTAGGAGGTCCAAAACCTCACTTGGCCTCAAGAGAGTCATATACTAACCCGAAGGGTTTCACCGACCCGGTCGATTGAGGTCCCAAATCTTCAGACTTGATCCGCATCGTTAGTCGGGATTCGGTGTTACCCCAGATAGAGAGATTACAATCTCTCGATGCGTCCACCGCCTTGCTACTAGTCTCTAGCTTTTCTCCACCTCTACGTCATGAGAGGTACTTCCCATGAGTCCTAAACGAAATGCCAGACGTAAATTTTTGATACGTATAATGAGAGGTAAACCAACTCAAACATCATAACGGTGGGGCAGAAGCACCACCAGGTTCGGCAAGCCTAGCCCCGTGAGTGCTTATAGCTCCGAGAAGCTATCCCCAAAGCCCCCCAGAGCTCCCAGAGCTCATCGTCCAATAGGACCCACATCATAGGGTCGTTCCATATTTCCACTCCATTCTCACGGAAGGTTAGGGAATGACCTTCCCTTGCTAAGTATTGTGAGAATATCCGTGACCTGCTCATTAGTTCTTATGATCGAGCCTTACGACGCCTCACTGTACCATATCCCGGATAAAGTGGTACCAACCATCAACATGCTTGGATCAATCGTGGAACCCGAGATTCTATGACAAATGAATCCCCCTCTGGTTATCACAAAGGATAACGGTGGCATCTAGCACATGCTCGAAAAACTCACAGAAGAGCTTTCGCAACCAAGTGACTTCACAACAGGCCATACATGTTACAATGTATTCGGCCTCAGCGGTGCTCAAGGCTACCAACTTTCTTTTCCCCCGTCCCCCGAAGGATCGATGTGTGAAGTTAAAGATTCGGGATGTAAGCCGTTGATCACCACACCTGGTCACGAATCGGCATTAGTATATCAAAGGAGTGTCATGCTCCCGATGTTGTATCTCTACCCTCATGGTCTGTAGCGACAAAGATATCTCAAGAGTTACTTGGCACCAATCCAGTGAATGTTATGATCAACCATGTGTTGACTCAAAGTGTTCACTACAAAACATACGTCTGGATGGGTGTTCACTAAGAACATCAGGGCCCCTACGAGTTGATGATACTCAGTAGGATTTGTCAATATGGACCCAGCAGCGCTGCCACTCAACTTCTTGAAGTTGAGCTCCATCGATGTCGACACAAACTTGCAGCCCACCGTACTAAATCTTTCCAGAAGCTTCACAATGTGTTTTCCTTGAGAAGGGAAAATCTCGCTAGGTCTCTGCCAGACCTCCAGGCCTAGGAAGTACTGCATCAGTCCTAGGTCTTTCATCTCAAACTCAACAGCGAGCTCCCTTTTTCACTGATGAATGAGAGGGTCAGCACCTGTCAAGAAGAGGTAGTCCACATACAACATCAGAATGAGAGGCTTCTCTCTATGAACCTTGAAGTAAAGGTTCAGATCAACATTACTACGAGTGAAGCCCAGCTTCATCAGGTAGCTATCTATCCTCTCGTACCAAGCTTTGGGTGCTTCCTTCAACCCATAGAGGGCTTTCTTCAACCTGCAGACATGGGTGTCTTGATCCTGGACTTCGAACCCCAGAGGTTGCTCCACATACACCTCTTCCTTCATCGCACCATGCAGAAGTGCGGTCTTCACATCCATCTGATGAAGACTCCATCCTTGCGTAGTAGCAAGGGCTATGATAGATCGGATGGTGGTCACAGGTGCAAATATGTCATCATAGTCTATGCCTTCTTTTTGAGAGAAGCCACGGGCAACGAATCTTGCCTTGAACTTTTCAGCACTTCCATTAGATCCATGCTTGATCTTGTAGAGCCATTTCGAGGTGACAACTGCTTTGTCCTCCGGTCTTGGAACCACATCCCAGACATCATTCTTCATTATGGACTCATACTCTTCGTGCATAGCATCCTTCCATACTTGATGCTTTACGGCTTCCTCAAAAGATCCAGGCTCAGATTGTACAATAGTACTCATGGCTGCTAGATACCCTTGGTATCTACTCGGCTTCTTGCTTTCACGGAATGTCCCCCTTGGGGCCATATGTCCCTCGGCATCCTTGAGAGTGTCCCTGAGCCATGATGGTCTCTTCCCTAGTGAAGGAGGTGGATCAATCGGGTTCATCGGTCCTTCAGCATCAGACATCGTCTCATCCTTCGATCCTTCTTGATTTCCGTGCTCGCTAACGAACTTCCTCGCATCTCGAAAGACTGACTACTTTCCTGTGGAAGCATCTTTGTCGAAGGTGACATCGTGGTACACTTCACTTCCCCTTCGACTGTGCACATAGACTCTATAGGCCTTCAATGTTTCGTTGTAGCCAATACAAACATTCCCTTCTTCCCGTAACATTCAACTTGCTCCTCTTTTCTTTCGCACATGAAAATAAACAGACATCCACCCTAAATGTGAAACGCTTCAAGCTTACTGAAAACCTCTTCTGGAGTTTTGGATTCCAAGGCAGAATGTGGGCATCGGCTTCGTATGTACACAGCAGTGTTCGCAGCTTCTCCCCACAGAAACTTCAGTAGACCCTGGTCACATAGCATTGCACGGGCAACTTCCTCAATGGTCCTATTCTTTCATTCAGCAATGCCATTCTACTCAGGAGTATAAATAGTTGTGGTCTCCCTCTTAATTCCAGCTTCTCTGCAAAATTTCTTGAACTCGTTCGTCTCATATTTAGTGCCATTATCAATCTGTTGGATATGTCATTTGTCCCAGTGGACTTCCTCCAACCTGGTAGAGTGTATCAACTCTAGACCCAATCGTGATAGCTTCCTTGAAGTTCTTCTTCCAGATGTGCACCTTCCCATCAATGAATGCCACATTGAAACCTTTGTCTAAAATGGCCGATATAGGCACAAGGTTCTTCTTCAAATTATGTACATAGAGTACATCCTGCAAGCGAAGGACTTGACCTTGAGACAAGTGGAGGGTGACAGTTCCTGTCCCTTTCACGGTATATGTGGCATTATCTCCAAGGATAATTTCTTAGTATCCTTCTCAACCATATCAGAGAGTGCTTCCTTGAACCTAGTGATGTGCCTTGAGGCACCACTATCTATCAAGCAGACATCCATAGTGTCGGGTGGAGATGCAGCAGAGAGGGCAGATACAAGAATGAATTCATTTCTTTTATCAACAACATTTGATTCCACATACCGAGTTTCTTGACCTTTTTGAAAGGTTGACCATTTCCTTACTGGAGGGAGCAATTTCCTTTCCCTCGACTCCGTTAACGACCCAGTCTCAATTCCTTCAAGGTTGTTGTTGTTGTCACTACCATCGGGAGAATCCTTCTTGAAAGGTATCGCATAGTGACCTGGCCTGCCTATGACAAGTGTAACACTTGCTCCTTCTTTCCTTGGGCCCCCGCTCTTCCTTTTTCTTTGGACCACTGCAGAGTTCTTCTTCTAGAATGAAAAGCTGGTAGGGCAAAGATTTCCTTCATTTTCATATCTCTTCATTCTTGTCTCTTTCGACATCTCAATAAGATTGTCAAAGTCATGTATCACATTATTATTTAGAATGGTAGTGTTGAACACATGCCAGCATTCGGATGGGAGTCCCCAAGTGCGTGAGTACCATCTCTCCTCGCCCATTGTCTCCCAATAGCTAGCGGATCGTTCCCGGGTCTCGCTCGCCCCGTGTGTAACAGATTGAAATCGTACTCATCCTCGCCTTTCTTCGATTTTTCAATTGATTCTTGAAGAATAGGACTTGATTCGCATTGTTGGCCTTGAACATGTTGACCAACTTATCATACATTTCTTTTGATGTGCCCAGCTCAGAGATGTAGGCAACCAGACTCTTGTGAATTGAGTCCTTGATCATCAGCTTTGCTTTGATCTCCCCCTTCTTATACTTTGTCTTGGCGGCAACAGTTGCAGTGGATGGAGGCTCTTGGATTTTACCCTGCATATAGTCCATGACATCTTGGTCTTCCAACATAAGATCCAATGTCATCTTCCAAGCATGGAAGTCATCCTTCCCAGTCAATTTGTCATCAACCTTGAAGCCATTGTAGTTTGAGGAACCCATCCTCTTCTTCGATGATTGCTACAAATTAGGGCTTTGTCTTCACCTCAGCTCTGAAACCATGTAAATTTATGCAGATGTTCTATGCTTGATCCAACTTTACTTTCTCTTCAATTTCAGTCAACAATCACATTAACAATAAAGTAAAATGATGATAGAACATACCAGTAGATCAACAGAAGACAAGCCAAAAATATATATATGTGTTGGTGCGTTACGGCGATCAGAAGGATGCTTCAACCAGCAAAGTCTTATTGGTCAGCCAACCCAGTATGTGTCACATCACCCTCATCAAACAATCCAAGTCAACCAAAGTCAACGTTGTCTAGAAAGTCAACGTAGAACAATAGCAAGTCAAAGTCAACGCAGCACGGTCAACGGTCAACCTTTGACCGCAGTTCTTTTGCCAAATAGTACGAACTGCAGAAATCGAAGTTTGTGCCAAAGTTTAGCTTTGTTTGACTATGCGTTGACCAAAGTCAATGTTGGTCCAACCTACGGTGGAAGCCTTAGCTGCAACAGAAAAGTCAACATCCTTCTCCCACGTGTGAACAGAAAATTGCCTCCAAGTAGCTCGAACCAATCAGAAGAGGAGAGAGAATGTGTGAGGATGAGATGAGTGAAATGTCCTCCAACGTTGACCTTATTTATATCCATCAGTGAGGGTGTGTGACACATTTGTTGGGGATGTAAAACCTTGAGGTCGACCTACACATATTTTGAATAGATTAAAAATAAATTCAAAATAAATGTTCTACTCATTGGATCAAGATGATCTTTAGATCGATCTTGCACCTCTCCAAAAGAGGAACCCAATAAAAATATTGGTATCTTCATCTGAGCACGTTAGTCAAGTTTCATGGAGTTTGGACCAGTTGTCCAAATTTAACAAGAGATTCTACCGCGTGTGATCGTGCCTAAGCTAAGTTGACAAAGAGTTTAGGAGGGGAATGAATCGCTTCAAATGTGATTCATTGCCAAAGAAATCCGAGGATCGACGAGGGTGATCGGGAGAGAGTCATTCGTTAGATGGGCGCATTTCAAGGAGGAAATCAATCGTCGGGGAGGGAGCAAGAGGGTGCCTTTCTAAGCCAAGGACCCTAGATCCGAGTTTTTGTTGAGAGGCAACACAAGAGAGGAGAGGAAGAACTCGTTCCGATGACATTGTAGAGCGCATGGCGCCACACACACTACGTGGTCGTGGATAGGTTGGACGACTCGGGGCCCAAGTTTGTCAAGCCTAGAAAGCGAATCCTGGTAGTCCTGGAGGCATATGGCTTGCGGGAACATGTAGAGAGTGTCTTGGCTACACCAACCGATGCTCCTTTCCTGGCGAAGCATAATGAAGCAGGGGCACATGCCAAGTGTTTCATCATAGACAAGGTTAAGGATCATGTGGTACCACACATAGTCGAGAAGAAGACGACTAATGAGATGTGGAAAGCTTTAACCACATTGTATCAAGGGAAATCTGTCCAGAGGAAGATGCTTCTGGAGAACCAGCTGAAGTTATTTATGATGACCAAGGGAGAGGAAATCGATCCTTTCCTCTTCAAGTTGTAGTCGATTCGGGATCAGCTGACTGCCATGGGGGTCAAGGTGGAGGATGATGTCATGCTGAGGACTGTTCTAAATGCAGTCGCAAACGACTGGGAAACGTTTGTCCAAAGAATTTTGGGTAGAGTGGACCTTTCAAACTGGGACGATATTTGGGCTATCCTCTGACAAGAGTAGATTCACTGAATGACCAAGAGGTAGACCAACACTGGATCAAGCAAGGTGAAGAAGGAGGAAGAGGAAGATGTAGCCCTGGCATCTAAGAAGTGGCAAGGGAAAAATAAGCGTGATCTATCTAAGATCAAATGTTTCCAATGTGGTGAACTTAGACACTTCGCCAACAATTGTCCTCAAAGGAAGAAGGACAAGGAAGCTTCTAGTTCCAAGGTTGCGGTAGTAGACGATGGCTCCGATGATGACGTAGCCGTGAGCGCTCATGAACCACGGAGGTGGGGCGATATTGATCTGTAGAGCAGCTACAGAGTGGTGGCGGGATCCTTGAGTAGCCCAACTCTTGGATCACATCCATGCTACGGGAGCCTTAAGAAAGTAGTGGGAATGACCGGGAGCAAGGTGTAGAGGACCACTGGCGAGCTGCAGGGGCAAAGGCCAGGACGCCGTGCATCGAGCAACGCAATGTAGAGGCAAGAAAGAACGCAGGAGGCATGCTTATGTAAGGCAGAGTCGCGCAACAACGCAGCTGGCTTCAGGAAGACAACGCGAGTAGCACTCAAGGAGCCTAGTGGAAGGAGAAGGTGTCAGCGACTGACTTGTCTTTCATGGGGCGGGGGTTTTCAATTGCTTTCCTCAACCACCGAGTCAGAAAAGTGTGCCAGGCCGTAGCACGATGCAAACTTTGAGAAGGAGTCATAGTACGGATGTGAAAGCGTTGACAAAGGGCAATGGAGGAGGGGGCGTTAGGTGAGGCGTTGACCAAGGAACAAAGCCAAGCATCAACGTGGAGACCGATGCTAGATCTCAAAGCAAAGACTTCTGGTATATTGTATTACAGAGCACATTCCTCGCGAAGAGGGAGTGTTGAGATTTTGGGGTAGCATCGGATGTGCTCTAGCTCCCAAATTTTGTGGAGGAGCTGGAGTACATGAGATCTCCAAGACCTATAAAGCATTTGAAGAAATTCCATCATGTTTAAGAGATATTCAAATAATTAATATTTTTAATTAAGGACCCTAAGTCTAACTTAGGAAAATTAAAAGATTAAAGTGAATTAAATTGAACAGGAGATGAGAATGACTTAAGTGACGCGGATCAAGCAACTTCTAATCTTAGTCATCGATTAGAGATTAGATCACGGTCGTTGGTTTTCCAACGAGAAAAGTATAAGAGAAGGGCTTGGGGTCAGTTGGAGAAAACACACATTGGCGAAACACTGAAGCTAAGCTGAAATTATAGGGCGTGGTTTGCTAAGAATTTTAGGGATTTGCAATGCAGCGAGGGGCGATATTGGCAAGGGGATGATGTGATCCCAGACCAAGAATACAACAACGACAGAGAGTGCGCGAGGCCACGCAGGCAAGAAGAGCCACAACAGGTTGACGTAGGCCTAGTCAAGGCATTGCAAAATACAGTGTTAAATGTTATGAATCTAATTCATAACTAAAGTAATAAATATAGTTATTAATAGAATAAAACAGAATAAATGTAATTACTAACTAATCAGCGAGATTATTAAATAGTCATTAGGTTAATGAAAAGGGGGCATGTCTAAAAGACATGCCCATTCGTGAAAAGGTACCTGCATGGGTATAAAAGCGGGACCTCATTGTAATCATTCATCATGTCATATCTTATTAATAAAATATTTATTATTATAAATACCCCGTGTATTTTATAATTAAAGCCTTTTGCTATTAACTCTACAAAGTTGCAAGTCTTCTGCTACAGTATTCAAATCATACGAATTCCGCTGCTACAGTGGTATCGGAGCCATCTTGTGGACAGGTTGAAGGAATGGCACACAGTGTAGTCTACAAGCATACAAATCTTGCTGCTACAGTAACCAAACCTACAACTTCCGCTGTTACAGTGGTATCAGAGCCATCTTGTGGACAGGTTGAAGGAATGGCACACAGTGTAGTTCTACAAGCCTACGAACGTAGTTTACAAGCTCGAGCACATTATTTACCATATAATGTGCCATTACGTCAAGATCCCAAAGAAATTGAAATACTAAGAAAAGTTCTAGAAAAGCTTGAGAAGTTATGTGCAAAATATCCTGCTGTAGTCCATAATAAAAAAAATGAAAAATGCAGTAATAATAATAAAGCAGTTAGTTTTTCTAAAGGGAAATCAAGTAAAAAATCCATGGAAAAGTCAACTAAATATATCCCTCCACCAATGCGTAATAAAAGTAAAGAAGAAGGGAAATGTTGGAAATGTAGAGATAAATATTTCGCAGGACACAAATGTGCCTTTTATACAAGAAATAACAGTGAAATAGCACAAAAAGATGATGCAGAGTATGAGAAAAACCCGTTTGAGGGTTCAGTGGCAGCTCCTAAGAAGACCATAAAATGTTTAGATTCTGCTTCAGTTTTAAGTGGATATGGTTCTGACTGTTTGCCACGTGAGGATATAAGTGGAAAGATTACGCCAAATTTAATAAAAAATTTAGGCAGTTCTGATTGGAAGGTCCGGCTTGAATCAATAGAGTCCGTTAACAAAATTCTTGAAGAAGCAAATAAACGCATTCAGCCTACAGGAACAGTGGATCTATTTGGAGCATTGAGAGCTAGCTTATTTGACACAAACAAAAACTTAGTTACTACAACTCTAACTACTATTGGAAACATTGCATCTGCAATGGGCCCTGCTGTGGACAAGAGCAGCAAGGGTATTCTCTCAGATATTCTTAAATGTCTTGGTGACAACAAGAAACTGATGCGGGAAAGCACTATCAAGACCTTGGATACGTGGGTTTTAGTTGTTCAACTTGATAAAATGGTTCCTTCCATAATTTTGGCATTATCAGATACAAAACTTGGTGCTGATGGACGTAAGGATCTTTTTGATTGGTTAGCAAGGCAGCTTACAAAACTGAATGATCAGCCAGATATAGTGCAACTACTGAAGCCTACGGCATATGCTCTTCTGGATAAGTCTGTAGATGTTCGAAAGGCCACTGAATCTTCTCTTGTTGAAATCATTCGCGTTTCTGGACATGAAATGGTAACGAAGGGGTTAAAGGATTTACAAGGGCCTGCTTTGAATGCAGTACTTGAACGACAGAGATCTGCAGGTGTACCACAAGAGAATAATAACCTGGAACTAGATTTTGCTGAAAATGCTGAAACTGATGCACAGGAAGAGAGTGATGCCACTGAAAACTCAGTTTCTGTGACCCCTGTTTCTGAAGGTAAGACACCAATACGAGCCCGATCAGCTAATGTATTGCCAGATAGACATGAACAAGAAGAAAATCATGTCAATATGGTGTCACCCAACCTCTTACAGGATAGTGATGGCAATGAATCTGACTCTTGCAGATCAGACATCCATCGAATCAATTACACCTGTGCAACAATGGTGCACAAGGGGGAATCTTCAGAACCAAAAGGAACGAAAAGGGATTTCAACACTGCTATTTTGGAGCGGAAGAAGGCTCCCAATCGCCTTGTTGTCGATGAAGCTTTCAACGACGATAACTCTGTTGTCTGTCTGCATCCCGATACCATGGAAAAATTACAGCTCTTCCGTGGAGATACAATTCTTATTAAGGGCAAGAAGAGAAAGGATACAATCTGTATCACTCTAGCTGATGAGACGTGCGAAGAGCCCAGGATTAGAATGAACAAGGTCGTGCGTTCGAATCTGAGGGTTCGACTCGGCGATGTTGTTTCGGTTCATCAGTCCCCCGATGTAAAGTACGGCAAGCGTGTGCATATCCTGCCTATTGATGACACCATCAAGGGCGTTACTGGCACTCTGTTCGATGCATATTTAAAGCCTTATTTCATGGAGGCCTATCGTCCAGTAAGGAAAGGAGACCTTTTCCTTGTTAGAGGTGGGATGCGCAGTGTAGAGTTCAAAGTAATTGAGACGGACCCTGGGGAATATTGTGTTGTTTCTCCTGATACTGAGATCTTTTGTGAGGGAGAGCCTGTGAAGCGGGAGGATGAAAACCCTAAACCAAAAAGATTATTCCATTTTCTGCACGGGCGCCTTTTGGAACCTTATGATTTGGAAAGCGACATGAAATTTACAAAATTACAGGTCTTGAATCTGCCTGAATTTACCTACTTGCATGTTCCCGGATTCGTTCACCCTTCGTCCTTCGCCTTGAACTTCTATTTTTTGAACTTCGACGTGTGTCCGCCTACAGACACGTAGTTTAATTTCGACAAACGGTGTATGGTGTAACGGTTTAAAAACAACGGACGGATGTTTTTGATCGATATATGTATTATATATATGTTATATAGTTACAACTATTATAACATAACATATATATATTTTATATAAATAAAAAGAAATATTAATTTAATTAATTAAAATTACTATTTAATTAATTAAATTAATGAAAAAAAAAAAAGGAAAAGAGGGGAGAGGTTACTTAAAAATTCATATATGCATATATATATATATCAATATATATAGATACAAATTCAAATGAAAAGAAGAGGTTTTTCATATATATATTAAAAAAAAAAGGAAGTTAAATTATATATATATAAAAGAGAGAACTTAGTTTCAAGGAAGTATTATGGGAGAATTATATATGCCAAAGTCCCAGTGATTAAAAGACATGCTTATGAGCTAATCCGAGATGAAGAAAATTGTCGAAAGTTAAGCTTTGAGGACAAAGCTTTTCGAAGGAGGCAATGTTATGAATCTAATTCATAACTAAAGTAATAAATATAGTTATTAATAGAATAAAATAGAATAAATGTAATTACTAACTAATCAGTTAGGATTATGTTAAATAGTCATTAGGTTAATGAAAAGGCATGTCTAAAAGACATGCCCATTCGTGAAAAGGTACCTGCATGGGTATAAAAGCGGGACCTCATTGTAATCATTCATCATGTCATATCTTATTAATAAAATATTTATTATTATAAATACCCCGTGTATTTTATAATTAAACCCTTTTGCTATTAACTCTACAAAGTTGCAAGTCTTCTGCTACAGTATTCAAATCATACGAATTCCGCTGCTACAGCAGCGTTAGCCCTTCAGGGGTGACGCAAGTCCTTCCAGAGTAGCACAAATGCTAACGCATGCCAAGAAGGTTGACGCAGAGGGCTGAAGAGCAGCGCTGGGGTTTCCAGTGGGTTAGAATATGTTCGAGTTCTGTAAGTACCATTTGAGGGTGTGAATCAACCATATTTTCTGTCTCTGAGGATAGAGATATTGCTTACCATGTTTTTTCTCTGTAGGGCCAACCAAGTTTGTTGCCTAGAATTATTGTATTCAGATTTTGCATGATAATAAAAACCCTCCAGAGCTAGCTGCACCGGTTTTCCCGCATTGGGTTTTTCCAAGGACATTTGTCTGAAAAATTTGTGTCGCTTTGTCATATGAGCATGCTATTCAGTAATTGATCTATATGTGTTGGCTGCTAGTTGTATTTACTTCGCTGATTTACTGAATATTTCAGAAATTAACTTGTAACTTAATTCTAGGAGAAGTAAATCAAGATACTGTAGTAGGGTTTCTTAGATTAAGAATTTTTCACATGAAGCTCTGCGCTGCCTTTGCGTGGCACTGGGCAACCTCTCTGTGCCTCTCAATGTCTTCTCTACCTTGCACTCCTCGGATCTTGAAACCTTCCTCCGATCTTACTATCTCTTACTCTCACTGCAACGAAATCACTGGATCTCTCTCTGGCAACTCAGCGTTGCTACTCTGAGAATTCGATCTCGCAGTGAATTCGAACTCTGCAAATCTCAAGTGTGTTCTCCAAATGACCATCAAGTTTCCTCTTATAATCTCTCGTCGACATATCAACGACCAGGTTTAGATCTTATTCGATGGCTTAGATTATCTTGGACTCGATCCACACCTTTATCTAGAAGATTCGCACCTGACTTAATTAATACCCTTTAATTAATCATTTTTCCTAAGTTTAGATTTAGGAAATATTAAAAACTAATTAATTATTTTAATTAAATCAATTATGGGTGGAATTTCCCCAAACGATTTCTGGTTCTTGGAGAATGCATGTACCTTAGCCTCTTTGCAAAATCTCGAAGATAGAGCACATTCGATCATACAAAAATCAACATTCCCTCTTAGTGAGGAATTTGCTCTACTACTACTGCCTTCCTGATAGCAATACTCTGACTCTGTACCACCTCTTGTTGCGCTGTTGATGTCTGGCCTCATTGCCCACCAACTACTGCGCAACTCTGATTCTGCGCTACAACTGTGCTGTTGCTGACTCTGCATGTTGCTGCCAACGACTGCATCTACACTGCAACTCTGTTGCTGCTACCACTGCAACATCTGCAACTATCTCTCTTCTGCTGTTGTTGCAACTAAGAGATGTCCATCATACTGAACCAACTGTGTTCAGTTTGATGCATCTGTCACCTGAGTCCTGACTGCTGCTAGTCTCTACGCTGTCACTGAAGCTTCTGTGCTACTACCGACTCTGCACTGTGCTGCTGCACTGCTGCCAATTCTGCTCTATGTTGTTTAGTCTAAAATTGCTACTAGCTACTGGTTTTGTCACTTTGACACCTGACTGCACCAATTATCACTGGTACATCCTGCTAGTGCTGCTATGGGCTCTCGTAGCAAGGAATTGATCCAAGAGGTGATCTCCAGAATCCTACTGCAACCAGCTGAATTTACTTCTATTTGTAAATTACATTACAAAATTATTTCAGATTTCTTCAGGAAATATTGAAGCAAATTACTAGAGCAACCTACACTTAATTACTTATGGTTCTAAAACAAAGCAAAAAAGCAAATGTACACACAGGACATCGTTATTTTTGGACAGAAGTCCCTGGAAAAACCCAATGCGGGAAAATCGGTGCAGCAGATTTGTGGGTTTTATTTTATTAAGCAGTAGAAATTTCTGAATACATCTCTGAATACCATAAGGGTTATTCAGTTACAAAGAGAGAAATACTGGCAAAAAGATTGTGAGTTTTACCTCAGTCAATTGCTAGAAAATCCGACTGATTCAAACGCTAGAAGAGGTGCCTCTGGAGGGCCCTGCACTGCCTCTGCGCAGTGGCTGCGTAGGCCCTGCATCACCTCCTCTTGGCACTATGTCACCCAAGCAATAAATTGATCTGCCTCCCGAAATCTCAGATCTCAGCCTCCCGGTCTCATACCCCGGTCTTGGCTTGTGAAACTGATCCGACATCAAAATCTCGGAAACCCTCTTGGCCTCTAAGCAGCGTCTGTGTAGCCCTGCGTGGCTCTGCGTTAACCTCTCTGGCTTTGCGTTGGTTTTGTTGGATCTCTCTTCGCCTCTCTCTGTTGATGATTCTCTGACTGAGAAAAACTCTCTCTCTCTAGAAGCTATCTCTGCCCCTCTCTGCGCTGGAATCACTTAGATCGATTTCTTGTTTTGAGCACTACTCACTTCAGAAATTTCGATCTCTAGATTCTCTCGGTGTATATTTCCAAATGACCCTCAAGCCTTCCTTTATAGCCTTCTCGGTGAGACTTCAACGACCGAGATTAGATCTCCAATCAATGGCTAAGATTATAACTTGACTTGATCCATGTTCTCTAGAAGATTCACACTCCGTTTTATTAATACCCTTTAATTATTTAATTTTCCTAAGTTTAGACTTATGTTTACGTTAAAATAATTAATTATTTTAATAAAACACATTTTGAGTGGAATTTTCACAAACAATTTCTGGGTTCTTTGGAATACATGTGCCTAAGTCTCTCCACAAATTTTGAGACTTAGAGCACTTCCGATGCTACCAAAAATTAACACTCCCTCTTAGTGAGGAAAGTGCTCTAACAACATGCCTGCCGCACATTGCTCTGACCCTGAAGCATCCTCTGCATTGTTGATGTCTGAGAAGCTGTCCACCAACCACTATGCTGCTGCTGTAACTGTACTGTTGCTTTTGACACTGCCACTACCAGTGCTAAATCCGTACTAAAGCTCCCTCTCAAGTGTTGCATCTACTATGCTGCTAGCGCTGCCACTGCTAATATTACATCTTCATGTAACTTAGTTGCTGAGAGAAGCAACTGAAACCACCCAAAACTAAACAAGCGTTTAGTGGATGCATCTCGGTGCTGAAGATCCGACTGCTGCTAGTCCCATGCTGCCCTCTGAAGTCACTGTGTTGTTGAAGCTACTGCATTGTGCCTCTACGCATTGTTGCTACTCTGCTCTGCACTGCTCAGATTATGGCGTTGCTAACCACTGCATCTGTCACTCCATAACTCCTTCGCTCCCATTGAAAACTCCTCCATCCCGCTACTACTGATCATGGGCTCACGTAGCAAGGTGATGATCCATGATGTGGGTTCCTCAAGGATCCTGCCCAACTAAAGTTCAAGGTGAACTACAGTTCCATGTCACCCCATCTCCCTCCAGGAGATACGTGGGCACTCATGGCATACTCATCTTCCTCAATCGATTACATAGTTGGAGGCTCCCTCCAATCGGTCCTCATCTCTAAGCCCGTGAGCTGCCATGGCCGTCAAATCTGTCGAATCTGCTTCTCTTCTCCCCCCTCTGCGCATCACTGGACAGACTTACGCACTCCTTGTGGAGCTCGTAGATCTGTTGCCTGGACCTGCTGTTCAGATCTTGGAAAAACTGAAATTCCTTGGCAAGGAATTTCCTGAGGAAGAATTCCCTCACTTCTTTGGTTGATGCTTCTCTGCTTAGCAACTGCTTGCAGAAAAACTGCATCCCTCTGGCTCTGCGTGAAGGCTCTGCGCTACTCCCTCTGCCTCGGCAAGATCTTGATCCAAAAGTCTTACCTCTTTGTCGACTCACTTAGAGAGAGACCGCCTTGAAAATTCAGCGCTTCTGGCCAGAACTGCATAATCCCTCTGGGGATTCGATCTGTTGCTGCTGCATGCTAGATCAGCTCTTCTTGTTTCACATCAGCTACTCTAATACCATGTGAAAATTCCTCGATCTAAATGATCTCCAGATTGCTATTGCAACCAACTGAATTTACTTCTTCTATTTGTAAATTACATTACAAAATTATTTTAGATTTCTTCATGAAATATTGAAGCAAATTACTGAAGTAGGCCACACTTAATTACTTATGATTCTGAAACAAGGAAACTGAGCAAAGAAAATTATACACATAGGACACTGTTATTTTTGGACGAAAGTCCCCGGAAAAACTCAATGCGGGAAAACTGGTGCAACATATCTGAGGGTTTTATTTTATTAAGCAGTAGCAATTTCTGAATACATCTTTGAATACCACAAGTATTATTCAGTTATAGAGAGAAATACTGGCAGAAAGATTGTGAGTTTTACCTCACTCAGTTACTGGAAAATTCGGCTGATCCGGATGCTAGATGAGGTGCCTCTAGAGGGCCCCGCGCTACCTCTGCGCAGTCACTGTGTAGGCCCTGCGTCACCTCCTCTTGGCACTGCATCATCGAAGCAGTAGATCGATCTGCCTCCCGAAATCTCAGATCTCAGCGTCCCGGTCTCACACCTCGTCTCTCGGCTTCTGAAACTGATCTGACATCAAAATCTCGGAAACCCTCATGGCCTCTGTGTAGCACTGCGTGGCTCTGTGCTGGCCCTCTCTGCCTCTCTCTCTGCTGATGATATTCCAGCTGAGAAAATCACTCTCTCTCCGGAAGCCATCTCTGCCCCTCTCTGCGTTGGAATCACTTAGATCAATTTCTCGTCTTGAGCACTGCTCACTTCAGAAATTTTGATCTCTAGATTCTCTCGGTGTATATTTCCAAATGACCCTCAAGCCTTCTTTTATAGCCTTCTCGATGAGACTTCAATGATCGAGATTAGATCTCCAATCAACGGCTAAGATTATAACTTGACTCGATCCATTTTCTCTAGAAGATTGACACTCTGTTTTATTAATACCCTTTAATTATTTAATTTTCCTAAGTTTAGACTTAGGGTCACAATAAAATATATTCTGCGTGGAATTTTCACAGACGATTTCTGAGTTCTTTGGAATACATTTTCTTAAGCCTCTCCACAAATTTTGTGCTACCAAATATCAACAGAGGTGGACTCCTCAAGGATCCTGCCCTGTTGATTTATGTTAACATCGAATGTGCTCTAGCCTTGTAACTTTGTATATAGGTTAAGACACATGTATTCGATAATACCCAGAAAGGATTTTGGAAAATTCCACTTGGAGATGGTTTAATTAAATTAATTAATCGTTTTTTAACGTTTTCCGAAGTGTAAACTTAGGGAAACTGATTAATTAAAGGGTATTAATTAAACTAAGTGTGAACCTTCTAGATAAAGTCATGGATCACCCCCAAGTTAATCTTAGCCCTTGATTATGTTTTAATCTTGGTCGTTAAGGGGTCAACGGAGGATTATTATAAGGAGGGTGAGGGGCCTATGGAAAACACATTAGACAGAGAACGAATCTAGAGATTGATTTCTTCAGTTGAAGGAAGAATCGAAGTGATTCTCGATTATAGAGAGGGGAAGGTGAAATCTCTAGGAGGGAGAATTTATGAAGGATAGAGAGTACAAGGAGAGAAGAGAGAAGGGAGCCATAGCAGCAGCGCAGAGATAGCTAAGTAGCAGTTACGCTGGGACAACACACAGCAGCAGAGGGAGTTTCGATTTCAGTTGGAAAGGCAGCTGAGGGTTCATCCAATATCCGGAGGGCATTTCTGGAAGGGGAGAAAACTCTAGTCTCACACAGTAGTGAGCACTGAGGTAGCCACAACGAGCAACAATAGTAGTGACGTAGTGACAGTGTGGGGGACGCGGTCATTGCGTAGAAATTACGCAGAGCTACTCAGTGTGGGTGCAGGTCACTGCTGGAACTTCATGGTGAAGTGAGAATTGTCTCACTAAGCCTATTCTCATCAGATCTCTTGAGTTGATTGATTGATAATTACAATCACACATTTGTGCTCAGAATTTCTGCATAATAAAGAAACCTTCAGATCTGCTACCCCAGTTTTCCCGAATAGGGTTTTTCTGGGGACAATTCTCCAAAAATAACGGTGTCTATGTGTGAATACTTGTGCTATTTCTTTTATGTTGTTTATTGATCGTGAAGTCTGCAACACATTTTATTTTTTTATTTAACATAGTGAAATGTTAAATAATTGTGTTTGAGAATGTAATAGAAGAAATATAATCAATAGCTGCAGTAGAATTCTTCATTATAGAATTTTCACATGGTATTAGAGCTGTTAGATCCAAAGGAAGCAGGGTTAGAGAGGAGATTGCATAAACCAGAAGTTTCAGAAAGGATGCAACACAGAGAAAAGAAAGCACAGATAAGTATGTCAGACTTAAATGTTTTATCCCCTAGGTTAAAAGAGGATTGTGCATGCTTGTCAAGTTCAGCATCTGCAGGAATCTGGTATATTGATAGTGGGGCTTCAGTTCATATGACTGGAGTACGAGAATATTTATCGAGCTATAGGGAGGAGCAGATGAACTTCCAAATCACTATGGGGAATAACATGAAATGCACTCCAGTTGGGAGAGGAGTCGTAGTGTTTCAAATGAAAGCCAGAACCAATGTCAAGGTCACAGATGTACGACATGTGTCGGGGCTTGGGATGAATTTAATCTCAGTATCCTAGTTGCAGGACAAAGGGTATGACATACACTTTATCGGGAAGAAGGTATATGTCAAGCATCCAAGTTGGAAGCAAACAAGGCAAATCAGAGTTAGAAGCAACAGACTATACAGGTTGCAGCTTGAAACTCCGATGGCACTAATCAATAGTAATCTTGAAGACAAGAAAGGGTTGAACGAACTTTGGCATAGAAGAATGGGGCACTTGCACCACGATGCATTGAAGATGCTCAGAGAAACAGTTGATGGGGCACCTGTTCTCAGCACGGAGCACGATGATGTATGTCGAGGATGTGTACTTGGGAAGTATGCTAAGGCAACCTTTCCCAGAAGTGAAAACAGGGCAGCAAGCATATTAGGATTGATACACTCAGATATCTGTGGACCAATGTCCACGAATGCTCTCAAGGGTGGAAAATATTTTGTCACATTCATTGATGATCACTCCTAGAAGACCTGGATCTACTTCCTGAAGACAAAAGAGGAGGTCTTTGAAAAGTTCAAAGAATTCAAGGCTCTTGTTGAAAATATGATGGGGAAAAAAATCAAGACATTGCATTCAGATAATGGTGGAGAATACATAGATGGATACTTCACAGGTTTCTGCGCAAAGGAGGGCATCAGGAGTGAGTGGACTGCGCCATACAATCCTGAAGAGAATGGTGTGGCAGAATGGAAAAACATGACAATTGTAGGCGCAACCAAGGCCATGTTATTCGACCTTGATTTTCCCAAATATTTATGGGCTGAAGCTTGCAATACGACATTGTACATCCAGAACAGGACTCCTCATAGAGCATTGAGGAAAAAGAATCCTAAAGAGGTTTTCACAGGAAAGAAACCGAAGGATGGGAACCTTCGGATATTTGTTAGCATGGCATATTGTCATGTACCAAGCGAGAAGAGAAGCAAGCTTGATCAAACTGCAGAAAGGGGGTTTCTTGTAGGATACAGTGAAGTCTCCAAGGCATATAGGATCTATATTCTTAGCAGCAGGAAAGTTGTGATAAGATGTGATGTTAAGTTCATGGAGAATAGAGCTTTTTAGAAATTGCGTGATATGTCGACAGAGGATCAAACTGCAGAAGTTCCCTTGGTCCAAGAGCAGCAGGGGTACCAAGAAGAACAGATAGAAAGACTGACTTTGGTACCCAGTATAGGTACTAACGTTTTCATAGAAGAAGATCAGGAGGACACTCAGTCTGAGGAACAGCCAGATCAGGAGGAAGAATCGAGAGAGCAACCTTCCACTAGTGGTTGGATCAGCAGGGAAGCTCAGCAGATACCGAGGGATGCAAAAAACTTTATTGGGACTCCCGGGAATGGGAAGAGACAACATAGACCTCTTGACAGGTACCATGCTTTGGTTTCTCAAGTAGAGGAACCCTCCAGCTTCCAGGAAGTTGTTTGACGCCAGGTATGGGTAGATCCCATGATAGAGGAGTATGCTGCTATCATGGCAAATGATGTCTGGGAAGTTGTGTGCCCAGACCTCAGAGCAGATCAGTTGTTGGATCACGATGGATTTACAAGATCAAATACACTGCAGATGGTAGCGTAGAGAAATATAAGGCAAGGTTCGTGGCAAAAGGGTATGCTCAGAAGGAAGGCATTGACTATGAAGAGACCTTTGCACCAGTTGCCAGATATACCTCCATCTAGACTGTTGTACCCTTAGCAACACAGATGGGATGGGAGATTCATCAAATGGATTTCAAGACAACGTTCTTGAATGGAGAGCTTGAGGAAGAGGTATATATTGAACAACCAAAGAGTTTTGAGACTCATGAAAGAAAGTCTCATGTATGTCGATTGAAGAATGATCCAGGTGGATATCGGTGGCCTCCCACCTATTCCATTTGGACACGCAGCATCAATTCTTTCAGTTTTTCAGCTTCAGCACAACTTACTATTTTTAGCAGGTTTTCGGGTCCTGCACATCCGGAGCCGTTTTGGGGACTTAATGATCCAGGTGGATATTGGTGGCCACCCACCGAGTCCATTTGAATCGCCACCATCAGTTATTTTAGTTTGTACGTTTCAACACAACTTACTATTTATAGCAGTTTTTTCGGGTCCTGAACTTCTGGAGCCGTTTTGAGGCCCTAAACGACTCTTTTTGGGAAAACGGGGAGCAACATAAGTCTACATCAGTTGTAGACTTATGTTGCTCACTCAAAAGTTGTAGTCCTTGGATAGATCTTTCTAACGAGCTATTGAAAGCGTCAAACGGAGATCGAATGCCAAAGTTATGTCCCACGGAAGTTGAAACACCAATTTACCCAAATGGGACCCACAGTTTTGGCACTTCATCTCCTAGGGTTAGGTTTTTGGACGTTTCGGATTTTACATTGTTTCTCAACAATAAATAGGCCTTCGAGCCCCATTGTAACACAGTTCAGGTGCTGGGAGCCGACACATCTCTTCTCAGGGATAAGCGCTACCAATGCCCTAGCTCGCTTGTTCTGATCATGTCTGTATTGTAACACAGTTCAGGGGCTGGTAGCCGACACATCTCTTCTCAGAGATAAGCGTTACCAGTACCCTAGCTGCTCATTTCCATTATGTCTCATTGTAACACAGTTCAGAGGCCTGTAGCCGCCACATCTCTTCTCAGAGATACGCCTACCAGCGCCCTAGCTATTTATTTCAGTCATTTGTTTTATTAATAAAATGAAGCATTATTTCCGCTGCATCTTTGTGTTTATGGTTATATCTGTATTCTATTGCGTTCCTGCATAAAATCCGGATCAGTGGTATCAGAGCGGTCTGCTCTTTCTCTGTTTTTCTTTTCATGTCCCCAATGCGGCCAGGGTATAAGGAGTTCAACCTCGCAACCCCGACGACCCCCCATGGCGGAAGGAAAGAAAGATGAGGGAGCAGGAGATCCTATCAAAATCTTGCTCGAGAAGGCCCTCGAGAACCAGAGGAACATGATGATGGATAAATTTTCCTAGATCCTTCAACGGCTGCCCACCAGCGGCACATCTACATCCAGCACATTCGCCAACAGGTCCACGACATCTTGGACAAATCCAATACCAAGTTCAACAAAATTTCCCCCCCATGGAGGAACTTAACGCAATGGAGACCATTGCTTCCTAAGGAGGGAGGAATGATCCAGGTGGATATCGGTGGCCTCCCACCTATTCCATTTGGACACGCAGCATCAATTCTTTCAGTGTTTCAGCTTCAGCACAACTTACTATTTTTAGCAGGTTTTCGGGTCCTGCACACCCGGAGCCGTTTTGGGGACTTAATGATCCAGGTGGATATTGGTGGCCACCCACCGAGTCCATTTGAACCGCCACCATCAGTGATTTTTGTTTGTACGTTTCAGCACGACTTACTATTTATAGCAGTTTTTTCGGGTCCTAAACTTCGGGAGCCGTTTTGAGGCCCTAAACGATGCTTTTTGGTAAAATGGGGAGCAACATCAGTCGTAGACCTATGTTTCTCACTCAAAAGTTGTAGTCCTCGGATAGATCTTTCTAACGAGCTATTGAGCGCGTCAAACGGAGATCGGATGCCAAAGTTATGTCCCATGGAAGTTGAAACACCAATTTACCCAAACGAGACCCACAATTTTGGCGCTTTATCTCTTAGGGTTAGGTTTTTGGACGTTTCGGATTTTACATTGTTTCTCAATAATAAATAGGCCTTCGAGCCTCATTGTAACACAGTTCAGGGGTTGGGAGCCGACACATCTCTTCTCAGGGATAAGCACTACCAGTGCCCTAGCTCGCTTGTTTTGATCATGTCTGTATTGTAACACAGTTCAGGGGTTGGTAGCCGACACATCTCTTCTCAGAGATAAGCGTTACCAGTACCGTAGCTGCTCGTTTCCATTATGTCTCATTATAACACAGTTCAGAGGCCTGTAGCCGCCACATCTCTTCTCAGAGATACGCCTACCAGTGCCCTAGCTATTTATTTCAGTCATTTGTTTTATTAATAAAATGAAGCATTATTTCCGCTGCATCTCTGTGTTTATGGTTATATCTGTATTCTATTGCGTTCCTGCATAAAATTCGGATCAAAGAAGGTCCTGTACAGGCTTAAGCAGGCTCCGAGAGCATGGTATGGTCGAATAGATAGCTATTTGCAAAAAATGGGGTTTGTCAAGAGTGACGCAGATCTCAATCTCTACTATTTACTTGTAGAGGATGAGCCATTAGTATTACTACTATATGTAGATGATCTGTTTCTCACTGGATCATTTAGGCTCATCAAGGATTGCAACCAGAATCTAGAGGTTGAATTCGACATGAAGGACTTGGGGTTGATGCATTACTTCCTAAGATTGGAAGTCTGTCAGAAGAATGGAGATATCTTCATGGGGCAGGGGAGGTATGCCTTGGAGATTCTGAGGAGGTTCAAAATGCAGGAGTGCAGGCCCATGGCCACACCCATGATCACAAATTGGAAAAAGATAGATGCATCAGAAGACGCAGAAGTAGACCCCACCTTATACAGACAGCTCATCGGGTCATTGATGTATCTGGTTAACACAAAACCCGACATTTGCTTTGCTGTCAACACTCTTAGTCAGTTCTTGGTGGAACACAAAAGAGTGCACTGGGCAGTAGCAAGGCACAATATGAGGTATGTACGAGGAACAATCAGATTTGGTATAAGGTATGGCCGAGGAAAGGATGTCAGACTTAGTGGATTCACATACGCAGATTGGGCCGGAAACTCAGTGGACAGGAAAAGTACCTCTGGGTACTGTTTCAACATTGGATCACGAATGGTGCCCTGGTGTAGCAGGAAACAAAAGTCAGTAGCATTCAGCACAACTGAAGCAGAGTACATGGTAGCTAGTACAGCTACATGCGAAGCCATCTGGCTTCAAAAACTTCTTATGAGTCTATTTAGGAGCAGGATGGAGCCGACTAGCATTTACTGTGACAATCAGAGTTGTATCAAACTCTCTGAAAATCCAATATTTTATGATCGGTCCAAACATATTGACATCAGGTGTCATTTTATCAGAGACTCTATTCAGCGTGGGGCAATACAACTCCAATACATTCCCATAGGAGAACAAACAATAGATGTACTCACTAAAGCTCTGGGGAGGATTACGTTCACTCAGTTCAGGGAAAAGTTGGGTATGACTGAAAATCCATTTCAGTAGTTAATGGATCTTCAACGCAGTTGAAGGAGGGAGTTGCAATATAGTAGCAGTTGGCAACGGCATGCAGAGTCAGCAGTAGTACAGTTGCAACATTTGTGCAGTGTTGGTGAGCAACATCAACAACACAGCAGTAGATGTTACAGAAGTCAGAGCAGCACATTGAGTTGTCTTGCTAGAGCACTTTCCTCTCTAAGAGGGAGTGTTGATTTATGGTAGCATCTGATGTGCTCTAGCCTTGTAACTTTGTATATAGGCTAAGACACATGTATTCCATAATACCTCGAAAGGATTTTGGAAAATTCCACTTAGAGATGGTTTAATTAAATTAATTAATCGTTTTTTAATGTTTTCCTAAGTCTAAACTTAGGGAAACTGATTAATTAAAGGGTATTAATTAAACTAAGTGTGAGCCTTCTAGATAAAGTCATGGATCACCCCCAAGTTAATCTTAGCCCTTGATTATGTTTTAATCTTGGCCGTTGAGGGGTCAACGAAGGATTATTATAAGAAGGAGGGTGAGGCGCCTATGGAAAACACATCAGACAGAGAAAGAATCTAGAGATTGATTTCTTCAGCCAAAGGAAGAATCGAAGTGATTCTCGATTGTAGAGAGGGGAAGGTGAAATCTCTAAGAGGGAGAATTTCTGAAGGATAGAGAGTACATGGAGAGAAGAGTGAAGGGAGCCATAGCAGCAACGCAGAGATAGCCAAGTAGCAGTTACGCTGGGACAACGCAGAGCAGTAGAGGGAGTTTCGATTTCAGTTGGAGAGGCAACTGAGGGTTCATCCAGTATCCGAAGGGCATTTTGGAAGGAGAGAAAACTCTAGTCTCACACAGTAGTGAGCACCGAGGCAGTCACAATGAGCAGCAACAGCAGTGACGCACTGACAGCGTGGGGGACGCAGTCACTGCACAGAAATTACGGAGAGCTACTCAGTGTGGGTGCAGGTCAGTGCTGAAACTTCATGGTGAAGTAAGATTGTCTCACTAAGCCTATTCTCATCAGATCTCTTTAGGTGATTGATTGATAATTACAATCACACATTTGTACTCAGAATTTCTGCATAATAAAGAAACCCTCAGATCTGCTGCACCGGTTTTCCCGAATTGGGTTTTTCCGGGGACAATTGTCCAAAAATAACGATGTCTGTGTGTATAATTGTGCTATTTCTTTTATGTTGTTTATTGATCGTGAAGTCTGCACCACATTTTATTTTTTTATTTAACACAGTGAAATGTTAAATAATTGTGTTTGAGAATGCAATAAAAGAAATATAATCAGTAGCCGCAGTAGAATTCTTCATTATAGAATTTTCACATGCCCACCCTGCAGCTCTCTGTGGCTACAAAACTAAATCACCCCAACTCACCCCTGGAGGTATGTCGGTGATCATGGAAAACTCTTCCTCTTGTCTGGAGGATAGTCTGTTGATCTCTGCGGATTGCGGATGCAACCTACTGATCCTGCCTCTCCTCTTTGTCCCTCTTTCTGAGCGGACATTGGGTACTGTAGTGACCAAGTTCATCATATCTGAAACACTTGATCTTCGAAACATCCTTCTTTGTCCTGCGTTGCTCTTGCTGCCCCTTTGATGCGAGGATGCATTCTCCTCTTCCTTCACCTTTGCCTTTGTCCCACTACTACTGTTGCCACTCATGGTGCTTTTCACCAAATCTCGTCTCAGCTCTTCCTGATGCAGATATGCCCACATCCTATCCCACCTTGGCAATGTTTCTCTGCCCATAATACTTTGGACAAACACTTTCCATTCTTTTGAGACTGAATTTTGAGCTATCCACACCATCTCTGAAGCTTGAGGTGCTAACCCTACAGTTGCCAACTGGTCTCAGACATCCTGAAGCCTAGTGAGAAAGTGGTCTATGCGTTCCCCCTTCTTCATACGTGTACATCTCAACTTTTCCTCCAGGTACATCTTCCGTTGCTCGGAAGATCCTTGGTACAACGTGGCAAGGGAGTTCCACATCTCTTTGGACGTTCCCAGGGTTGCTATGTGAGATACCACATGATCTCGAACGCCATCAGGGATCATCCTCTTTGCCTTTGCCATCTCTTTCTTGTATGTCTAATTTTGATTTGGATCCGTGGGGACAACCACCACGTTATCAATATGTACGTTTTGAGATCGTATTCATCCAGAAGGAAGGAAATCCTTACCTTCCAAATCACATAGATGCTCCGTCCAACTGATTTTGATCTCTCAACCTTGCTGATGCCATCTCACCAAACAAAAGTCGAACTCTGCCTCTTCTCCTCTCCACAACTACTAACTGGCTTTACGACTCCCTGTTGGAGTGGGTAAATCTGCTCTCGGCTACTGCTGCTCTGCGTGGAAAATTGGAATTTCTTGGCTAGAAATTCTCCGAGGACAAAATTCCCTCAGTGTGTGCTCTTCTTTCCTCCTGATGCTATTTTGCCAGCTACTGTTGCAAAATGACTGCGTCCCAGGTGAAGATCTCTGTAGAAAAAATGCTACTGCTGTTGCTCCCTCTGCCTCTGAGAATCCTCGATCTGGAAATTTTGTTCTCTATCGACTCACTAAGAGAAACAAATTTCCTAAAAAATGCCCTACTGGCTAAAGGGCCGCACAACCTCTTTGGGGTTTTGAGCAGCTGCCTACGTAGTGCTTTGAAGCTCCCTCTTTCCTCCTGCAACTAAGCTCTTTCTGCTTCTTCTGCGCTCTAATACCATGTGAAATTCCATTACTCGGAATCCTACTGCAACAACTGATTAGATTTCTTCTATTTGTTATTTAACTGAACAAATTATTTATCGTGTACTACGGTAAATATCGAAATCAATACGCTACAACCCTCACAAATAAATACCGCGGAAAAATAAATACAACGCAGGAAAAACTAGATGCAAACACACATAAGTACACAACTATTTTTGGACTAAGTCCCCGGAAAAACCCAACTTGGGAAAACTAGTGCAGCAGCTGAGGGTTTTAATTATTAAGCAGTAGAAAATCTAAGTACAAATCTTTGGATGCCCACACTAGCTATCCAATACAGAGAAATACTGACAAAAGAGTTAGTGAGAAAATCTCACACTGTCACAGGAGATTCAACACTGATCGGGACTCAAGATGAGCTGCCCTGTGCTGTCTCTGCGCATTAATTGCGTCAGCCTACGCAGTCACTGCGTCACAGCGCGAGCAACTACGTCACTTTCTCCTTCTGATCTTCTACTCATTGCAAACTTGATTCCCTAGCCCTCCATATTCACACCCTGAATTTTGGCACTGGATCTTGATTTTCTCCCAGCAAAATAGCGGACTCCCTCTGAAGCTCTGCGCTGCCTCTGCGTGGCACTGCACACCCTCTCTGTGGCTCTCAATGTCTTCTCTGCCTTGCACTCCCCAGATCTAGAAACCTTCCTTCGGTCTTACTGTCTCTGCCTCTCATTGCAACGAAATCATTGGATCTCTCTCTGGCAACTCAACATCGCTACTCTGAGAATTCGATCTCCCAGTAAATTCCATCTCTGCAAATCTCAAGTGTGTTCTCCAAGTGCCCATTGAGTTCCTTATTATAATTTCTCGTTGACATATTAACAACCATGATTAGATCTTAATCAATGGCTCAAATTATCTTTGACTCGATCCACGCCTTTATCTAGAAGATTTGCACCTGACTTAATTAATACCCTTTAATTAATCATATTTCCTAAGTTTAGACTTAGGAAATATTAAAAATTAATTAATTATTTTAATTAAATCAATTCTAGGTGGAATTTCCCCAAACGATTTCTGGGTCTTGGAGAATGCATGTGTCTTAGCCTCTCTGCAAAATCTGAAGGCAAGAGCACATCCGATGCTACAAGAATCAACACATTGATGAAGAATGGAACCACACAAGGCCAAGTAGGTTCGGGGATAGAATTTAGCAACCAAAGATGTTCTTAACCTAGACAAGGTGAGAGGAAACGATCAAACAAATTTTTTTTCTTCAAAAGGTCAAATTGATCCAAATAGGTAGTAGCCTTGGGAACACCTAGGCAAATCTTGATCCTAGAGCTAGGGCTTGAGGTATCTGTAGATTCCACTGTCGGAATTGGCCCAAATTCAGAGGAGAGTGAGGGGACTCACCAACGCAGTTGCCTCTAGGAAATCGAAGTTTTCCTGTGACTAGATTCCCGAGAAATTGATTCTGTTTGTGACCTAATGGGGCTAGATCTAGGAAAAAGGGGAAAAAGTGAGAAATAAGGGTTAAAATGATCACCTTGTCAAGGATCAGTGCCTAATTTCACTTGAGGATATAGAGTCAAGGATAAATAAGAAGATGGAATAAATTTCTATCGTTCAAGGAGGCTTCAAAGTCAACTTCGTGCAATGTTAGAGGCTAGAGAAGAAAAGTGACTTTAAAACATTTATACTTCTTGCAAATGGTGAAAGCTTATCAAGAAAACACGATATTTAGGAAATTTCATTCATATAACATGGCCCATACACTGTTATGTATATTTTATTAATTATTAGTTAGATATAGTTATCTTAGGTTTATTAATGTGGAAGGGCATGATCAAAGATCATGCCTCTTCGCCAAGGGACACCATAAGGCTATATTTAAAGCCTTGGTGATTCCCCATTGTAATCATCTCTCATCTTTTATCAATAATAATATATACTTAGAAGTTTACCAGAGTTTTTACATTCCATTGGTATCAGAGGTGGGGAATATTTTTCTGCCAGTTTCTCTCCTTTTTTTTTTTTTTTTTCAAATAATAATAATAATAATTTTTTTAAAATTATATAATTATTATATATATATAATTATTAATTGAAAACTATATGATATATAAATAAATTATATAATTATAATATATATATATATAATTATCAATTTGAAAACTATATAATATATAAATAAAGTATATAATTACAATATATATTTATATAATGATCAATTGAAAACTATATAGTATATAGTTAAAATAATTTCAAAAAAATACGTTTTTTTTTTTAATTTTAATAACCGTGCTCGTTTGACAAGTGAGGGCAACGAGAATGCAGGCGGACGGAGAATTGCGGTAGGAAAATGACAGACGCCCGTAAAGTCGCGCTCTTTCACGAACAGTCACACGAACAGTCACATGATGCTTCAAAAGAATTTTTTTAAGCAAATCGATTCTTTTTTCTTACCAACCGTCACACTGTTTCGTTTCCGTTTAGACGTCACACTTGGAAGAAAAAAAAACTCGTTGACTTGTTTCACCGTGTGTCAAATGCCCACACTATTTTTCGGAAGTTGCCCTTCTGTACTATCGGTAACAAATTTGATTTGAAGTTTTGGTTCAGATATCGTATGTGAATATTTATATCAGCTGATATCCTACGAATTTAAATGCAACCATCGATCTGGCAGTTTGAGGAAACGGCTCTTCAATCGCAGACCCTCGGCCTACAATTAAATGTGAGAACGCAATCGACCCTGTCCGGATTTTGTTATGGGGATATACCTACGCCTGGGAGGTCACACGTCCGAATTACATGTTCGATTGACCGTCTTGTTTTTTTTTTGACTGCGTTTGAACCAGGAATTCGTTTCAATGGAATGACGAAGCAGGGAAATGTTTTGAAGATTTGAAGGAAGTAATGGCTAATGCACCAGTATTGGCAACTCCCGACTTTTCTAAACCATTTATCATTGAATGTGATGCCTCTGGATTTGGTATTGGTGCAGTATTAATGCAAGAGGGGCACCCTATTGCTTTTGAAAGCAGAAAACTAAATAAACATGAGCGTCTCAAGTCCACATACAATAAGGAAATGCTCACAATTATGCATGCATTGGCCAAATGGAAACAATATCTGTTAGGGAGTAAATTTTCCATCCGAACAGATCATAATAGTCTTCAGTATCTCCTTCAGCAAAAAACACTCTCTGAAGAATGACAAAAATGGATCGAGAAGATTGCCGCTTTTGACATGGAGATATTACACAAGAAAGGAAAAGACAATGTAGTAGCGGATGCCCTGTCCAGAAAAGATGAGGAATCAGCATTACTTGCAGTTTCGATTGTTGTGCCTGAATGGCTTAATGAGATTAGAAGTGAGTACGCCAAAGATCTAGAAATGTTGGCTATAATCAATAATCTCCCAGGGAATTCAAAATTTGAATGGAAGAACGATATCTTATGGTACAAAGGGATAATTTATCTAAACTCCAAATCCAAGTTTATATAAAAAATACTCAAGAAATCACATGATTCCATGTCATCTGGGCATGTAGGATATTTCAAAACCTACTACAATGCACGTCAGTCATTTTTCTGGAAGGGTATGAGTCACGATATTCAAAAATATGTTGCAGAATGTGACAAGTGTCAAAGAAATAAAAATGAAAACATTATGACACCTGGGTTACTTCATCCCTTAAATATTCCGACTCAGAAATGGGAAGAAATATCAATGGATTTTATTGAAGGATTACCTGTATCGGATGGAAAGGATAAGATCTTTGTCGTAGTAGATAGACTCACTAAATATGCTCACTTTATCGCTATTAAAAAAACAGACTCTGCAAAGCAAATTGCGGAGATATTCTGCAAACATATTTATAAACTACACGGTTTTCCGAAAGTTATTGTCAGTGACAGGGATGCCAAATTTAAAGGGAACTTTTGGAAGGAATTGTTCAACCATGTTGGAACCTACCTCAACATGAGCTCAGCTTATCACCCTCAAACAGATGGGCAAACAGAGGTTGTTAATAAATGTTTGAAAGCTTACCTACGGTGTTATGCTACGGAGAAACAAAATAAGTGGGTTCAATGGTTGCATCTTGCCGAATGGTGGTATAATTCTACTTACCATACATCGACAAAAATGACTCCGTTCCAGGCTCTATATGGATATGAGCCTCCGAAGTGGAAAGATTTTGCTTCAGTTCAAACAAATTTGCCAGCAGTAAAAAATCAACTAGAAGAACACCAAAAGGTCGTCCAAATTCTAAAAGAAAATTTGAATATTGTACAGAATCGTATGAAGCAACAGGCTGACCGTAATCGCACGGAGAGATCATTTGAAGTTGGAGAGTGGGTGTTTGTCAAGCTTCAACCATACAAGCAGTTGTCCCTAAGACAAAAAGGAAATAATAAATTAGCTCCAAAGTTTTACGGTCCGTATCAAATTATTAAAAAGATCAGTCAAGTCGCTTATGGGTTGAGCCTTCCCGATACCAGTCGTGTTCACAATGTTTTCCATGTGTCATGCTTAAAAAAGGCACTGGGTAACCATCAGTTGCCCCAAACAACGCTTCCCAATATGGATGATGAAGGCAAGCTCGTTCTAGAGCCCGAAGGTATCCTATCTACCCATGATAAGAAGCTGCGCTCTCGTGTTATTACGGAATATTTAATCAAGTGGAAGGACTTGCCCATTGAAGAAGCATCTTGGGAGTCTGAAGCGTTTCGCCAGCAACACCCATCATTACATATGCTTTGAGGACAAAGCATCTTAAGAGAGGAGCAATGTTATGTATATTTTATTAATTATTAGTTAGATATAGTTATCTTAGGTTTATTAATGTGGAAGGATCATGCTTCTTCGCCAAGGGACACCATAAGGCTATATTTAAAGCCTTGGTGATTCCCCATTGTAATCATCTCTCATCTTTTATCAATAATAATATATACTTACAAGTTTACCAGAGTTTTTACACTCCATACACATAGATATGCTAAAATAGACACACAATTCCACATTTAACATATGCAACAATTAGCCGTAATCATAGTGAAGTTCAAATGTATGCAACAACAAGAAAAATGACAGCAAATTTGCACTTACACTTTATAGAATATATCCAACCGACATCATATTCGCAATATAAGAAGCTCCAAGATAGAGAGAACCCAAATCCATACATCAAAATTCATCCATTATCCAAAAATATCCACCAAGGAAAAAATGTGAAATTCTCCTAAGAGAGAGAGATCCAAGTCCAAGTTATGATACAAATGAATCCAACTAGTTCCTATTTATACATCATTTAGGAGTTTTATTTAGCCTATCGGCCTACATTAGCCCCTAAAAACAACATGATGTGCAAATAACCCTAACTTTTGGTGACAAGCCCACCAAACTAGCTGATACATGGAATAATAAGCCTCATAAGAGGTCAATTGATGTCGTAGGGCCTTTGAGGAGGCATACTGGGGTCCATGAGTGCCATAATGATGCATGGGGCCCATCAAAAGTCCTGGACAAGGGGTTGGCCCTTTGTTCTCCAAACAATAAACCAGTGGTGCTCCCTGTGGATGTGGGGGCACACAAATGAACTCATGGGTCTCCAAATGAGTCGAGGATGCCTGTAGACCCTGTGTGAAGGCTCAAATGCTGGAATAAATGTTGTCGTGTCGTCGTACAAGCCCTAGAACACCTACCAAGTGGGTTGTGCACCTGTGGGGTCAGCTGGGCATAGTGTACCAAATGCACCTTCCATGCCCCAAAGGTGGATCTCTAGCAATCTCTGAACATCTGTAGGGATCCATGGAGTACTGTCTACTGCTGTGGAGGCCCATCACTCTCGACAAACACCCTATATGTGCCAATGTAGCCCCCTGGAAGATTAACACCCCATATAAGGAGACCAAACCCAAATGGACACCATCTACAATCTTGCATAAGATCCAATGCGTCCCCTAGCCTTCCAGTACAACAAGTCGTTAGGGTAATTGTGTAAACGAGCTTACAAACCATAGACAACAAAGTGGGCACTTCATGTTAGTTTTTGTAGCATTGGATGTGTTCTAGCAACGAGATTTGGCAGAGCGGCTAGAATACATGTATTCTCCAATACCCAGAAAATGTAGCCCCCTGGAAGATTAGGACCCCATATAGGGAGACCAAACCTAAATGGACACCATCTGCAATCTTGCATAAGATCCAATGCGTCCCCTAGCCTTCCAGTACTCAAGTCGTTAGGGTAATCGTGTAAACGAGCTTACAAACCATAGACAACAAAGTGGGCACTTCATGTTAGTTTTTGTAGCATTGGATGTGTTTTAGCAACAAGATTTGGCAGAGAGGCTAGAATACATGTATTCTCCAATACCCATAAATTGTTTTTGGAAATTCCACTTAGTGACGACTTAATTAAATTAATTAGTCAGTTTTTAATATTTCCTAAAATTAAACTTAGGAAATATGATTAATTAAAAGGAATTAATAAAGTAATGGTGAGAATGTTTTAGAAAAGTGCTGAATCGATTTCTAGTTAATCCTAACTATCGATTAAGATTTAATCATGGTCGTTAAAGTCTCAACAAAGGATTATAAGAAGAAGTCGATGGGGCTTGGAGAAGATACACCAAATTAGTTGAGCATTCGATTTTCCTGAGAAATCAATCTCCATAGTAGCAGCGTTCAGTTGCCGGAAGTGATTCAGTGAGGTCGAAGCAGTGAGCGAGGGGCAGAGATAGTGAGGCTGGAGGAAGCTTTTCCAGTTCTGGTGAGTAAATGGCAGAGAGGTAGTGATTGCCATAGAGAGGTAGCGCAAAGTCCTCTTGAGGAGATTTCCGCTTTGCTGGGGAGAAGGCGAGATTCTGAGCCAAAAGTTGGGCAAAGGTCCGGTGGCAAAGAGTATCATTTTCCCAGACAGCAGCTGATGAGACAGTGAGAGGAGACGCAGTTCCGAGCTAGAGGGACACAGTAACTGCGTAGGTTGACGTAGTGACTGCACAGGGGTAGCAAGGGGCAGCTCAATTGGAGCTGAGGTTAGTGTTGGATCGCCTGTGGAGTGACATATTTTTGTCACTAGTTATTTTTGCCAGTATATATTTGTTTGGATTGCCAGTTTGGGCATCCATAGTTTGTACTCAAATTTTCACTACTGCTTAATATCAAAACTCTCAGCTGTTGCACCGGTTTTCCCGAGTTGGATTTTTCCGGGGACTTATTCCAAAAATAACTATGATTTGTGTGTGCACATCTATATCTTCTAGCGTTTTTATTTCTTCCGTAGTATTTGTTTTGTGAAGGTTGCAGTGAATTTAATTCGATATTTGTCGTAGCACACAAGTAGTAAATTGTTTAATTAAATTAACAATTAGAAGAATTAACATCAGTTGCTGCAATAGGATTTAGGATTCTCGAATTTTCACTTGGTATCAGAACACATATTGTAAGCCGGAGAGCTTAGTAGCAGAAGGAAGAGGAATTTCGTAGCTTTGCTTCAGCAATAGTTCGAAACCCTTAGAGGCAGCGTAGTCCTTTGGCCATGTTCAATTTTCATATTGTTCTATGCTATATCAATTACTTTAGCTCAATTTACTTCTTCATAAAAAATGTATCCAATTATTAGTAGTGTAATCAATCATAAACGGTAACTAAAGATAGAGCAATATATGCAGCGATAAAGAAGATAACAACACAACCATAAGAGAAAACAAATTGGTCCAAAACCAGGGAAAAACCCCACAAGGGGGAAACCCTTTCAAATCTTCTTCTTCAATAGATCGTAATAAAAAGTTTTTAGCAGAGAGTACAATGAGCCCAATAAATATGATGCAGAAATATACAAAACAAATCTATAGATTTGCAGATCTACAGCAATAAGAAACACAGATCCAATGGATCACTGAAGCCAATTGAAATCAACTATCAAATCCTAAATTTGAATCCAGGACGCTACCAAAAACTAACTGCGAGCATCTGTGACTGAGCGGATGATATCTAGAAGCACTGCGCGAGCAACTAAGGTTGATCTAGCCCAGATTTGCTCAAAAATCCCTTAGCCGCACCCTTGAGATTTTGTGCTAGCGGCTATGGCCGAGATTAACCCGATTAGGCCCTAAAGTCCTAGCCACTACCTTGACACACTGTGCCTCTGGCTATGACATCCTGGCCGTAGGCATAACACACTGTGCCCACGGATATGGCCCAGAAACCTCAATGTCAAGCTTGCGACTATGATCCAGAAGCCCTAGATCAGAGTGAGCCTCTTGCTTGTGATTCCGGACCCTACGCGAGCTCCTTTCGTCAAACCTGTGTGAGCTAAAACAAAATAGACGAACCAAGACAAAGAATGCAAATAAAAGATCGCTTGAACAACTGTGTGAGAATGATCTTGAGGTCACTTCTATTTATAGTTTTTGTGAGGGTTCACTTGGGGTTGAGGCCGACTTGACTAATTCCACATGTGCTTAGGCCGACCCATTCCATTTCAATTTAATAAATAAAATATTTCAAACTTTAACTTTCGCTTAACCGATTGGGGCAATCTATATGTCGATTTTGGTCCTCTTGAAAAGAGGAATCTAATGCAATTATGATCTTGACTATATGAGCTATTCAAAGTGGAATTTTGACGTTGTCCATTTCAGAGCTTACTTTGATGTTGAGTGCACTTAGGATGTGTGGAATGACCTCCAATGTCACTCCTTTTTATAGCCTCCATGTGGATGTGACACTAGCCCTTAGGGGCACTCTAACATGTTGGCCAACTTGTTCTAGTAGGCCTCACAACTACATACTAACGTAAAAAAATCATAACTCTTTAACGACAACTCGGAATTAGACAATGCTCGATGCGTTGGATTCGTCCCGACATCTACTATCATCCTCATCATCACATGTCACAAACTTGTCACGGTTTTGTCCCAAACATCGATGGGTGCAAAACCCCAAGCTTGGGTTTCAAGCCCACAAGGCCACTTGTGGAGCTCCATCCTCCAAGCCCTCGATCCTCAAGGCTTGGAGTACCTCCCAAGCTACAAAGATCAATAGGTTGTCCTCTATGGATGTGAAGTTTGGGGGAGCAGCATGTCGAGTCACAAATGGAGACAACTAGAAAGAATTCAAAAGCACTTAATCATTAGTAACCTCAAAGTCAAGTCAAAGGTCCCATATGAGATCCTACTAGCTAAGGCTGGAATGTTCCTGATGTAAGGCTTCATAAATCATTCATTTGTTAAGTTATTTAAAAAAGGTGGATAGCATGGATGCACGTCGTTGGCCCAAGATGACTGCTGCAGAGGAGCTAAAGCGTAGGAAGAAAACTTGGAGGAAGCAAAATGACAAGTGGATGAGAAAATGGGGAATTAATTGGCAAGATTGTCCTAATTCTAAATAGGAGATAAAAAATTGGGTGCTTGAAAAATTCAAGACTGCCATGTAGAAAAAAAAAGTTGGCAGAAAAAAGGCACTATGTCAAAATTTCAACCCATTACAATCGCATGATGAAAAGACTTATTTGAGTGCCGCAATCAAGGGCAAGGCTAAAATTTTAATAGCGCAACTGAGTGTGAAATTTTCAATCTGAAATACTACTGCAATGATTGATTTATTTTGCCTACTTATTTATGATAAGTTATTTACAGATGCTTTAGTAAATTCTGAAATAAACACAACTGCAACATTCACTTAATCAAAAGCAGAAGAACATATAGAACACATGTAATGCAATAGAAACAATCACATGAACACAATTATTTTTGGACAATTGTCTCCGGAAAAACCCAATGTGGGAAACTGGTGCAGCAGATGAGGGTTTATATTATTCTTAAACAGTAGCAAAATATTTTACAGAAAATATGACGAGCAGATGTCTGTCATACACCTGAGATAATTTCTCCGAACACTTCGGAAGAATTTCTGACACACTGGAGGCTCCCTTCCTCCCTCTGCGTCACTCTGCGTGGCATTCTGTGCAGTCACTGCGCTGGACTGTGTCACTCTGCATGGAGGGCCAGTGCTGCTGCTCAACGATGCTCTCTCTGCGTCCTCCTTCTGCCTTTTTCTCGCTCTGCTAAATTCCCCTTTCTCCTTCTGCGTCTGCAACCCCGCCTCTACAACCTCACCCTCTGAAATCAAATTCTCTTACTTCATAATCAATTTCCTTCGAGTACTGAGAGTGTGCCCGGATTGCTTTCCAAATGACCCTCAAGCCTTCTCTTATAGTCTTCTCGTTGATGAATCAACGACCCAAATTATATCTTTAATCAATGGCTCAGATCAAAAGATGACTTGATCTTCATTTTCTAGAAGATTCACACTCTACTTTATTAATACCCTTTAATTATTTAATTTCCCTAAGTTTAGACTTAGGGATCACTTTAAAATAATTAATTATTTTAATAAAGCATGATCCGAGTGGAATTTCCACAAACGATTTCTGGGTTCTCTAGAATACTGATGTCCAAGCCTCTTCCCAAAATATGAGACTTGGAACACTTTCCAATGCTACAAAATCAATACTCCCTCTTTGTGAGGAAAGTGTTCAAGCAAGGTACAAACTGTATCTGCTCTGACCTGAAGCATTCGCTGCGCTACTGATGTCTTGGCTACTGCCCCTCATCTCTGCGCTGCTGCCCTTTGTACTGCTGCCTCTGCCACCACCTCTGCCACTGCATCATCCGTACTACAACTCCCTCTGAATCTGAAGTCCACCCATTCCTCTACTGGAATGGGTTCTCGATCATCCCCATCTTTTCCCTGAAGTAAGTAAAGTTAATCTTACACAGAGCCTTTGTGAGGATATCTGCGAGCTGTTCTCCTGTAGGAATGTACTTCAACTGTACAACTCCTCGTTGGACATAGTCTTTGATGAAGTGGCACCTAATGTCAATGTGCTTCGACTGGTCATGAAACACAAGATTCTCAGATAGCTTGATGCAACTCTGATTATCACACAAAATTATGGTCGGTTCGATCCTCTTCTTGAGTAAGTTCAAGAGCAGCTTACAAAGCCATATGGCCTCACACGAAGCTGTGCTTGCTACCATATATTCAGCCTCGACTGAGCTCAGTGCCATATATTTCTGTTTCCTACTGCACCAAGAAGTCATTCCCGATCCGAGAGTGAAACAGTACCCACTGGTAATTTTCTGATCCACTGGGCTTCCAGCCCAATCTGCGTCAATTAATCCACTCAACTGGATTTCATTGCCTTTGGTGTACGTCAACCCATACTCAATTGTCCCCCTTAAATATCTGAGAACATGTTTGGCTATTGCCCAGTGAGCCCTCCTTGGTTCTACCATGAACTGAGTGAGGGTATTCACTGCATAACAGATGTTGTAGAAATTTCTGAATCTCATACTTTATGCAAAAATTATCACTGTTAATCCGGTTATGCTCCTCCTACTTAGACAAGTTATTAACTAAATAAATTCAAGTTGAAATCGAAGAAAAACACATAACAGATCTCTACCAATCCAGATCTAGAATAAGCACATGCACACATTGAGAAAGTGACACAGTTATTTTTGGACAAATAGTGCCTGGAAAAACCCAATGCGGGAAAACCGATCTTTGACTGCTGGAGGGTCTTATTATTAAGAATATTTCTGAATACACAAATCTGGGTTCCAGATCTGAAAACCCGACAGAGAAAACACTAAATCTATAGCTCACTGGCTAATCTAGGGCCAAAATAATCACTGATCCACACCTTCAAACGAGATTTACAGAACTAAGCTAAGATTAGGGCCTAGAAACCCCAACGCTGCCCTTGAAAGCCTCTGTGTTAGCCTCTGAAGTCCTCCAAACCCTCAGCGCTTCTCCGGAAGGGACTGCGTTACCCCAGAGTGGGTGACGTAGTCACTATGCTGCCCCTGAAGGGTCTCTGCATAACCCCAGAGGGTTTCCTGCTAAAAATCACGCTGTCCTTGGAGGGACTGCGCTCTCCTTACTGCTGCCTTCTTCTGCGCTGTCCTTGAACTGATCTCTGCCTCTTGTGTATTCTAGACCCCGGGATCAGATCATCCCCTTGGCCTAAATTCCCCTCTCTGCAGCTAAAACACTTTTGAGTATTCTTAGCAAACTCTGCCCTAGAATCTCAGCTTAACTTCAGTGCTCTGCCTCTATGTGTCTTTACAGATGACCCCAAGCCTTTCCTTTATACTTTTCTCATTGACAAATCAACGACCATGATCAAATCTTGAATCAATGGCTAAGATTAAAAGAAAGCTTGATTCGTGCGACTTAAGACAATTTCATCACATGTTTAATTAAATTCAGTGTAATTATTTAAGTTCTCTAAGTTTTAACTTAGGAAATACACTTAAAATAAATAATTAATTTAATATCTCCTAAACCAGATGAAATTTCCCAAATCCATTTCTGGGTCTTGTAGATCAAGTGTACTCTAGTCCCTTCACAAAGTTTGGGAGCTAGAGCACAACTGATGCTACCCAAAATACACAAAATCTTAACACTCCCTCTTAGCATCAAGGGTGTGCTATAGCAATACATCACACTATACATTACATGACTTTGAGTACTGGTTCTGTGCTGCTGAAGCTTGGCCTCCTGCCACTCAACTCTACACTGTTGCTGCCATTCTGTACTGCTGCCCATGACTCCGTCACTGTCACTGCAACCTCTGTACTGCAACTCCCTCTCACTATGTTGCATCTGTGCTGCTCATAGCACTGCCACTGCTGATTTGCTGCGCTGCAACTTCAGTGGTTGAGAGAAACAACTGAATCTCCTGCCCAATCTTTGACAAATAACTCTGATGGGCTGCATCCTCATCACTGAAGCTCCATAGGCTACAAATTTGTGCTGGAATCTAAAGAGCGATGCACAACTACAAATCTGCCTGCGTAGTCAGACTCCCTCTGCACTACTGAAGTCACATCAACCCCTTGTGCTGAAATCTATCACGCTGCTATTGCACTGTGCTGTCCCTTTGAAGCCTTCTGCGCTGTTGCACCTCTGCACTGCATAAGCAACACTGCTCTGCGTTGCTGAAGTCACATCAACCTCTGCGCTGCTACTGCTTCTACACTGCTGCTGCTTTGTTCTACGCTGCTCCTCCTAGTCTTCAGATCTGCCTCTGCCTCATCTGTGATCTATGCTCCCACTGCTCCACTTGTTCCACTACTGTCTTAACGCCGCCGTAGCTCACTTGTGATCCAAGAGATGTGTTGCTCAAGGATTTGACCTCTCTTCCATGTAGCTCCTCTACATGTCCATGTCACCCCACCTCCGTGGTTCATGAGCACCCATGGCTGCATCATCTTCTGACCCATCATTTGCCCAGCAACTTCCTTATGCTTCCGAAGGAGATCCACATTTGTTGGTGTGGCCAGAGTCTACTCTGCATGGTCCCTTAGATTGTATGCCTCAAGGACAATCAGGATCCTTGCCTTCCAAACTGAAAAGTTTGAGAGGCCATCCAACCTATCCTGATCATGCAGTCCATGAGGAGCCATCTGCTCAGTATTTGTCGAAACTTCCTTTTCTCTTTGATAGAGAAATGGATATAAGGCCCTTGGTGAAACAAGCACCTTCTTCTCCCTCTGACAACTGATTTCCCTTCTTGGAAATCTACCAAATCAACTATGATTCAACTTCTTCTTTGATCCTCTGATCAAATTACAAGTTTCCTTTGGCAAGGAACTCTGTGAGAAGCTGATCTCCTCCCGCTCGTTGTCACTTGTGCTAAGGCCAAAAATCTGAAAACTTCAGAATTTTAACCCCACCAACTCTTCTGAATTTCTGCAGTCTTTTCTGGACATGATAGATTCAGATCTGAATCACACTGGCTGGCTTTAGACTGATCTAACGTTGTTTCTGAGCTGCCTCTGCGCAGTAATTGCGTGGGCTTGCTAGGACACAGTGCTGGACAACGTCACCCTTCCCTCTGCATGGATCTGCCTTTGAAAATTGCGCTGTCCCTTTAGATCTACGTTTCTGCTTCTTTTCCAAATGCTTCCTGTGGCTAGATCCTTTAATATCTTCTGCTGGTGACCCTCTAGATCTGCAATTACTCTGATACCATGAGAAATTTCTGAATCTCATACTTTATGCAGAAATTATTACTGTTAATCCGGTTATGCTCATCCTACTTAGACAAGTTATTAATTGAATAAATTCAAGTTAAAATCGAAGCAAAACACATAACAGATCTCTACCAATCTAGATCTAGAATAAGCACATGCACACATTGACGAAGTGACACAGTTATTTCTGGACAAATAGTCCCCGGAAAAACCCAATGCGGGGAAACCGATCTGTGGCTGTTGGAGGGTCTTATTATTAGAAATATTTCTGAATACACAATTCTGGGTTCCAGATCTGGAAAACCCGACAGAGAAAACACTAGACCTACAGCTCACTGGCTGATCTAGGGCCAAAATAATGACTGATCCACACCCTCAAACGGGATTTACAGAACTCAGCCAAGATTAGGGCCTAGAAACTCCAGCGCTGCCCCTGAAAGACTTTGTGTCAGCCTTTGAAGTCCTCCAAACCCTTAGCGTTGCTCCTGAAGGGACTGCGTTACCCCAGACTGGATGACGCAGTCACTACGCTGCCCCTGAAGGGTCTCTGTGTAACCCCAGAGGGTTTCGTGCTGAAAATCATGTTGTCCTTGGAGGGATTGCGTTGTCCTTGCTGCTGCTGCTGCTGCCTTCTTCTGCGCTGTCCTTGTGCTGATCTTTGCCTCTTGTGTATTCTAGACCTCGGGATCAGATCATCCCCTTGGCCTAAATTCCCCTCTCTACAGCTGAAACACTTTTGAGTATTCTTAGAAAACCCTGCCCTAGAATCTTAGCTTAGCTTCAGTGTTCTGCCTCTATGTGTCTTTACAAATGACCCCAAGCCTTTCCTTTATACTTTTCTCGTTGACAAATCAACGACCATTATCAAATCTTGAATCAATGGCTAAGATTAAAAGAAAGCTTGATCCATGTGACTTAAGACAATTTCATCACATGTTTTATTAAATTCACTTTAATTATTTAAGTTCCCTAAGTTTTAACTTAGGAAATACACTTAAAATTATTAATTAATTTAATATCTCTTAAACCAGATGAAATTTCCCAAATCCATTTCTGGGTCTTGTAGATCAAGTGTACTCTAGTCCCTTCACAAAGTTTGGGAACTAGAGCACAACTGATACTACCCCAAATACACAAAATCTCAATAGATGTCTGGTCTAGTGTTGACCAGGTACATCAATGATGCTATGAGCTGCCTATACAAGGTAGGGTTAGCCTCATCATCCTCGGACGTGTCGATATTTTTCCAGTTTGTAATCATTGGCGTAGCCATGGGTCTACAGTCCTCCATCTGAAACCTCTTCAGGATCTCTGTAGTATATCTTGCTTGCCCTAGGAAGATTTCTCCCTTTTGCTGCCAGACCTCCAAACCAAGAAATAGTGCATTTGCCCCAGATCTTTCATGTGGAATTCGATAGCCAGATTCTCCTTGCAGTCTTTGATGAGCTTAAATGATCCAATCAAGAACAGATCATCTACATATAATACCATAATTAGCGGCTCATCCCCTACTATTAGATAGTAGAGGTTGGGATCTATGTCACTCTTGACAAATCCCATCTTCTGTAGGTAGCTATGAATTCGCCCATACGATGCTCTAGGGGCTTGCTTTAGTCCGTATAAGGCTTTCTTAAGCCTGCATACATGAGTCTTCTGCTCATGTGTCTCAAAGCCCTCTGGCTGTTCTATTTACACTTCCTCTTCTATCATCCCATTCAAGAACGTTGTCTTGACATCCATCTGGTGAATCTCCCATCCCATCTGTGCTGCAAGAGAGATGGTGGATGTGATTGAAGTGTACCGAGCTACAGGGGCGAAGGTTTCTTCATAATCGATCCCTTCCTTCTGTGCATACCCCTTAGCCACAAACTTGGCCTTGAACTTCTGTATGCTGCCATCTGCAACATATTTGATCTTGTAGATCCACCTTGATCCTACAACCGATCTGTTCTGAAGTCTAGGGACTACTTCCCACACATCGTTTGTCATGATGGAGTTGTTCTCCTCCACCATGGAATCTACCCACACCTGATGTTGAGCTACCTCCCGAAAGCTAGAGGGTTCTCCAACCTGTGCTACCAGTGCTTGGTACCTGTCCGGTTGCTTGTGTACCCTCTTCTCACATCTAGGGGCTCTAATAAATTCCTCTGCATCCCTCAGAGTCTGTTGGAGCTCTCTGTTCGTTCTTCCACTGGTGGTGGGTGGATTACCGGCTCTCCTGGTTGCTCTTCTTCGGAAGAACATTCCTCAGAATCCTTGTGCCGCAGAGAGGCACTCGAGCCATCCTCTGTAGGCTGTACTAGCAGATCCTCCTCAGACTACGTAGCTATAGCCATTTCTCGGGATCTCTTGAAGTATCTCTCCTCCATGAATTTCACGTCCCGCCTTACTACGATCTTCCCATTTTCAGGAATATAGATGCGATATGCCTTCGCATTTTCACTATATCCCACAAGGTAACCCTTCTCCGTAGTCTGATCTAATTTCTTGATCTTCTCATCGGGTACGTGGCGATACGCTATACTGCCAAATATCCTTAAGTGGCTCACCTCAGGCTTGCTGCCTGTGAACACACTCTCAGGAGTCACTTTCCCCAATGCTCTATGAGGCACCCTGTTCTGCACATACATTGCTGTATTGCAGGCTTCTGCCCACTGAAATTTGGGCATGTCTTGATCATACAACATTGCCCTTGCAGCTTCCACAATGGTACTGTTCTTTCTTTTTGCAACTCCATTCTGCTTTGGATTGTATGGAGCTGTCCATTCTCTCTTGATGCCTTCCTTTGCGTAGAATCTTGTGAAGTCTTTATCAATATACTCTCAACCATTATTCGATCGCAACTTCTTGATCCGCTTTCCGGTTAAATTTTCTACCAAAGCCTTGAATTCTTTGAATCACTCAAAGACTTCATCTTTGGTCTTGAGAAAGTAGATCCTTGTCTTCCGGGAATGGTCATCAATAAAGGTAGCAAAATACTTTGCACCACTGAGAGCGTTCATGGACATTGGTTCGCAGATATCTGAGTTTATCAAATCCAACACACTCTTGGCCCTACTGCTGCTTCTCGGAAATGCTGCCTTAGCATACTTCCCTAGTACGCACCCCCTGCAGACGTCGTCTTTCCTTGTGCTCAGTTATGGAGCTCCCATGACAGTATTTTTGAGGATCTTCAAGGCTTCGTGATGTGGATGCCCCATTCTTCTGTGTCATAACTCATTCAAATCCCTTTCATCTGTATTGCCTATCAGTGCCATTGGAGACTCGAGCTGTAACTTACACAGTTTATGGCTCCTTACTCCAATTTGCGTCTTTCTTTTCCAACTAGGGTTTTTGACATAAACCTTATTTCCAATAAAGTATACATCGTAACCCTTGTTTTGAAGTTGAGACATCGAGAGCAAGTTCATCCCCAATCTCAGTACATGCAGTACATTGGTGGCCCGAAGCTTGTTACCAGCTTCCGTCTGAAATATTATGGTTCCTCTTCCAACGGGGGTACAGTTGGCCTTGTTTACCATCGTGATTTGAAAATTCATATGCTCTTCTTGGTAGCTTGAGAAGCCTTCTCGAACTCCTGTCATGTGAGCAGATGCTCCACTGTCAATATACCAGACGGCTAAAGAGGCTGTGCTTGACACAAGCGAAATCCTCTTCTAGTTTGGATGCCAGAATTGAAATGTCATGATCCCTCTGTTTCTCCATGTGTTCTGGAGGACTGCATGAACCCTTCCGAGTTGTTGCTGTATCGATGTCGGATCTTAGTTCCATTGCAGAACCTCCTCTTCTTTCTTTTGCCTTTTTTTCTGATACCATGTGCAATTTTCAATCTGAAATACTACTGCAGTTATTGATTTATTTCACCTACTTATTTATGATAAGTTATTTACAGATGCTTCAGTAAATTCTGAAATAAACACCGCTGCAACATTCACTTAATCAAAAGCAGAAGAACAAATAGAACACATATAACACAATAGAAACAATCACATGAACAGAATTATTTTTGGACAATTGTCTCCAAAAAAATCCAATGTGGGAAAACCGGTGCAGCAGAGGAGGGTTTATATTATTCTTCAGCAGTAGCAAAATCTTTTACAGAAAATATGACGAGCATATGTATGGCATACACCTGAGATAATTTCTCCGAACACTTTGGAAGAATTTCTGACACACTGGAGGCACCCTTGCTCCCTCTGCGTCACTCTGCGTGGCCTTTTGCGCAGTCACTGCACTGGACCACGTCACTCTGCATGGAGGGCCAGTGCTGCTGCTCAGCACTGCCCTCTCTGCGTCCTCCTTCTGCCTTCTCGCTCTGTTGACTTCCCCTTTCTCCTTTTGCGTCTGCAACCCCGCCTCTACAACCTCACCCTCTGAAATCGAATTCTCTTACTTCAGAATCGATTTTCTTCGGGCACTGAGAGTGTGCTCGGCTTGCTTTCCAAATGACCCTCAAGCCTTCTCTTATAGTCTTCTCGTTGATGAATCAACGACCCACATTATATCTTTATTCAATGGCTCAGATTAAAAGATGACTTGATCTTCATTTTCTAGAAGATTCACACTTTGCTTTATTAATACCCTTTAATTATTTAATTTCCCTATGTTTAGACTTAGGGTTCACTTTAAAATAATTAATTATTTTAATAAAGCATGATCCGAGTGGAATTTCCACAAACGATTTCGTGTTCTCTGGAATATTGATGTCCAAGCCTCTTCCCAAAATTGAGACTTGGAACACTTTCCAATGCTACAAAATCAACACTGAGAACTGGATCTCACCATCTTAGGTGTGAAACAAGTAGTGGATAACCCCCAAGGAAGAGTGGGAAGAAAGAATTTGTATCTTTTGTATGACAGGAGCAGTTGAAACCGAGTGGTACTTCATCATGGAATGTCCGGCTTATGAGGATATTTGTAATCAGTTTGAAAGTGGTCTAAAGGTGGATAGTTTGAGAAAACTGTTTGAGGAAGCAAGGCTTCACAAAACTGCAAGTTTCTTGATCAAGTTTCATGGAAAAGGAGTTGTTCTAGAGGGGAACTTGAGAATGTGATGTCTTGTTTGGTGTGGAGTTTGGGTCCCTTATACTGTTGAGTCTTGTGGACGTCATTAAAATATATCTACTCTAATCTAATCTAATGCCCTACTTGCCCAAAGCCTCATACACATACTCGCTCTTGGGATTCTCCATGCAAGCATGGATACCAAACCAGATCGAACTGTTAGGCAACCATTACAAGATTTTTCTCTGATTTTTGAATTTTAGGATAGCTTCATTTGATTGCACCTGAGCTTTCCTGAAGATTATTTAGCTAGGGCTTCCTAGTCTGGAGCGTTTCCCAGAGGACATCATCAGGATTTGTATTGACACTTTCATGTTGATTGATGATGATGGAGATAGCTACTTCAGCTGTACATCTACCTCTTGCAGAGTAGTGGATGCTCTCTCATTATTTTGTAGAATGATGTACTCATTTTAGCCTCTGGTCAGTGTTTACCGTTTACCCTGTTCTACTCACTGCTTTTCTCTTAATTTTTGTATGTATTTCTTTGTCACTCAAGAGTTGTCTGGGCACTCGCACATCACCATAGTGGCTTCCTGTATTTTTTAGTACTGTTGACTTATTTTGATCACTTGTGAACATAATAAATTATCTAATCTTTTGTGGTATTTTGATTGCTTTCTGAATCCAAAGATCTTTTTTGTGTCAGTTGATTATATTCAATATAATTTTGGTGTTAATTCCTATTCGTTGATTGACTTATTTTTCAACGTCAGTAGAGCTGCAAATTATTCAAGTTCATTGTTGTGTTTCTCAAGCAATTTATTGTGGATGCTGAACTCTGATTTGACGTGCATTTCACAGACAGATCAATTGGTTGAGACTCTGGAATCAGTAATTAATGAAGAAAATTGTCCAACAAAAGCAAACCTTGAACTGCAAGAATTTGAAAATGAGGTGATTTACAAAATCAGAGGAATGGACAGGCTTAGTTAACACTTTTCTGCATTCTCCTTGTGTCTTAATTTCAAAGCTTAGTTAATACTTTTCTGCATTCTCCTTGTGTCTTAAATTCAAGGCTTAGTTAATACTTTTCCGCATTTTCGTTGTCTCTTAAATTTAAAAATTCCTTGTTTGCGTCTGGTTGGCAGTAATAAAGATAGGCAGCACAAATGAATTCTAGTAGAAGACAAATATTAACAAGTGCCTATGATGTCGACTATACCTAAGTGTGTTCCTCATTTTAGTTTGCAGTTCAACTTCACATAATCAGTAAGCCTTCTTTATGGAAGTCTGGCACTTATTTTTTCCTCCCATCAAACTATGTGAATATGCGTAGGTCAAAGATGAATGCAATTATTGATTTCTTTTAGTCACTTCTGAAATTAAGATACACTTTCCCTTTAACAGTTCTCATTGCATTTTAAACTACCTGGCTGTCATTAATATGCTGCTTCCTTTTGTGGCATGCCTTTGGATTCGCACTTATATCACCTCCTTTCACTTTCCCCTTCCTCCCTTGTCAATCATAGGTTTGGTACTAGTACTCTGCATGTTTGGTAATTTAGACTTTACATGCTGCTTCTGCTAGGGCTGGTTTTACATTGAAGCTTTTGAAGTACAGTTGTTTGATTTATATGGAGGTGATAAATATTTAAATTTCATTGTTTGATCTCTATGGTCTATAGAACTTCCAGAACTTCAGTTCTAGATATTAAGTTTCAGCGTCAGATATAATTGGTTAAATGTCATACCAGTTTTCAGGAAAATGAATCCTGAATTGCTTTAAATAAGGATGCAATATTTTGTAAATTATTGATAACATTTTCCTAAAATTTTTAAACTGTAAGCTTCAGAAGTAATTTTATTATGGATTGGATTTCTTTGAACTAAACTTTCAGCTAGTTTCTCTGTGAAGTTATTATGATATGTTTCTATTTTATAGTTCCTTTTTCAGGATTTAATCTCACAGGGAAAGGAAAGCCTCAGTGTCTATTGTATACAAAATCCTGGAAGAATCTCCTAATCTAAGCTTGTAGTGTTACGGTCATGCAGTGGCCTGAGGTTGGATCTCTTATAAGAGAATTGAAGCTGGTGGGTGGCATCCATAGTGTTTCAAAAGGTTGGCTCTTACTCTGTCCTAGGTGGGCTCCTAAGTTCCAGGTACAAATTTCTCCTTGAATCTTTCTCTTTTTAACAGAAACAATGATTCAAATTAACTGTAAGTGAAATAGCAGTCCAGCTATACCCATAAGTTGTTTACACGTTGATGGAACCAGAGTTTCACTGACTTCCAAAAAGCATTTAAAAAACTGTTCTACATATGGCGTATCCCAGACCAGCTTTATGAACATAAAAATAAAATTTATCTCAAATTACTGATTGTCATTTACACACATTATTTCTGTTTCTATATTCACAAGACCGGTAACTTCATCAGAATTTGACGCTTCTGATTCAGGTGTCAGTTGGTTTGGAGTTGTCATTATCAGAGGGAGAGGAGCTGCCAGATAGCCCTCATTTTGGCAGGGGGTAGCCTTAGTGAACTGCTTCACTAGCCCTTGTAGTTTTGAGCTGTGATAACTGGGGTGCTTGTTTTCATGGACATTGATGGAGGATTTGATGGCAGATTTGTTGATCATGCATAGTCCCTGTTACTCGCTTGCCGCCTACACCTACCTACAAGTCAGTGAGAAAAACCTTTAACCCCACAAGGTGTGGTTGGTGGCGAGGAACTACAAGGAGGGGCTGCCACACTAATTCCAACTCTCTCCATTTAAGCTATCTCCTAGGTTAGATATGGCGGGTGGTCCCTAAAGAAAAACTAAGTTAAGTTGTAAGTTTCTAGGAGAATGTTATAGTGAAATTGGATTACTTTTAAGAATTTATAAGCAAATATGATGTGAGCAACTTGAAATAACAATGACAATCATTTAATATGAGAAAATCATAGAATCAGTACCTTATAAAGAATTTGTTTAAAAATTGAAAGATATATTTGCTCAAAAGTAAAATGTAATGCTCTAAAAAAAAATTGAAAGCAAAGTAACTCTGAAATGCAAACAAAAGATTGTTAGCACAAGATATTGAAAGATACAAAAAATGCCTTTGAGATAATCAAATTTAGGAATCAAAACATTGAAACATATCTTGCCAAAACTCCACAATTAGTAATTAACTTGGAAAATATGAACAAGGAAATGCTAAATGCAAAATGTGAAATAAGACTTGAAACATGGAAATAAAGCACTTGTTCAGATAATTACAATACTTGTTTTTGGAATAAACTTTGCATAAAAGCTCAAACCATCAAGAGACAAGTAAAGCGAATGTGATGGAGTGTGCTCTTGGTTAATTTTATTAGTTACTTATGGAGAGTGCTCTTGGTTAATTTTATTAGTTACTTCTACAACAAGATTGCAAGTGAACTCTTCAATCCTCAGACCCCACCCTTGCCCAAAGATATAGATTCCACAGTGGGGAGTCAATAGAGGAGTAGAGGGTCCCTAAGATGTCTATTCAACCAAATTATGTTGGAGGTAACATTTTAGTGAGTGTTGGTATGCAAATTATGTTGATTTGTCTCAATTAAATTTCTACAAGCAGTGTTTCAAAAGAAACAGAAATGAGATAGTGCTCATTGCAATAACAAATCAAACTTGAGAAACAAAGATGGAAATAAACTCATGTGTGTAGCACCATTAAAAGGAAAGTAGGCAAGTTACTGAAGCATCTGTTAATAACTTATCAGAATAAGTGGGCGAAATAAACCAACTTATGTAGTAACAATTTTCAGAGTGAAAATTTCACATGGTATCAGAGCTAAAGGCAAAAGACAAAAAGGTAGGTTCTGCAATGGAACAAAGATTCGACGTTAATACAGTTCGGAAGGGCCCACACAGTCCTCCAGAGCACATAGAGAAACAGAGGGAGCATGACATGTCTGTTCTGGCATCCAAACTAAAGGAGGATTTCGCTTGTGTCAAGCACGACCTCTCCAGGAGTTTGGTACATTCACAGTGGAGCATCTGCTCATATGACGGGAGTTCGAGAATGTTTTTCGAGCTACTGAGATGAGCAGATGAATTTCTAGATAACAATGGGAAACAAGGCCAAGTGTACCCCCATTAGAAGAGGTACCATAATATTTCAGATAGAAGCTGGCAATAAGATTCAGGCTACAAACGTTCTACATGTACCGGGTTTGGGGATGAACTTACTCTCGGTGTCTCAGCTCTAGAACAAGGGCTATGAAATATATTTTATTGGAAATAAAGTTTATGTCAAACACCCTAGCTGGAAAAGAAAAACACAAATTGGAGTAAGGAGCCATAAATTATATAAGCTCCAGCTTGAGTCCCAAATGACACTAATCGACAGTACGAACGAAAGGGATCTGAATGAATTATGGCACAGAAGGATGGGGCATTTACATCATGGAGCCTTGAATATTCTCAAGAAGACTGTCATTAGAGCTTCAAAACTCAACACAAAGAAAGATGAGGTCTGAAGGGGGTGCGTACTAGGGAAGTATGCCAAGGCAACATTTCCAAGAAGCAGCAGTAGGGCCAAGAGTGTATTGGAGTTGATACACTCAGACATCTGTGGTCTAATGTCCACGACTGCTCTCAGTGGTGCAAAGTATTTTGCTACCTTCATTAATGACCATTCCAGGAAAACTTGGATCTACTTTCTCAAAACCAAAGATGAAGACTGTGAGTGTTTCAAAGAATTCAAGGCACTGGTAGAAAATTTAACCGGAAAGAAGATCAAGAAGCTATGATTAGATATTGGTGGAGAGTATATCGATAAAGACTTCACCAGTTTCTGCGCAAAGGAATGCATCAAGAGAGAATGGACAACTCCATACAATCCTGAGCAGAATGGAGTTGCAAAAAGGAAGAACAAGACCATTGTAGAAGCTGCAATGGCGATGCTATATGACCAAGACATGCCTATGCAAAAAGGAAGAACAAGACCATTGTAGAAGCTGCAATGGCGATGCTATATGACCAAGACATGCCTAAATTTCTATGGGCAGAAGCCTGCAATACAACTGTGTATGTGCAGAATAGGGTTCCCCATAGAGCATTGGGGAAGGTAACCCCTGAGAGTGTGTTCACAGGCAGCAAGCCTGAGGTGAGCCATATCAGGATATTTGGCAGTATGGTGTATTGCCACATACCAAATGAGAAGAGGAAGTAGTTGGATCAGACTGCGGAGAAGGGTTATCTTGTGGGCTATAGTGAAAATGCGAAGGCATATCGCATCTATATTCTAGAAAACAGGAAGATCGTAGTAAGGTGGGACGTAAAATTCATGGAGGAGAGAGCCTTCAGAAGATCCCGGGAAATGGCTACAGATATCCAGGTTGAGGAAGATCCACTAGTTCAGCCTCAACGGCCTACAGAGGATGGCTCGAGTGCCTCTCCACGGCACAAGGATTCTGAGGAAAGTTCTTCTGAAGAAGAGTAGGCAGGAGAGCATTCAAATCCACCCACTAACAGTGGGAGAACGAGCAGAAAACTCCAACAAATTCTAAGGGATGCAGAACTTAGAAGAGTTTGTTGGAGTCCCTAGAGATGGGAAGAGGGTACACAGGCAACCTGACAGGTACGAAGCACTGGTAGCATAGGTCGGAGAACCCTCCAGCTTTCAGGAGGCAGCTCGCTGCTCAACATCAGGTGTGGGTAGATGCCATGGTGGAGGAGTATAGCTCCATCATGACGAATGATGTATGTGAATTAGTCCCTAGACCTCAGAACAGATCGGTTGTAGGATCAAGTTGGATCTACAAGATCAAGTATGTTGTAGATTGCAGCATAGAGAAATTCAAAGCCAGGTTTGTGGCTAAGGGGTATGCACAGAAAGAAGGGATCGACTATGAAGAAACCTTCGCTTCTGTAGCTCGGTACGCTTCAATCAGATCCGTCATCTCTCTCGCAGCGCAGATGGGATGGGGTATTCACCAGATGGATATCAAGACAATGTTCTTGAATGGGGTGATAGAAGAGGAAGTGTACATAGAACAACTAGAGGGCTTTGAGACACATGAGCAAAAGACTCATGTTTGCAGGGTTAAGAAAGCCTTGTACGGTTTAAAACATGCCCCGAGAGCATGGTATGGGCCAATTGATAGCTACTTGCAGAAGATGGGATTCGTCAAGAGTGACGTAGATCCCAACCTCTACTATCTGAGAGTAGGGGATGAACCCCTAATCTTGGTATTATATGTATATGATCTGTTCCTTACTTGATCATCTAAGCTCATCAAAGATTGCAAGGAGAATCTGGTTACCGAATTCAACTTGAAGGCTCTGGGGCAGATGCACTATTTTCTTGGTTTGGAGGTCTGGCAGTAGAAGGGAGAAATCTTCCTTGGGCAAGGAAGATACACTACAAAGATCCTGAAGAGGTTTCAGATGGAAGACTGTAGACCCATGGCCATGCCAATGATTACAAACTGGAAGAAGATAGACACGTAAGAGGACGATGAGGCTAACCCTACCTTGTATAGGCTGCTCATCGGATCATTGATGTACCAAGTCAACACTAAACAGACATTTGTTATGCAGTGAATACCCTCAGTCAGTTCATGGTGGAACCAAGGAGGGCTCACTGGGCAACAACCAAACATGTTCTCAGATATTTGAAGGGGATTGTCGAGTATGGGTTGAAGTACACCAAGGGCAGTGAAGTCTAGTTGAGTGCATTTAGAGATGCAGATTGGGCTAGAAGCACAGTAGATCGGAAAAGTACCAGTGGGTACTGTTTCAGTCTCGGATCAGGAATGACTTCCTGGTGCAGTAGGAAACAGAAGTCTGTCTCACTGAGCTCAGCCAAGGCAGAGTATATGGCAGCAAGCTCAGCTTCGTGCGAGGCCATATGGCTTCGTAAACTGCTCTTGAACTTACTCAAGAAGAGGATGGAACCGACCAGAATTATGTGTGATAATCAGAGTTTGTTAAAATTGGACAACTAGGTCCAAACTCCATGTTGTGATGCTCAGATGAAGATACCGATATTTTTATTGGATTCCTCTTTCGGAGAGGTGTAAGATCCATATAAAATTTATCTTAATCCGATGAGCAGAAAATTTATTTTGAATTTATTATTTATAATAAATTATATGTGCAGGTCGGCCTTAAGGTTTTACACCTCCAGCAGATGTGTCACACACCTCAATGATGTATATAAATACAGTCAAAGTTGGAGAGCATTTCACACTCACTCATCACACATCTTCTTCTCTTCTCTGATTTAGTACGAGCTCCTTGGAGGACGAATTCAGCTCACACGTGGGAAAAAGGACGAGTTTGTACAACCAAGAAGAAGGACGCAGATTGCTGCAGCTAGGGTTTCCAAGGAAGTTTGACCAGCGTTGACTTTGGTCAACGCATGGTCCAAAGAGGCTGAAATTTATTGGAGACTTAGATTTTGGGAGGCCGTACACATTGGCACAAGAACCGAGGTCAAAAGGTTGACCGAAGTTGGAGCTGCGTTGACTTTTATGTTGCTGCCCTGCGTTGACTTTTTTGGACAGCGTTGACTTTTCTGGAGTTGACTTGTGTTGACTTGGTGACTGAGTTGAGGATTGTTGTGACACATTCTGGGTTGGCTGATCAAGGAGACTTTGCTGGTTGAAGCATCTTGTTGACCGCCGTAATGCACCATCACATTTTTCCTGTTTCTGGTTTGTCTTCCATAGATCCACTGGTATGTTCTATCAGCATTTTACTTAACTGTTTGGGTGATTGCTGTAATAAAAGTAAAGTTGCTCAAGCATAGAACATCTACAAAAATTTACATGGTATCAGAGCTGAGGTGAAGACAAGCCCTAACTTTAGCAATCACCATCTAAGAAAATGGGTTCCACAAGTTATGAATTCAAGGAGAATGACAAGCTGACTGGAAGTGATGACTTCCATGCTTGGAAGATGATATTAGATCTCAAATTGGAAGACCATGATCTCATGGACCATGTACTGGGTAAGATACAAGAACCTCCATCCAATGCTACTGCTGCTGCTAAAACCAAGTATAAGAAGGGGGAGATCAAAGAAAAGCTGATGATCGGGGAATCCATTCATAAAGCCTGGTGGCCTACATCTCTGAGTTGGGTACATCCAAAGAGATGTATGATAAATTGATCCTAATGTTCAAGGTAAACAATGTAAACCAAGTGCTATTCTTCAAGAATCAATTGAAGAATATGAAGAAAGGCAGGGATGAGTCTGTCCAAACATTCTTTTTGAAATTGACCGAGATTAGGAACAATCTGCTGGCTATTGGGGAGACAATAGCCGATCGTGAGATGGTACTCACCGCATTTGGAGGACTCCCATATGAATGGCAAGTATTCACCACTACCATTCTCAATAATAGTACTATTCCTAACTTTGATGAGCTACTGTCCAGATGCATGCAAGAAGAGACAAGAATGAAGGAATATGAAAATGACAGAAATGCTGCCTATGCTGCTCATTCTAGGAAGAAGAACTCTAGTGGTCCTAAGAACAAAGGAAGAACAAGGGCCCAAGGAAAGAAGGGTAAGTGTTTCACTTGTCATAGGTCTGGTCACTATGCTAGAGAATGTCCCTTCAAGAAGGATTCTCCCGATAGTGATGACAACAACAACAACCGGAGGAATGGAAATCAAAGAAACGACAGATCCAAAGGAAAGAGGAAGGCTCCCTCTGGCGGAAATAATCAACCTTCTAAAAGGTCTAGAAACTCCAGGTATGAGGAGTCAAATGTTGTTGATAAAAGAAATGAATATATTCTTGTATCTGCTCTCTCTGCTGCATCCCCGCCTGACACTATGGATGTATGGCTGATAGATAGCGGTGCCTCAAGACACATCACTGGGTTCAAGGAAGCACTCTCTGACATGGTTGAGAAGGATACCAATCTGGAAATTATCCTTGGAGATAATGCCACATATCCCGTGAAAGGGACAGGGACTGTGACCCTCCACTTGTCTCAAGGACAGGTCCTACATTTGCATGATGTACTCTATGTACCAAAATTGAAGAAGAACCTTGTGTCTATATCAGCAATTGAAGACAAAGGCTTCAATGTGGCGTTTATTGATGGAAAGGTGCGCATGTGGAAGAAGAACCTCAAGGAAGCTATCGTGATTGGTTTTAGAGTTGGAACACTCTACCAGGTTGAAGGAAGTCCACTAGGAGCTATGACATGTGATACTATGCGACAAACTGAACTATGGCACCGAAGGTTTGGACACCTTCATTACAAGGCCCTTCCTGAAGCAAGGAAGGTGGTGACAGGGATGCCCGATTTTGGAAATAATCATGAAGGTGTATGTAAGGGTTGTGCCGAAGGAAAGCATACAAGGGGACCTTTCCCCTCAAGTGTCACAAAGACATCTGATATTTTGCAACTGGTCCATTCTGATCTATCTGGTATGCTACTCGTGACATCCCTGGGAGGATGTTCTTACTATATGACATTCACCGATGACTTCTCCCGCAAAACCTGGATATACTTCTTGAAGAAGAAGGATGAGGCTTTCATGTGGTTCCGTACCTTCAAAGCCTTGGTGGAAAATATGACAGGGAAGAAGATCAAGATTTTGAGAACCGACAATGGCACTGAATATGAGTCAAATGAGTTCAAAGACTTTTGCAGAGAAGCTGGCATTAAGAGGGAGACTACCACTGCATATACTCCTGAGCAGAATGGTGTTGCTGAACGCAAGAATAGGACTATTGTGGAAGCTGCCCGTGCCATGCTATGTGACCAGGGTCTACCGAAGTTTCTGTGGGGAGAAGCTGCAAATACTGCTGTGTACATTCAAAACCGATGCCCTCATTCCGCTTTGGACTCCAAAACTCCCGAAGAGGTTTTCTCTGGTAAGAAACCTGATGTCTCACATTTTTGAATTTTTGGATGTCCTGTCTATTTTCATGTGCCGAAAGAAAAGAGAAGTAAGCTGGATGCTACTGGGAAGAAAGGAATGTTTGTGGGCTACAGTGAGACTTCTAAGGCATATAGAGTCTATGTACCTGGTCAAAGGGAAGTAGAAATAAGCCATGATGTCACTTTTGACGAAGATGCTTCCTTGAAGAAAGTAGTAGATCTTCCTAGATCTGAAGAAAATCATGAAGAAAGACCTGGAAATCTGGAAGAACCCCAGGATGAGACTATGCCTGATATTGAAGGGCCAATGGACCCTATTGATCCACCCCCTTCACTAGGAAAGAGACCATCATGGCTCAGGGACACCCTCGAAGATGCTGAGGGTCATGCTACCCCAAGGGGGACATTCCGAGAAAGCAAGAAGCCGTGTAGATACCAAGGGTATCTAGCTGCCATGAGTACTATTGTACAATCTGAACCTGGATCTTTTGAAGAAGCCGTAAAGCATCAAGTCTGGAAGGATGCTATGCACGAAGAATATGAGTCCATAATGAAGAATGATGTTTGGGATGTAGTTCCAAGACCGAAGGACAAATCAGTTGTCACCGCAAAATGGCTCTACAAGATCAAACATGGATCTGATGGAAGTGCTGAAAAGTTCAAGGCAAGATTTGTTTCCCGTGGCTTCTCTCAAAAGGAAGGCATAGATTATGATGACATATTTGCACCTGTGGCCCGATACACCACCATTCGATCTATTATAGCCCTTGCTGCTACGCAAGGATGGAGTCTTCATCAGATGGATGTCAAGACCGCCTTTCTGCATGGTACAATAAAAGAAGAGGTGTATGTAGAACAACCTCTGGGGTTTGAAGTTCAGGATCGAAACACTCATGTCTTCAGGTTGAAGAAAGCCCTCTATGGGTTAAAGCAAGCACCCAGAGCTTGGTACGAGAGGATGGATAGTTACTTGATGGAGTTGGGCTTCACTCGAAGTAATGCTGATCCGAACCTTTACTTCAAGGTTGTACAGGGGAAGCCTCTCATTCTGGTGCTGTATGTGGACGACCTCTTCCTGACAGGTGCTGACCCTCTCATTCATCAATGCAAGAGGGAGCTCTCTGCTGAGTTCGAGATGAAGGACCTAGGACTGATGCACTGTTTCCTAGGCTTGGAGGTCTGGCAGAGACCTGGAGAGATTTTCCTTTCTCAAGGAAAATACATTGTGAAACTTCTGGAAAGATTTGGTATGGTGGACTGCAAGACCGTGTCAACACCAATGGAACTCAACTTTAAGAAGTTGAGTGGCAGCCGCCGCTCGGGCTCATGTTGGCTAATCCTACCGAGTATCGTCAACTCATAGGAGCTCCCGATGTTCTTAGTGAACACCCGTCCAGGATATATGTTTTTGCGGTGAACACTTTGAGTCACCGGATGGTTGAGCCTCATCACTTTCACCGGGTTGATGCCAAGAATCTTCCGAGATATCTTAGGGGCACGATAAACCATGGGGCCGAGATACACCGCCGGGAGTGTGACACTCCGTGGATATACCGATGCCGATTGGGCTGGGCAAGTGTGGTGGATCGTAAGAGCACATCGGGATGTCTGCTCAATCTTGGTTCCCGCTCGATTTCATGGATGAGCGAGAAGCGAAGTCGGTGGCTTTGTGCACCACCGAGGCCGAATACATTGCGCCGAGTATGGCTCGTTGTGAAGCGCGTTTTGGTTGCGAAAGCTCTTTAGTGAGTCTGTTTGGACATGTGCTAGATACCATCGTGATACTCCGTGATAATCGCAGTGGGATTCGCATGATCGAGAATCCCTGTGTTCCACGACCGATCCAAGCATATTGATATCGAGTACCACTTTATCCGGGATATGGCACGTCGAGGCGCCGTAAGGCTCGATCATATAGGAATTCATGAGCAGGGTCGCGGATATTCTCACAAAGCCCCTCGGGGAAGGTCAAGTTCCTAACCTTCCGTGAGAATCTTGGTATCGTGGAACGACCCTATGACGTGGGTCCCGTTGGACAATGAGCTGCGGGAGCTCGGGGGGCTTTGGGGATAGCTTCTCGAGCTATAAGCACTCACGGGGCTAGGCTTGCCGAATCTTGTGGTGCTTCGCCCTCACCGTTGTGATTATTGAGTTGGTTCATCTCTCATTATCCCAGTGCCCCCGTATGCATCCTACCCATTGAGTTCGGGGCTCATGGGAAGTACCTCTCATTTGGCCAATGAGGTGGGAAAAAGCTAGAGACTAATAGCAAATATTGATGGACGCATCGGGAGATTGCCGTACTCTCTACCTAGGATGGCACGGTCCAACCACTTGATCGCGGGATCAAGTTTAGTGAGGTACTGGGACCTTTGCCCGACTTCGGGTCGGATGAACCAACTTCGGGTTGGTTGGAGACTCTTTGTGAGTCCGATAGAGGTTTCGAACCTGCGGGCCGAATTTGTCGACCAGGGGGATGATGTCTTTGTGATTGACCCACTTCTCGTTCGAAATAAAGAGGCCCGACAAAGCAAGTTACGGCGGGATGACGCACGATGTTTGATTGCACTGATGGATGGAGTTCTCCCTAGTTGAGAGGGAGTGTTAAAATTGGACAACTAGGTCCAAACTCCATGTTGTGATGCTCGATGAAGATACCGATATTTTTTATTGGATTCCTCTTTCGGAGAGGTGTAAAATCCATATAAAATTTATCTTAATCCGATGAGCAGAACATTTATTTTGAATTTATTATTTATAATAAATTATACGTGCGAGTCGGCCTTAAGGTTTTACACCCCCCAACGGATGTGTCACACACCTCAATGATGGATATAAATACAATCAAAGTTGGAGAGCATTTCACACTCACTCATCACACATCTTCTTCTCTTCTCGATTTAGTACGAGCTCCTTGGAGGACGAATTCAGCTCACACGTGGGAAAAAGGACGAGTTTGTACGACCAAGAAGAAGGACGCGATTGCCGTAGCCTAGGGTTTCCTAGGAAGTTTGACCGACTGTTGACTTTGGTCAACGCATGGTCCAAAGAGGCTAAAATTTATTGGAGACTTCGATTTTGGGAGGCCGTACACATTGGCACAAGAACCGAGGTCAAAAGGTTGATCGAAGTTGGAGTCACGTTGACTTTTATGTTGCTGCCTCTGCGTTGACTTTTTTGGACAGGCGTTGACTTTTCCCGGGAGTTGACTTGTGTTGACTTGGTGACCGAGTTGAGGATTGTTGTGACACATTCGGGTTGGTCGATCAAGGAGACTTTGTCTGGTTGAAGCATCCCTGTTGACCGCCGTAACGCACCATCACATTTTTTCCTGTTTTCGGTTTGTCTTCCATAGATCCACTTTGGTATGTTCTATCAACATTTTACTTAACTCGTTTGGGTGATTGCTGTAATAAAAGTAAAGTTGCTCAAGCATAGAACATCTACAAAATTTTACAGAGTTGCATCAAGCTTTCTGAGAATCCTGTGTTTCATGACTGGTCGAAGCACATTGACATTTAGTGCCACTTCATCAGAGACTATTTCCAATGAGGAGCTGTGAAGTTGAGGTATACTCCTACAGGAGAACAGGTGGTAGATATCCTCACCAAGGCTTTGAGTAAGATTAATTTTACTGACTTCAGAGAAAAGATGGGGATGGTCGAGAACCCTTTCCAGTAAAGGAATGGGTGGTCCATAGAGACAGAGGGAGTTGCAGTACAGATGAGGCAGTGGCAGAGACAGTGTCACAGGCAGCAGTACAGAGGGTAGCAACGCGGAGTTGGGAGGCAGCAGCCAGGACATTAGTTGACAGCAGCGCAACAGATGCTTTAGAATCATAGCAGTACAGTTGGTACCTTGCCTGAACACTTTCATCGCTAAGAGGGAGTGTTGATTTTATAGCATCGAGAAGTGTTCCAGGTGTGAAATTTTGAGGAGAGGCTTGGACAACAGTATTACAGAGAACCCATAAATCGTTTGTGGAAATTCCACTCGGATTTTGCTTTATTAAAATAGTTAATTATTTTAATGTGATCCCTAAGTCTAAACTTAGGGAAATTAAATAATTAAACGGTATTAATAAAGCAGAGTGTGAATCTTCTAGAAAACAAAGATCAAGTTGTCTTTTAATTTGGGCCATTGATTAAGGATATATAATGTGGGGCATTGATTCATCAACGAGAAGACTATAAGAGAAAGCTTGAGGGTCATTTGGAAAATAAGCTGGGCACATTCTCAGAACCCAAAGGAAATCGATTATGAAGTAAGAGAATTCGATTTCAGAGGGTTAGTCTGTAGAGGCGAGATTGCAGAGACAGAAGGTGGAGGGAGAAGTCAGCAGGGACGGAGAAGAAGGAAGACATAAGATGAAGGGAAAGCAACGTTGAGCAACAATAGTAGTCCTCAACGCAGACTTACGCATTCCAAGTAGTGACTGCGCAGAGGGGCGACGCAGATTGACGTAGAGGGTACAGGAGATCATCCCGTGTGTCGGGAATTCTTCCGGATTGTCCGGAAAATTCATATCAGGTGTACGCTATTGATTTTGCTCGTCATGAATTCTATAAATGATCTTTTCACTACTGAAGATTAATACAAACCCTCATCTGCTGCACTGGTTTTCCCACATTGGGTTTTTCCGGGGACAATTGTTCAAAAATAACTGTGTTCATGTGGTTGTTTCTATTGTGCTATATGTGTTTTGATTTGTTCTTCTGCTTTTGATTAGAGTGAATGCTGCAACTATGTTTACTTCAAAATTTACTGAAGCATCTGTAAATAACTTATCATAATAAGTAGGCGAAATAAACCAACTACTGCAGTAAACAATTTTCAGAGTGAAAATTTCATAGTTATGATGCTGGTAATGATGGATAACCTTTTTCTTTAGAGAAATTTGTTCAAATTGAGAACATCTATCACGGTGATATGAACACCTCCCTAGTTAAGACTCGAGAGGGAGTGTTGAATTTGTAACTATGGTCGATCTTCATAATGTGCATTTGGTCACTTGATGTAATTGTATTTATCATTGTAAAGCATATTTATAAATGCTTTAGTCAAAGGAAAATTTATTTTGAGTCAAAGTCCCATTGCGACTTTTTAAAGATGAAAATTTGAATTTTTGAAATGTAAATTTTGGCTCCAAAAGTGACAAGTTGACTTCCCTCCAAGTCAAGTCATCCCTGGCCAAGAGACACGTCCATTCACCCAAAACCAAATGCTATATAAAGGCAGCTCATCCTCCTTCATTTGGGCATTCGTATTCCCTCACACAAGACAGTTTTCGGGTGAACAAGAGAAGGACAAGAAGGACGAAGTTGGATGATGAAGGAGGTCGAAATATCTCTTTTCTCTCTCTCTCTCTCTTGCAACTCGCACGTGTGGATTAGTCTCTCTCTGTGGTTCACATTTTAAAGGGGAAATAGTTGCAGGGGGCTGAAATTTCTGGGTTATTGGGGAAACTGTTGCAGGGCCAAAATTTCTGGGCAACTAGCTATTGCAGGAGGGCCAAAATTTTGGGTCTGACAGGCAGAGCGAATTGTAGGATCATATTGGGTGACTTGACTTGAGAGGAGAAGACCAGGTTTGACCATGGGTCTAGGTGTGTCTCTCATTGAACAAGAAGAATTTCTCTATTGAAAAAGGTTGTTGGGTTTTTCCGCTTTGAGGGTTTTCCCAAGGTAAATCTTGTCTTCTCTTGTGTGTTGTGATCTCTACTATTCCACTGTTCTTTATGGTTGAATTTCTAAAGTATAATTGCTGAATGATATATTGGAATAAGTTAAAAGAAGATCTACATCAAAAGTAATTATCAGAATTTCAGAAATATTGTGCTAACCCTAATTGCACTAAGAAAATCAACATTGGCTACTAGTGGCTGTCAGGTGCTGCTATCTACTGGCTGGAAGAGATGGTAGGAGAAAATTTTCTCATATGGAGTCACCCACTTTTGGTGGGTAACAGTGCCATGAATAGAGAGGATGGAATGGTGGTGGTTCTAAGGTTTCTTGAAGACTTTAGCTTTTCTATTCTTTTGTTTACTTCATATTAAATCCAAGAAGCTAGTCAACTATCATGCTCTTGCTGTAGAAAGACATTAAAGTATAATCCTGAATTTAGATAACATAACGCAAATCAGAAAACCTGTAGAAAATCTCTACTTTTATAACTCATTCAAGGTAGTTGATGGTGAGAGGACATGATAACTTAATTCCAAATGTAGAGGACTGATATGAATTTGTCATTCAGAAATTCTAAAATCCTTATAACACGCTAGAGAAGAACATGTATTGTTATAGTTTTTATCCTCCTGGGCAATTTTTTCTACGTGGTTCATGGCCCTGGAGATCGGTGACAACTACGTCCACGGAATATTTGTACTAGGCAGATCCACCTGAAGGGATCATTTTCCAGCTCAACCCCGAGAATGTCGAAAGAATTGAATCTGTGACCTCTCAATAACAAGGGAGCTTTAACTATGGGGACTTGACCAATTGAGCTAACCCTCAGGGCTATCCTCCTGGATAGTTAAGTACACAATTGAGCACTAATTAGGATCAAATACTGTTACCACAGTTCAAGCATTTGATACATCCTTTTCTCATGCTTTGTTGTGAACCAAAATCCATTTCAGGATTTCCTTTAATCATATTTGGAAGTTTCTAGCCAATTAATACCGTTCATGTTAGCAATAGCATAAAGGAAAATGAAAAAAATAAAATGAACCTGCATTTTCTTCTGTTTCTAGTTTTATTTATTTATATATTTGATGGAGCCTCTTAATGTCAGGTCATGTGACCGAGTAATCAATCAAATATCAATTGGATTTGCCTGAATTTTACAGGTGATTTTCCATGAAGCCATTGGTTTAGTTCCTCAAATTTCTTTCCCTTAGGCCTAATGCTTTTCAGGTTATTATATAAATAACAGTAATAATAGTTTTACAGTTTACTCCTCTCCCGTGAATCTTATTTGGTTTGCAACCATCAATTATCTGTAGACTATCAATCAAATTGCAATTAGCCATCCGTTATGATATAATGGCATGACCCCAATTCTAAGTTGTTTAAGGACATGGAAACAGTAATTGTTTGAAAATGGATTTGGCCATCCGTTAAAATGTCATCTAGCAGTTATGGATACAACAGTCATTTGAAAGTGGATCTGACCTTGCTGATGTAAATTAAACTATTTTTATGTATTTGGTTACGTGTGATTTGCAGGTTTCTTTATGTGATTCACATGGAATTCAGTATAAGATACTTGCTAAATCTGGATACAGAGTACAAGAGGTAAACACCATAAAGATATATATAGTAATATTTCGAATAAAATAACTTGTGACTTACTGTGCTGAAATACAAGTGTTTTTCACAGATTATTATTCAAGCATCCCTAAATAGAGATGGGATAAAGTCGGCTATTCATCATGCATTGCATGATATGTACAAGCAGTGAAATAATTGTCTGCTAGCTTGCTTATAACTACTATTTGTAAAGTGCATCTCAAGTGATTGAAGCCCTAAGTTTCCATGGGCCTGTCTGGTTGTAGAATTCTCAGTAGTGGGTAGAAGGTGCAGATTCATGCTTATGGCCATTGTTGACAGACAGATTGCCACACAACATATAAAATGCATTTATTGAAAGGTTATGTGAGACCATCTTCTTAATCAATCTTTCTGTTTGATACTTTCAGTTACTAAAAATAGGGAATTACTAGTGTTATTTTCATCTTGTTTTCTTTTTCTTTTTCTTTTTCTGTTTATGGGATATTTGAGTTTCCAGAAGATCAATCTTAAATCTGTCGAATTGTTTAAACATGCTACAGTGATATAAATCTCTTATAACTTTGGCATTCTGCATCTTTTTTCAGAAAAAAAAAACATTTAAGAAAATTCCTGTTGACTATGTCTTAGACTAATTGATTTCTGGATCATTTCAAGCCTTTTGGCTATGATTTAAACTTAGAATCTCCTGATGGAATCCCAGTTTATATGGCCCTAAGTTTTGCATTGCTGTATCTATTTCTCGTATACATTAAGACCTATCCCACAAGAGTTAAAGGAATCTCACAAAAATATATGTCAAATAATAAGAGATCAGGATAGCTGGAATTGAACTCAAGTGAAAAAATTATGAAGGCTAAGATTGAAAGACAATGGACAGTGAACTCTTTTCTGTTTATATGCAAGCTGTTCTTTATCATTATTATAGTGATTGTAATACAATGTTTTCAAAGAACTCTTATATAATCATGCCAAGCCTTCTTTGTTGCATTCATAGCCTGTCTTCGTGTCAAACTCAGGATGTATTTATCCTACAAGATAGCAACACACTTATATTAGAGGCAGGTTATTGTTTCGAAGCACCACACACGTGTCAATACAATTCTCTTAACATAAATGCAGTGGTTTGGTCGACACTAGCATTCACAATAGTCGACAGTTGTACTTTCATGTCAGTGGGTGTCTCCAATATGGAATGGTAATAGCAACAAGTTCATGCATTCCCCCATTAATGATTAAGTGCAACCAACCAAAGTTATGGGTATGCCACTTATAGATGATGCTGATCAGAAAAGGAGGCCAGAAACTGATGCTGAAAAGAAGGGAGGCTGCACTGCAGGAGTATGGGAATGAAGATACCTTAAAGCAAGCATTGTAACAGACTTTTCTGTGCCTCAGAATTCAGCATATCGAGTATATTTCTGGCTAGTGGTACTCTTACTGCCATTTGTGAGCAGATCAGAAGAAGTGTATGTGTGACTTTTTAGAACAGGAGTGAAGTTGTATGCACATATATACTCGCGTGGCAACTTTTGAAGAAGTTTGTGCTGACCTGTAATTGTATTTAAATTTGACATAGTATTGAAGGAGTAATGGTTGGCTGACCTAAAAGAGAAATTTGAAAATGGCTCAGTGTTAAGGTCTAAAACTTGTTGATAAAAAAATACAATGAAAGGGCCAACCAATGGAATTGATAAAGCCTATCTTTGGATATATTGAAGGAAAATAGGAGTTTTCTTCTTACTAATTGGTTGTTGCACTGGAATTGATGTCTCTATACTTGGAGGTCCACCGATAAGCAAGGACCTGGGGTGATTGCTTGCAAAATTTGTAGAAGAGGATTTGAAATGTGATTTCAACATTTGAGGCAAGACGGCCCACTTTGGATCCCTCTCATGTATCCATACTTGCACTTGGAAGCATCATTTGTGGATTTTGTGAATCAAAGGGAGCTCTTGGGATCATTGAAGGTCGGTATTGACCCTTTGGAGTAGTACTAGAGGGGCTGTCCCTGTTTGGGCTCCTCTTGTTCATTTGGTGGGCCACAATTACGCCTTTTGTTGGGAAACTTGGTCCACATTTCAGTGTACTTGGAAGACGATCTAGATGATGATATGGCAACGCTGTCCTATTTTGAGAGATTCTCTGATGGTTTTGGGCTACACATTAACCTTTTGAAGACATCAACATCCATTATGGAAACCTAAGTCCACATAGGACTGTTACTTGCACATTGAAACAGCTTTTGGGAGGGCCTTTGGAGACCATTATGGTGCCATGAAGCCATCCTTGGAGGAGAGTTCGTACTCCTTAGGGGCTGGTATGCACACTTCGTAGGATTTCATGGCAGTATTAAAGAGTGGTTGAAGGTTTCTTGCATGTTGAAGGGCCTTTGGAGGCTGGATGTTGCACCAGAAACCGCTCATTTGTGGAGATGGGTCACTTTTGTGGGCTTATGCCCCTTGATCTTTGTATGTGTGGCACAATTTCCTTGTTTTATGTAATTTAGAATAATTAATTGTTCAAGAAGGCCTTTTGCCACTCCATAGGCTAATTTAGGAGATTTTAGTATAGAAAATTAATATTTTAATGTGAGCGAAGTTGAACACCTCCTCTATAGTGGTGCACTTCCTTCCATTTTTTAATGGTTGGATTTGGTGGAGAAATCCCTTGGGAGGTCAAAAATTTCTGTGAATTTTCTCTATAGATGGGTAAGTTGAGTTATTTTTCTTAATTCGATGTGATGTGATCCCTTTTCATTGATGCTTATGGTGGCTCTTGGATGATGCATGGTGAAGTAAGTTAGTTTATGTGCTTTATCTTGGTATTATATTCCATAGGACAAATGTTCATGTGGCAAATTAGTTTGTTTGGTATTTGCTGCATTGTCCCTTTTCGGCTAAAGCCTTCTTCCAAGTATTTGAGGAATAGAGATATCTTTTTCTTTCCCTTAATGATTTGTAAAATTAAAGTCCCTAGATCTCAAAACCTAGGGTAAGTTAGTTTATTTTCCATAGCTTGCTTAGATTTTGTTATCACTCCAAGTAAACCCCGCTGATTTTTGTAGCATCGGATGTGCTCTAGCCTCAAGATTTTGCAGAGAGGTAGACACATGCATTCCACAATACCCAGAAAACGTTTTGGGAAATTCCACATGGAGAGGAGTTAATTAAAATAATTAATCATTTTTAATGTATTCCTAAGTCTAAACTTAAGAAATGTGATTAATTAAAGTGTATTAATTAGATTGGGTGTGAATATTCTAGATAAAGACACAGATCAACTCCTAGTTAATCTTAGTCTTTGATTATGTTTTAATCTTGGTCGTTGATATGTCAACGAGAGATTATGAGAAGGAGCTTGATAGGCATTTGGAAAATATATCGAGTGAGAGATATAGAGATCGAATTCTCAAGAGAGCAGTGCAACAATTGTCAGAGGTAGATCGAGTTGATTTCTTATAGTGAGGGGCAGGGATAGTTTGCCGGAGGAAGTTTTTCCTGATCCGGTGAATACATTGCAGAGAAGGCAAAGAGAGATCCATAAGAGGTTGTGCAGTGCCACGCTGGGCAATGCAAAGCTGAGGCAACCCAGAGCCTTTGAGGAGATACACAATTTTTCTAAGGAGCAGTCTAGATCTAGTGTTGGGAGTCGGGGTGTGAGACCGGAGGGTCAGATATCTGAGCATCCAGTTAGCAGATCAATTAGTTAGAGGGGCGACACAGTCCCTAGGAGCTGTGACACAAATCCAACGCAAAGGCTACGTGGGGCTAGCCATTCAGAGGTTGGATCAGCGTCGGATCGCCAATGACAGTGTGAGATAATTTCTCATTATCTTTCTGCCAGTTTATTCTCTGTATCAGATTTCCAGTTTGGGCAACCAAAGATTTGTATTCAAAAACTACCGCATAATAAATAAAAGCCTCAGCTGCTACACCGGTTTTCCCACATTGAGTTTTTCCGGGGACATTGTCCAAAAACATTGGTGTATATGTGTGTGTTTATTTCTTTCCTTCTCAGTACTTGTTTCTGCAATATTTTTTATGTTGTGAAGGCTGCAATAGTATTTATTTCGATTTTTACTGTGTAACACCGTAAATAACTTGATTCATAATTAACAAGTAGAAGAAATAACATTAGATTGCTGCAGTAGGGATTCCAATCTTGGAATTTTCACATGGAATTAGAGCGCATGTATATATGTGAGATATAGTAGCCCTAGACCGAACTTGTGGCAGACCTTCTTCACGCTATGAATACCTTCGACCTTCATGAGTTATGCAAGGAGAGAGCAAACCTTAACACAAAGATATATCTGTCCCTTTATCCTTCGTTAATTAGCTTCCTTTTTCACACTGTATCCTTCTTTCTTCGCACTGTACTTCACACTTAATATTTCAGACTTGGTCTGAAATGATGATCATAATGATGCCACATTCCATTTATTTATAGTGACTGTCTCCAGCTTCTAGGCCAACATGAACTATGTAAGCGAGCCGACTATATAGAGGAGGATATTCATCATGAATTGGGCCGACTTGTCAAGGAGTATTACCAACATATTTGGAGCGGTCTTCGTGGAGCAAGGTGACGAGGTCTTGGAGCATATAATTTGTCCTTTGCACAAGTGTAACACGACTTCTAATTTATATATTTATGACAAGATGACCAAACCCTAAAAGACATCAAGAACAAGTCTTTGACCTATATTAAAAACTTGGTAAATATGAGAGATTGACTTGCATGTAAAGTAAACAGGAATTCTTGTGAAAAGTAAACTCAAGATTTGTATTCAATTAACTTTGTAAAGTAAATAGACTTTATCTTTGAAATATTAGCTTGAAATAAAATGAAAATTGCTTTGTAAAGTGAAATTGCCCAAGTATTTGATGCACTAAAACTTAAGATGTAAAATGTGATTGATGGTGAAATATTAGTGGACTTTGAACAATATTTCAAACTAAATGAGTGAAATGCATGGTTGTGTTAATTAACCAATTAAAATGAGATGCATGTAATTGAGAAAAAAACAATAACTCAAAACACAAGTCCTCTCCAAAATGTGGAGAGCTTAGGGATGCCAATGGGAGAATTTCCCAAGCTCCCTCAAACAAAGATGATTTTATTATTGATTAATTACAAGAGAAGAAAGCCCTTTGAGAAGGATCCCTAAGAAGTCAAGGGGAATCTTTACAATATGCCACTTAGAAGAGCTAGATCTCCTCCTTGAGAAAGGGAAAAACTCAACAATAAAAATTACGAGAGAGGCTCCTCCAAACTTGAAAATATTTTCCTCCATATCTAAAAATGCAAGGCACTATTTTGCAATAGTCAAATCGGTGTCAAAGAAGGTTGTAATTAGCACAATGGAAAGGCTATCCCTCTAGCTTACGACCTCGTCAAAGAATGATGTTGCCCTCAAGTGCAACTCGGCGTTGCAGAAAAATGGTAACTCAAATTATCTTGGCCTCATAAAAAGAGTGTCCAACTCTATGCCAAAGGTCCTGCAAACAACTTGTTGGGTGTTTCAAATAGTTGTCGACTCAAGCTGCCGCAATAAAAAGTTAGGAAAATTCCTCAAACCAGGGCTGCAAAACCAATCAAATATTAATGGACAACAAGCCGAGAAATGGAGAGAATATTTACAATTGGTATACAAGGAACTAAGCTAAAGAGTATGAGTAAGACTCTCCTCTTTGCTTAGCCATCATCAAGCCCTTGATAGCAAATTTAACCAATGAAAGCACAATATATTTTAATGTAAATAATTTTGAATAAATTGGACTTCTCTACAAACTAGTGCTAGGATTCTTGCATTAAAAACTCGGATGATGAGAATATGAGATTCAAAAAACCAATGAGAGTTCCTTCAAGAGCTATGCCCAAGAGTGAGATGGTCTCTCCAAAGACTTCCCCTCACGCTTGTAGCTTGATCCAAACAAGATGTTTCTTCTACAAAACTTCAACAAAGATTAGCTCCATATAGATTTAACAATAAACAATGATAAGAAATTCTAAAGATTTATGTGAAATTGACTAGAGCATTCTATATCTAGAGAAAAATTCTAAATCATTTGTCAATGTAAGATAACTCTACATGAACACATCTCTAAGAGTATATGGAAGCAAATAAGATCATGACACAAGTAGAAGGAAATAATAACATTAATAAAAAATTGATACCACACTCAAGGAGGAAGAACATCTTATGAATGAAACCCCAAAGTATTTATTGATAATGAAAGCACACAAAGGAGCAAAGCATCCGCAAGCACAATAGCTTGTAACAAGTTTTCAAAATGAGAGCCAAAGGCTCATTTAAATAGAACTATGGGAGCCAATCCCAATGTGAGTGCAAGTGACAAGTGTGGGATGGAGATAATCCCAATGACAAATTGAGTTTCCAAGTGGCACCATGACTGAGATCCCATTGAAATTCAAATTTCACAAGTGGCAATAAACTACTATAGTTGACTGATATCTCAAAGATCACAAGTCCCCTTGTTGTCCTGTGTTTTCTTCTATAGATGGTAGCATATTAGTTCACTGTAGTTGCTCCATTGCTAAATCTGCTAAGTGTGGCATTTGAGTGGGTAAGAGGAGGCAACTACCCGATCGAATCCTTAACCAAAATCATGGGTTGACAACACTACAAATCAATCCAACAATCCACCCTCAAACTGTTGTGTGTTTCTCTAATTGTATGGCTGAATTGACTAATGCGTATGACTTGGCTGAGGTGCTATGTACATGTGTAAATATTTGTTGGGGTAAGTGGAGACCATACTCCACGATTTTCTCAAATAAATCTTCAATCAAATATGCTGATCCCCTTTTGATGTTGTGTTGAAACTGGGCCAGTGTGTAGACCTTTTATTTAACATGTGCATAATTCCTTTTGCTTGGTTGATTTATGCATATACCATAGTGAGGTGTGGTACTCACTTTATTTAAGGCTTAACCTTATATGCCTTGCTCTTTTAATTTCATAACATATGATTTAATATTAAATAAAAAGTTGAGCTTATGTAATATTTCAACTTTGCCTCTTTAACTCAACGTGGAGCATTTCACTGCCTTTAACTTGATTTTTGACTTTGTAATTGACTTGTGGTTTGCTTGGTGTGCCCCACATGATTGCCACATCACTTTTGACCTTCACTAGAATTTCCATGTCACTTGTTTGACTTTCTTTTGATCTTGGAATAATTTATGAATTTTTTCAATTATTGAATTTTCTGAAAATTTTCCTCATTTTTGCCACTAACATTAGAAAATCGGCTTTTGAGGGACTATAAGTTATTTTTTGACCCTCAAAGTGGGTCCTAGGATAATTTTGGGTATTTGAGGATGAATTTTGAGTAGTCACACGCCCTAGACATTGCCGAAGACCACTTATTTACATCATTACATAAAAAATAATTAAAAAATCTCGTTTTGCAGGAAATTTTTAACTATTAAAAAATCCTACTTAGACCTAGTCAAATTCAGCAAAATTGCAGAGATGACCTAGCATGGTTATATACATTGACTCTAGACACTAAGATGCATTAGGGGCTCAATATTCAAGTCGTCACCCCGACTTTGGGGTAATGCAACCAGTGAAAAAACCTAAAAAATTATTCGCTACTAAAAAGCAAGAATAATTAACCAAGTAAAAAGACACTCCAAGGTGTATTCACTTGCTGATCAAGTCCCAACACCCTAGGCATGTTACATGGATTTATTCATCATGCTAGTGACATTTATACAATATCCGCGCAGGGCTGCGGAATCCGAGGACTAAAGAAGAAAATCATAACAAGAAGAAATAGTTTAAAAACTCTGGTAATCTGATGATATCTGATGGTACAAGTGTCCTTTGGTACATCCTTGGGCATGGAGGCTTCATAAAATGCTCAGGTACCACTCCAGTGGTCAACAGGACCTCGACACAAAAAATCAGGAAAGAGATCTTCTTCCTCTAACAAGAAGAAAGACTTATCAAAGATCCAATGTTATGGCTGTTAGGATATGGACATTTGAAGAGAGATTTTCCTAACATGGCTAATAACAAGAAATGAAAAGGGAAGCAACATGCTTCCATAGCAGATGTTGAATATGAAAAAGGCCAAAGGTGATAATGATTTCTTTTACTATTATGCTTTGACAGGTTCCCTTGTAGATGACGATGACACGTGGCTGGTAGATAGTGGAGGATCAAGGAACATGACCAGAGAACATGGGAATATACTAAGCATGAAAAAAAAGAGGTTGTATCAAAGGGTTGAACTAGGAGACAATAACAACTATGCAATCAAAGGAGTTGGAAAGACATCCATAGAGATGGAATCTGGAAACAATGTACACCTCAACAATGTTCTTTATGCACCAGGTTTGAAAAAGAATCTTGTCTCTATTTCTTGTTTAGAGGATAAAGGAGATAGAGTTGCTTTTGTGGATGGAAAAGTACTTGTTTGGTCCAAGGGATCTAGTACAGATGACACTAGGGTTATTGGGAGACTGTATAGACTTGTAAGTCAGCTAGATCAAGCACTAGTACATGACGAAATAAATCCAAGTGAGTCATGGCATAGAAGGTATGGACATCTTCATTTTAGAGAATTTCCTAAGTTGTGTCAAATAGAGTTAGGAGTCCCTGAACAGAAAATAAAGAATGATGGCATATGCAAAGGTTGAGCTCTTGGGAAGAACGTCAAGAAACCATTTCCAAACAATGACTACAGATCCAAGGAAGCTTTGCACTTGATTCATTCTGATGTATGTGGTCCGATGCATGTGAAATCACTTGTTGGTTCATTGTACTATGTGACATTTATTGATGACTTCTCCCATAGGACATGGATATATCTCTTGAAGACTAAGGATGAGGTATTCGACAAGTTCCATGAATTCAAAGTTGAAGTGGAAAACTTGAAAAGCAGGAAGATCAAGATACTAAGATCTGACAATGGAGGAGAATACACCTCAAAGGAGCTTGTTGCTTTTTGCAGGGAGGTTGGGATTAAGAGGGAGTTGATTGTCCCCTATAATCCACAACATAATGGTGTAGTTGAATGAAAGAACATGTCCATTGAAGAATCTTTCAAGGGCATGATGCATGATTTGGACTTGCCATTATTCTTATGGGGGGGAGCATCACAAACAGCTGTGTACATTAAAAATCATCGTCCTCAAAGTTCTGGAAGGTATTACTCCCAAGGAAGCATTCTCTAAAAGGAAGCTAGAAGTTGGTCACATGAGGATCTTTGGTTGTCCTATATATATTCATGTTCCTAAGGATAAGAGGAACACGCTTGAGCCTTCAAGAAAGAAAGAAATATTTTTTGGATACAACAAATAATTGAAGGCTTACAAAGTATACATTCCAAAGCAGCGACGGATTGAGGTCAACTAAGACGTCACCTTCCATGAGAAACTGGCATATTGAAGTCTAAGGAAGTCTCCATATATTCCTTGGATGAAGTGAAGTAGGAGACCTCAAGGGAGGAGCATTCGAGTTCTATAGAATGTATTGGAAGGGCACAAGGGCCTCAAGATCCAACAGAACCAGTCATAGTCCCAGAGGTCAAGAAGCAACTAGCATGGCTTAGATTTACATTAGAAGAGAAAGAAGAACATGCAGCTCCTGATGGCACATCCAAAGAAGTTAAGAAACCCAGGAGATTCTCTATTTATGCAACTCTCATGAAAAAGGTCATTGATGAAGAAACTTCCACATATGAAGAAGCAACTAGCCAACAGGTATGGAAGAAAACAATGAATGAAGAACAACAATCGATCATGAAGAACGATGTCTGGGAGATTGTACCAAGGCATAAAGGGAAGTCATTGTTGACTTCCAAGTGGATATACAAGATCAAGCATGTTGCAGATGCTAGTATTGACAAATATAAGGCACAGTTCGTGGCTAGAGGGTTCTCCCAAAAAGAGGGAGAAGATTATGATGAGACCTTTGCTCTAGTTGTCAAGTACACCTTTATTAGGCCCATCATTTCGCTTGCTGCTTTGTTGGGATGGAAATTTCACTAGATGGATGTGAAGACTACTTTCCTCAATGGTGTGATTGAGGAAGAGGTGTACATAGAGCAACATCAAGGCTTTGAGGTATTTGGGAAGGAATCTTATGTGTGCACAATGAAGAAGGCCTTGTATGGACTCAAGTTTTGAGATTTTGGGGTAGCATCAGATGCGCTCTAGCTCTGAAAATTTGTGGAGGGGCTGGAACACATGGGATCTCCAAGACCCAGAAAGCGTTTGGAGAAATTCCATATGGTGTAAAAGTTATTCAAATAATTGATTTTTTTAATGAGGACCCTAAGTCTAACTTAGGAAAATAAAAGAATTAAAGTGAATTAATTTACACATGTGATGAGAACATTCTAAGTGACGTGGATCAAGCATTATTTTAATCTTAGCCGTTGATTAGAGATTAGATCATGACCGTTGACGTGTTAATGAAAAAAGTATAAAGGAAGGGCTTGGGGTCAATTGGAGGACACACACAGAGTCTAAGAGATCGAATTCTTCTGACGGAGCAGTGCTTGGACGAAGATCAGATTTGAGTGACTCAGAGAAGCAGTGAGGGGCAGATGCAGTGATTGGTCAGGAGGGCCAAGAGTACCATGCAGAGCAAGGGAAACAGAGACACAATGGAGGTAGCGCAACCATCAGAGGGTGTGACACAGTCCCTTAAGAGAGTGACATAGGCCCACGTAGGGCTCACGCCGAGGCAACGCAGTGTCTCCAAGGAAAGCCCGAAATTCTGTTGGAGACTAGGGTTTCAGAGCTAGCAGGGCCGAAACCAGACTTTGGAGAAGCAAATCCACACAAAGCTAGGGTGACACAGTGCCTCAGCCTGGGCCACACAACTCCACACAGTGGCAGCGCAGAGCCAGCTGGGGCTTCACCAGTTGCTCATTCGGATTAGCTAGGACTTGCGAGAGTGAGGTATATCTCATATTTCTCTCTGTAGCTGAGGATTTCTTTGTTGGGTGTGTCGGTTTATGGCACCCTAGATGTACTTAGAAACTATTGCTTATTAATAATAAACCCTCATATCTGCTGCACCGGTTTTCGCGCATTGGGTTTTTCTAGGGACATTTGTCCAAAAAATATGTGTCCTTTGTCATATGTGTGTGATGTTTAGTAAATGATTTGTAGTTGTGTAGGCTGCTATTTGTGTTTACTTCGAAGTTTTTTTGAATATTCAGTTAAATAACTTGTTAATAAATCAAGTAGGAGAAGTAAATCAGTAGTTAGTAGTAGGATTTTTGTGCTCATAAATTTTCACATGGTATCAGAGCATTGCAGATCAAGCTAAACCATCAGCAATAGGGCTAAAGATATTTGTTGCAGGAAGGGCAGCTGAAGTAGCACTGATCCGGAAGAAGGCAATGTAGCACCAGAGGGACAACATAGACTTTGCAAGGGTGACACAGAGTCAGTCTGCTCACGTAGAGGCTGAAGCAGCAACAGGAGAGGGATGTTGAGCCAATCCGCTCACGTAGAGGCTGAAGCAACACTAGGAGGGTGACACAGTCCGAGATAGAGAGTTGCTATGTAGTTTTTCGGGGTTGGAAGTGCAGTTTCTAGTCTTTAGAAGTTGCTGGTGAAGCATCGGTTCTGTCAGTACAAAACAATGCCTAGCAAAGGTGACAAAGAAGGTGAACAATCGCTCAATAGATTTGTGCCAAAGAAATTTGAGATTCGATCAGGAGGGTGATTGTAGAGGACTGATTTAGGTGATTTGGCGGAGGATTTCTGGGAGGGAAATCAATTGTCAGAGGGAGAAACTACTCTAGAGGGTTTCTATCGCCAAGAAATCCAGATCGGTCTTCTATTGAGTGCAGTAGCAGTAGAAGGGAGAAGAGTAACCGCTTCGACAAATTTTGAGCAGAGATGATCCTGTACGGACTGCATGATCATGATAGGTTGGACGATGTGTCAAATTTTGTGATCTGGAAGGCCAGAATCCTAACAGTCCTAGAGGAGTGCGGTATCAGAGATCACGCGGAAAATGTCCTAGCTGTGCCAATCGATGCAAACGCTCTAAAGAAGTTCAATGAGAGTCAGGCGCGGGCAAAGTGCTTGATCATGGATGGGGTGAAGGATCACGTGGTCCCACACATTGCCGAGAATAGGACGACACATGAGATGTGGACAACCTTGACCACTCTGTATCAAGGCAGCTCCGTCCAACGGAAAATGCTTCTAGAGAACCAGATGAGGATGTTCCAGATGCATAAGGGAGAATAGATCGATCCATTCCTCTCTAGATTGCAAACGATCCGAGATCAACTGATAGGCATGGAGGAAACTCCAGTTGAAGGGCTCTTGGTGAGGACTGCCCTGAATGTAGTCACTAATGAGTGGGAGACCTTTGTCCAAAACATTTTGGGCAGAGCGCAACTCCCAAACTGGGGTGACATGTGGGCTATCCTTCGATAGGACGAGATCCAGAAGATGACCACGAAGGAATTCAGTAACAGAGGTAGCAAATTGAAGGAGGAGGAGGAGGAGGATGTGGCCCTAGCATCGAAGGGACAACAATAGCAATGGAAGAAGGAGAAGGACCTATCCAAGGTCTAGTGCTTTAGATGTGGCAAACTTGGACACTTGGCCAGCACTTGTCCTAAGAGAAAAGGACAAGGAATCTTCAGATTCCAAGGCAGCAACAGCTAGAGGGGAGAGTGGTAGTGAGGATGATGTGGCTATGAGTGCTCATGTGCCTCGAGAGAGGAGGTGGGGCGATATTGATTTGTAGAGTAGCTACAGATGAGGAGGCAAGATCCTTGAGGTGCCCAATCTCTTGGATCACCTACGAGCTACGAGAACCTTAAGACAATAGCAGGTTGACTGGAGCAGTGGGTGCAGAAGATCATGATGAAGCAGAGGCAGAGCTGGGATGTCGTAGATTGGAGCACCGTAGTGCAGTGGCAACAATATCGGAGAAGCAGCAGCGGAGAGGCTGATGGGACTTCAACAGCGCAAAGGAGAAATGCTTATGCAGTGCATAGCAGCAACAATGCAGAGGCTCTAGAGAGACATCACAACGCAACAACCGAAGGTGCTTCAGTGATGAGATGCAACCCGACTAACTTCTTTGTCAGTAATTGGGTGGTCCGCCAGTTGCTTACTTCTCAGCAACTAAGTTGCAGTGCAATAGTTGACAGCATCATGCGACAATTTGAGAGGGAGTTGGAGTACAGATGCGATAGTATCACTGTCAATGACATAGGTAGCAATACAAAGAGCAGCAACGCAGTTGATGAAGAGCAACATGCCAAGCATCAATGAAGAGACTGATGCCAGAGATCAGGGCAATGCTTCAATGTGGAAGTATTGCTAGAGCACACTCCTTGCTAAGAGGGAGTGTTGAGACTTTTGTGTAGCATCGAATGTGCTCTAGCTCCGAAACTTTGTGGAGGGGCTGGAACACATGAGATCTCCAAGACCCATAAAGCTTTTGGAGAAATTCCATTTGCTGTAAAAGTTATTCAAATAATTAAATTTTTTAATGAGGACCCTAAGTCTAACTTACGAAAATTAAAAAATTAAATTGAATTAATTTACACATGTGATGAGAATATTCTAAGTGACGTGGATCAAAAATTATTTTAATCTTAGCCATCGATTAGAGATTAGATCACGACCGTTGATGTGTCAATGAGAAAAGTATAAAGGAAGCACTTGGGGTCAGTTGGAGGACACACACAGAGTCTAAGAGATCGAATTATTCTGACAGAGCAGTGCTTGGACAAAGATCAGATATGAGTGACTCAAAGTAGTGAAGGGAAGATGCAGTGATTGGTCAGGAGGGCCAAGAGTACAATGCAGAGCAAGGGCAACATAGACGCAATGGAGGCAGTGAAACCATCAGAGGGTGTGACACAGTTGCTCGGGAGGGTGACGCATGCCCATGCAGAGCTCACGCTAGGGCAGTGCTATGTCTCCAAGGAAATTCTGAAATTCTGAAATTATGTTGGAGACTGGGGTTTTTGAGCCGACAGGGTTGAAACCAGACTCCGGAGAAGCAGATCCACACAGAGCTAGGGTGATGTAGTCCCTCAGCCTGGGCCATGCAACTCCACATAGTGGCAGCGCAGATCCAACTGGGGCTTCACCAGTTGCTCATCCGGATTAATCGAGACTTGTGAGAGTGAGGTATATCTCATATGTGTTTCTGTAGCTGAGGATTTCTCTGTTGGGTGAGTTGGTTTATGGCATCCTAGATGTACTCAGAAACTGTTGACTAATAATAATAAACCGTCATATCTGATGCACCGGTTTTCCCACATTGGATTTTTCCGAGGACATTTGTCCGAAAAATCTGTGTGTACTTTGTCATATGTGTGTGATCTTCAATAAATGATCTGTATTTTTGTAGGCTGCTATTTGTGTTTGCTTCGAAGTTTTTCTGAATATTCAGTTAAATAACTTGTGTAATAAATCAAGTAGGAGAAGTAAATCAATAGTTAGTAGTAGGATTTCAGCACTGAGAAATTTTCACATGGTATCAGAGCATTGTAGATCAAGCTGAACCATCAGCAAAGGGGCTGAAGATATTTTCTACAGGAAGGGCAGTTGAAGCAACACAGATCCAAAAGAAGGTAGCACAACACTAGAGGGACATCATAGACCCTACAAGGGTGACACATAGTCAATCTGCTCACGTAGAGGCTGACGCAACTCCAGAAAGGTGACGCTGAGCTAGTCTGCTTACGTAGAGGCTGACATAGCACCAGGAGAGGGACACTGAGCCAGTCTACTCACGTAGAGGCTAATGCAACACATGAGGGTGATGCAATTTGTGATAGAGAGTTGCTGTGCAGTTTTCCAGGGTTGGAAGTGCATTTTCTGGTTTTCAGAAGTTGCCGGTGAGACATCGGTTTTGTCGGTGGAGAGTAGTGCCTAAAAAAGGTGACAAAGAAGGAGAACAATCACTCAGCAGATTTGTGCCAAAGAAATATGAGATTTGATCAGGAGGAGGGTGATCGTAGAGGACTGATTCAGGAGGTTTGGCGGAGGATTTCTGGGAGGGAAATCAATTGTCAGAGGGAGCATCTACTCTAGAGGGTTTCTATCACCAAGAAATCCAGATTCGGTCTTCTGTTGAGTGCAACAGCAATAGAAGGGAGAAGAGTACCTACTTCGACAAATTTTGAGCAATGATGGCCCCGTACGAACTGCGTCATTAAGATAGGTTGGATGGTGTGTCCAACTTTGTGATCTGGAAGGCCAAAATCCTGATAGTCCTGGAGGAGTATTGTATCAGAGACCACGCAAAAAATATACTTGTTGTGCCAACTGATGCAGACACTCTGAAGAAGTTCAACGAGAATTAGGCACAAGCAAAGTGCTTGATCATGGATGGGGTGAAGGATCACGTGTGTTAGTGTCCTGTAATTTGGCAGATTGGTAGACCAAAGAATAGGGTAACATCAGACCAATCTTTGGAGTCCTAGGACCTAACCTTCCTGGACTCAGAGAGGGCTCTCTCTATGATGCGGAGGATGTGAACTTGTTCGCTTTGTATGTTTGATTTTAGGCTAGCTGTTAAGTATGTTTTTGTTTGTTTTGAGGTAAACTGATCAAGTAGGACAAATGGAAAGAGAAGTTATCAAATCAACAGGGCTATGGGGTCAGATGAAGCCAAGGATGCCTTAAATAATGGACAAGGTGTATTGTAGGGCCGATTTAGCAAGGTCAATGGATCCTTTGGGTGATGTGTGAGGTGAAATGAAGATTAAGTTTGTGAAAAACAAAGAAGTCTTAAACATTTATAGTTGAAAGCAAGTACTCATGAGGTAGGGCAAACCATAAATCTCTATGAATAATACTCAAACTAATAAACATATAAGATAAACAATCCAGTGATACATAGAAGCATAAGAACTCCTAACTTTGAAAATTCACCTTCAGCTGTTGAGAAAACATATAAGATAAACAAACAACTTAATATATGGAGAGGGAACTCCTAAGCAACATATATCAAGCTATCGGGAACTCTGAAACAAGTTTGTAAGCATGGACAAAGGGCAAGATCGAACGAGACCTCTTTGACTTAACCTAATCAATCAATGTTTCATAGAAAGGTTTTGACAATGGAGTTTTGAGAACTTTAAGTAAGCAGGGCATGCCTTAAATCATACTAGATAGTTAACATACTGACCATTAATGAAACAAACAACAAATTCCTGGTGGACCTAAGGAGCAGTTAAAAATTCCTTATAATAACCAAGAAGAAGAAAACATCAAGGCTGTAATGAACAGGAGGTTTGAGGTGCTTCCATGAGCATGTCTCAACCTATACTTTTCTGATCTACATCAAACAAGAAACATGAAAACATTAATGAAAACAAGAAGACATAAACAGATTAGGGAAACATCACCATTCACCAAGCTATGGAATCCTGCACACAATGCTTTTCCACCATCAAGACAAGCAAGCCATTCATCCACTTCATAAAACCAATATTTTCTCCAAGCTCATAAAACCATGTATTTCTCTTAACATGCCAAGTTCTCCCTGTTTTTTACAATGAATCCTCATGGTTTATATAAGCCAAAAGGAGAAAGAGCTCACTAGAGCAACTAGAAGGCCATTGGCCAAACAAAAATATCTAAAACTGTCCTTGAGGCCTTACAAGGTCTAAGGCACAAAATATCTCTTCAAAATATCCTTTTTGGACCAAAATAGCAAAAAAATTCACTTTTAGGCTCTAACATACATGATAGAACTTGCCTAACGCACATTTTCTTTGTCCTCACACAGGAATGCAGAAATCTGTCTCTGATTTTGCAAATTTTCCAGGCGCGCAGCACCAAAAAAATCCTTTTTGCATCAAGGTTTTGGAGGCCTTCCCAATGTCTAAAAAGGCTCAGTGATGGCTCGTTGGAAAGCTATGGATGTCTACTTTCCAAATATACTTGTGTTTTCTCAATATGATCTCTAGAAGTTTCCCAAAAAGTAGAAAAGGTGCAGATTCCCAGGGGCGCAACACCTGCTCATAAACAGTGGCAGAAAGGTGAAAAAATGGTTGTTTTTGGACCTTTTGAGGGACCAAAACAACTCCAAATGAGCTGAAATTTTGTGAGCATGCTCCTCTAGTGCCAAGGAATCCAAAAATGTAAACTTTTCCTGCTGAAGATGCTTTGATAAAAAGCGTAGTGTCCGGGGTGTTGTGCTCCTAGGCTTAAAAATTCACAAAAAAACAAAAAGTGTCCAATTTTGCTCAAAATTGGTGAGTGAATCCCTCAAGGGTCTCTAGAGACCTGTAGTGAAGCTTGAACCAAAATTCCAAGCCTAGCTTGGTCATTTCCATCAATTGGCGCCGAGCGCCTCCTTTGGGCAGTTTTGAGCTTTTTCCTAGCAAACTGAGTTCTCTTTTTATAATGTTCAGTCATCTTTCTCTGTAAGCCCAGATCCTTGTTTGCCTTCTCTAACTTAGCCTCCAAATGCAGGTTTGCCCTTTCAAGCCATGATTCTTTGTCATGCTCAATTTCTAAGGTGAGGAGCTCAGTGAGAGGGTATTGCTGTGCTTGGGTTGATTCCTCCTCTCTCTGTTTTTCTAATGCTCTCCTTAGACCCATAGTCTTAGGCCTCTTCCTAGCTTGCCCTTCTTCTTCATTATCTTCTTCATAGTCGCCCATGTACTCCTCTAGCTGTACTTGTGATTTTTGAGCTTCTCTTTTGTATTTGAGCGCCCGGGCTTCATAAATGGCAAGTTGGCCACTCATTTGTTTGTTTTGTGCTTGTAGGAAATGAATGAGATATTTTGATCTTTCCAACTCAACCTCTAAATCTTTGATTTGTGCACTCCGGTCCTGTAGGAGAGAATTAAGTTCCTTGTTTCATTTTCCTCATTACTGCTTAAGTGAATGAGTTCGAATTCCCTCTCTTCTTCATGACTACTTTCCTGTTCTTTCATTTTCTTCTTGCCTTTATCCTTCATGGGCTTCTTACCCTTGTCTTTCTTTGGCAGTTTACCCTTGTCTTTCTTTGACAGTTTACCCCTGCTCCTCAATGCCCTGGTGACATTGCTTTTCACTGTTTGAGTGACTTTACTTTTCACTGTTTTGGTGATTTTACCTTTTACTGTTTTTGAGGGGGAGTGCATGGCCCCTTGCCTTTGGGAGGCAGTAAACACATGCTTCTTACTTTTCTGATGAGGGATGATGAGAGGTGTCACAAATTGGGCTTGTTCAATCTGGTCACTTATAGCCCTAGGATTGTCTTTTTCTTCAAGAATGTTTTCTGTGGGTGTCCCTTTGTCACTTTGCTGTTGGTCGTCCCTTTGATTATCAATTTCAACATTTTTCATGCTTTCATTACTAGGAGGACCTTCAAAAGTGTCATACTCTGTTTCCGCATTGTGGGAGGCGCCTAGGTCCGACACATTTTCATCTTCAGGACTGTCCATGTCTTTACCTTTTTTACTGCTGTTCTCACTATCAACATCCCTAGGATCCTTGCCATCACTTCCTTGTTTATTTAAAACAACTCTGAAAACTGTCTCTAGGCTATCTTCATTAATCTAGTCATTGTTATGACTGTTTTCCTTTTGTTTGGCACTGTCTGCTGTGAGACTGTTAGTGTATTTTTCTTCACTATGAGTCCCAACATCTTGTCCTCCTTCCTCTTCATGGGTATCACTGCTTGAATCTCTGTGCTCTTCTTGATTTGTATTCTTATCTCTGCTGCTATTTTTACTGTCTTCCCTTTGGCTATCTTCCTCCTTACTGTTGTTTTTATTGTCTTGCTCTTGGTTGTCTTTCCCCTTGCTGCTGTTTTAACTATCTTGCTCTTGGCCATCTTCCTTTTTGCTGCTTTCCTCTTCTCCATTTCCCTCTTCTTCTTCAGTTTCTCCCTTATCCTCATCATTTTCCTCTTTGCTGGCTTCCTTATGATCAGTACTGCGTTCTTCATGATCAGTAGTGCTTCCTTCAGGGCCAGCATTACTTTCTTTAGGACCACTACTGCTTTCTTCATGATCACTTCTGTTTTCTTCATGGAAACTTTTCTTAGGAGAAGGTGTTTGAAGAATGTTTGCTTGGGAGAGTGATTCATGGGAGGAAGGTGAATCATGGTCAGTGGAGGGCGATGAAGGGGTATGAGGAAGATTTTGAGAAGAGGATGGCACATTTTGCAGTGGGATGGAGGATGAGGTGGTGAAGTCATCATGGGTAACAAAGGTTTCCTAAGGAATGCCTTGTTGCTCCAGTTGGTGAGTTACAATGATTTTGACAAGAGAGTGATGAAATAGGCTTGCCATTTGCTGCGCTGGAGGCTTCTTTTTCATGATGGTGGGCATTTTTTCAATGCTTTTGCAGAGGAAATATGGCATATTCAGCAGCTTGGTCCTGGTGAAGTGCATGAGGAGTCTAATATGATAGGAGTAGATTCGGGAGAACCTACCCTCACAGGTAAAGTATTTCATGACAATCTTCATGAGGAGGGAGTACCTGTCTAGTAGATGTGAAAAAGGAAAAATGGCTTTACACATAGCTTGACAACTAGGTTTTAGAAATGGATGATAATAGATCAAGTCAAGATGTTTCTGTTTAAACCATATTTCTCCTATACAAGGCATCCTAGTAGCTTTAGAGATAGCTTCAGGGGTAAAATCAAACCTTACCCCTGCTAGATGAACTTTATGCCTGTGAAGCCTTAGGGCAAATATCTCTGTTAACTGAGGATGGCTATTGACTTCTTCTACCTTGTTGCAGAACTCAAAACACCCTAATTCTTGGAAATCAGATAAGACAAAAGGGGAGGCTATCAGCTCTTTGGTGTCTGTAGGCTCAAACCTATTAGGATTCCCTCCTTTCTTAGACTGTCTCCTTGGTATTTGAGGCTCATCACTCTCTTCTTGAGACATGGTGATTACCTTGCCCCTTCTTCCAATTTTTAAACAGAAAAGGCTTTTAGTTGGTGAAATGATGAGGAAAAAGGTTTTTTAGGAGGTTTTGGACTTCTAAACAGGCTTATAGGATCAACAGAAAAACAGGTTATATTTCTATCCAGTTTTTCCCTCAAGCTGTCTTTGACACAACCTTAGCCCTAATTGGCGCTTTTACAACTTAAAAAAATGAGGAGGAGATGCTAATTTATGGAGAATACCTCTTGAAACGTTTTCTCATGACAAAATGCAGCTTCTGGGAAAAAATTTGCCAATTCTGGCCCTTTCTGTAATTTTCTGGGCGGTGCTGTGCTTTTCCTTCAAGCGCGCAGCGTCGGTCTGGGTGCTGTCTACATGAGACTGTGTTGCAGCAGGCACAGTGGTGGGCGCGCAGCGCCGTCGGTCCGGGTGGTCTCTGCACGCGGAGTGTGCGATGAAAACAGTGGTGGGCGCGCAACGCCTTCAGGCCCGGGCAGCCTCTGCACGCGGGCTTAGGCGCTGTCGGGCGGCAGTTCCTGCATGCCGGGCGGGAAAGAGAACGCGCAACGCCGTTCTTCAGGCGCGCAAAATCCAGTTATAATTTGCACTAGACGCACCTACAGGCGCGTAGCGTCTGCGGAAATTTGCCCGAGGATGCTCTTCGAAACTTCAAACGCTCTTCTTCTTTTGCCAAAGGTGGAATGAAAAGGAAAAAGGCTGTTGGGGCTATTTATATCCCTTTTTGAAATGATTAAGGACAAAAAAAAACCCCCTTTCCTATAGTTTAATGTGCACATTTCTATTTTTTGTCTTTTGACTGTCTTTTTAGTGCAACAACGTTTTTGGAGCCAGTCTTCTTTTTGTTTCTAAACCACTGATTTATGGTCTGAGAAATTGATTGGTTTGTGATGGCTTTTGTTTGTCATTGCAAGGTGAATTTAAAAGCTATTGTGCTTCCATATCCCTTGAAACAAGTCTGCGACTGTCTTTTTGTGTGACAGTTTAACTAACAAACTTTGATTGTTACTCCTTTAGTGCAAATGGTACCTAGAGCCTTTAAAAAATAGATTTTCTCACCTTTTGGATTTCAAAATCACATATTTGATTTAGTGGAGTTTTGTACTATTTCACTTATCTTTAGAAGATAACTCAGCGAAACATTTACACCCTCTGCTGTTGATGAAGGAGGTGTTGTATTTTACCTCATCATGCCTATTTGCATTTTATCCAAATTTCTGAAACTGTCTCCAAAAAACCTTTCCACTGTGGGTCAATAATCAGATATATGTTTTTTTAAACAAATAATACCATGCTGTTTTTCTTCTTCAGTGTGACTATCTTCTTTGTAGCGGTCTTAGTCTCTTCTTCTGATGGCGCATCCGATGGTTTTCTTCTTGTTTGCAAGGGTGTGGCAAAGGGCAACTGTCCCTCTCCCATTTAAGATTTGAGGCCCAAAAACTGTCTTGATGATCTTTTGCCAAAAAGCACCACACCCTTTCATATATTACTGACCTTTTGAGATTTACACAGAGGTTTTTACAAGTAGTAATTTTACTTCTTATTATGAGCTTAAGACCTTTGAAGTAGCATTCAGATTGTTGTGCCTTCTAACCACTGTATATGACCTTTTGAAACCTTTTTTAGGTATCCATGATTTGTAGAGAAAGTCTTGATTTTCCCTGTGACCTTCAACTCACTGTACCTTTTATTCAAACTACCAACTGACTTGATTGAAACTTCTCCCTGGTGCCTCTCTTTGGCTTTGTTTTGCTTTAGACCAAACCTCAAGACATCCCTGCAGAGATGTATTTGATAGGATGTTTTATTCTTGGCAGATTTCACTGTTGGACCAGGAAGGCCACCTTGGAGGCTTCTTGAGTGCTTTTCAGAAAAATGACAACCTCATCTCTGTGTCCTTTTGAATTTACCTTTGATTTTTCGTGACAAGATAGTGCATAGGGAAAACTGATGGTGCTTGACTTATGAAAACCTAATTGAATTATTTGCAAGGTCTTTAGAACAAGGCTTTTGACTAAGGGTTTAAAACAGAGTTTTGAACAAGACACAGGGTTTTTAGATATCCTACTTATGCACCATCACCTATAAACCTAGACATTTTTATGGTACTTTGAAGGGTTTTCTAGACAGACCTTTGACACCAACAGTGATTAAGGTAGTTGGAGAGTAGAAGGGAAAACTTGGCTTAACTTGGCCAGAAAAATTTGTGAATTAAGAGGGCTTGGGCATCAGAGGTAGAGTGCTATAGATAGAAGTAACAATCATGGATAGAGTAAGGCTTACTAGTCCAGGATGGGGTCTTGACAAGATGACCAATCTGATTGTGGCAGACAAGAGAGGAGGGATAGTGGAAAAATTTCTCTGAGGAGATTTCTAGAAGACATAATGATTTTGCTAAATTTGTTTTCTAGAAAACCTGGACAAAGCATATAGTCATCTAAACAGGTGAAAATACTGATGACTAACAACGTGGTCCCACACATTGTCGAGAAGAGGACGGCACATGAGATGTGGACAACCTTGACCACACTGTATTAAGGCAGCTCCGTCCAACGGAAAATTATTTTAGAGAACCATATGAGGATGTTCTAGATGCACAATGGAGAAGAGATTGATCCATTCCTGTCCATATTGCAGACGATTCGAGATCAGTGGATAGCCATGGGGGAAACTCCAGATGAAGGGCTCTTGGTGAGGACTGCCGTAATGCAGCCACTGATGAGTGGGAGACCTTTGTCCAAAGCATTTTGGGCAGAGCACAACTCCCAAACTGGGGTGACATGTAGCCTTTCCTTCGACAGGAGGAGATCCAGAGGATGACCAAGAAGGAAATCAACAAAAGAGGTAGCAAAGTGAAGGAGGAGGAGGAGGATGAGGATGTAGCGCTAGCATCGAAGGGACAACGACAACAAGGGAAGAAGAATAAGGACCTATACAAGGTCCGGTGCTTCAGATGTGGTGAACTTGGACACTTTTCGAACACTTTTCCTAAGAGGAAGGACAATGAATCTTCAGATTCCAAGGGAATAACAGCTAGAGGGGACAATGGTAGTGAGGATGATGAGGCTATGAGTGCTCATGTGCCTCGAGAGAATAGGTGGGGCGATATTGATCTTTAGAGAAGCTACAGATGGGTAGGTGGGATCATTGAGCTGCTGAGACTCTTGGATCATATACGAGCTACAAGAGCCTGAAGAAAGTAGCAAGATGATTGGAGTAGTGTAGTGGGTGAAAAAGATCATGATGAAGTATAGGCAGAGCTGGGATGTTGTAGATTGGATCAACGCAGTGCAGTGGTAGCAGTAGCATAGAAGCAACACTGCAGAGGGGCAGTTCTTACGTAGTGCAGAGCATCAACAATGCAGAGGCTCTAGAGAGACTGCGCAACGCAACAGTCGAGGGTGCTTTAATGATGAGATGAAGCTCGACTGACTTGTCTGTCAGTAATTGGGTGGTCCTTCAGTTGCTTACTTCTTAGCAACTGACTTGCAGTGCAGCGGTGGGCAGCATGATGCAACGATTTGAGAGGGATTTGCAGTACAGATGCAACTGTGTTAGTGTCAATGACATAGACAACAATATAGAGAGCAACAACGTAGTCAATGAAGGGAAGCAGGCCAAGCATCAATGCAGAGACCGATGCCAGAGATCAGGGAAATGCTTTAGTGTGGAAGTATTGCTAAAGCACACTCCTCGCTAAGAGGGACTGTTGATATTTTGGGGTAGCATCAGATGTGCTCTAGCTTTGAAACTTTATGGAGGGGCTAGAACACATGAGATCTCCAAGACCCAAATTTTTTTTGGAGAAATTCCATCTGGTGTAAAATTTATTCAAATAATTAAATTTTTAATAAGGACCCTAAGTCTAACTTAGGAAAATTAAAAAATGAATGTGAATTAATTTACACATGCGATGAGAACATTTTAAGTGACGTGGATCAAGCATTCTTTTAATCTTAGCTGTTGATTAGAGATTAGATCACGACCGTTGATGTGTCATTAAGAAAAGTATAAAGGAAGGGCTTGGGGTCAGTTGGAGGACACACACAGAGTCTAAGAGATCATATTCTTCTAACGGAGCATTGCTTGGATGAAGATCAGATCTGAGTGACTCAGAGAAGCAGTGAGGGGCAGATGTAGTGATTGGTCAGGAGGGCCAAGAGTACGACGCAGAGCAAGGGCAACAGAGACGCAGTGGAGGTAACACAACCATCCGAGGGTGTGACTATTAATTTTGGACAACTAGGTCCAAACTCCATGTTGTGATGCTCAGATAAAGATGCCAATATTTTTATTGGATTCCTCTTTTGGAGAGGTGCAAGATTGATCTAAATATCATCTTGATCTGATGAGCATAACATTTGTTTTGAATTTATTCAAAATATGTGCAGGTCGACCTGAAATGAAATGTGGGCTTGAAGCCCCAGCAATTTTGTCACACACCCTCATTGATGGATATAAATAGGTCAACGTTGGAGGTCATTTTCACTCATCCATCACATCACATTTTCTCTCCTCATCTGATTGGTTAGATCATCTATTGGAGTCTCTTCTTCATCCACATGTGGGAAAATTGCAGCAAGAAGGTTTATGTTTCTGACCTAGGGTTTTTCAACGCAGATTTGACCAGCGTTGACTTTGGTCAACGCTTGGTGAAACTGACCTGAAACTTGGTCAAAATTCCAATTTCCGTAGTCCACAATTTTCGGCACTGAAATCAAGGTTGACCATTGACTTTGACCGGGTTGCGTTGACTTTTTGCTATTGCTGTTTTGTGTTGACCGTTGACTAGGACAGCGCGGACTTTGGGTTGATTGATCTGGCTGTCCGTGAGGGTTGTGTGACACTTCTGGTTGGCTGACCATATTGAGACTTTGCTGGTTAAAGCATCCTGCTGATCGTCGTAACGCACCAACACACATATATTTTTGGCTTGTCTTCTGTCGATCTACTGGTATGTTCTATCTGCATTTTACTTTCTTGTTTATGTGATTGCTGACTGATATTGGAGATAAAAAGTAAAGTTGCATCAAGCATAGAACATCTACAAAAATTTACATGGTATCAAAGTTGAGGTGAAGGTAAAGCCCAAGTTTGTAAGCAATCACCGAAGAAGAGCATGGGTACCTCTGACTACAATGGCTTTAAAGTTGATGATAAATTGACTGGGAAGGAAGGCTTCCATGCTTGGAAGATGACATTGGATCTTATGTTGGAAGACCAAGATGTCATGATCTATGTGCAAGGTAAAATCCAAGAGCCTCCATCCACTGCACCTGCTGCCACCAAAACAAAGTATAAGAAGGGGGAAATCAAAGAATCGCTGATGATCAGGGACTCAATTCATAAAATTCTGGTTGCCTACATCTCTGAGATGGACACATCCAAGGAGATGTATGATAAGTTGGTCAACATGTTCAAAGCCAACAATGCAAATCAAGTCCTATTCTTTAAGAATAAATTGAAGAATCTGAAGAAAGGCAGGGATGAATCCGTCCAATCATATTTTCTAAAGCTGACCAAAATCAGGAATAATCTTTTGGCTATTGGGGAGACAATAGCTGATCGAGAGATGGCTCTCACCGCACTAGGAGGTTTCTCATTCGAATGGCATGCATTCAACACTACCATTCTCAATAACATTATGATACCTGATTTTGATGAAGTACTCTCGAGATGCGTACAAGAAGAGACAATGATGAAAGAACATGAAAATGAAGGAAATTCTGCCTTCATTGCTCGTGCTAAGAAGAATAACTTTAGTGGTCCAAGGAACAAAGGAAGAGCAAGGGCCCAGGGAAAGAAAGGAAAATGTTACACATGTCACAAGACCGACCACTATGCTAGAGAATTCCCTTTCAAGAAAGATTCTCCCAATGATGATGACAACAACAACAACCGGAGGAATGATAATAAAAGGAACAACAGGTTCAAAGCAAAAAGGAAGGCTCCATCTGGTGGAAATGGGAAACCTTACAAAAGGTCGAGAAATTCCAGGTATGAGGAATCAAATGTTGTTGATGATAAAAGAAATGAATTCATTCTTGTATCTGCCCTCTCTGCCGCATCTCCACCTGACACTATGAATGTCTGGTTGATAGATAGTGGTGCCTCAAGGCACATCACTAGGTTTAAGGAAGCACTTTCTAATATGGTTGAGAAGGATGTTAATCTGAATATTATCCTTGGAGATAATGCCACATATCCCTTGAAAGGGACGTGGACTGTGATCCTCCACTTGTCTCAAGGTCAAGTCCTCCGCTTGCAAGATGTACTCTATGTGCCTGACTTGAAGAAGAACCTTGTGTCTATTTCAGCCACGGAAGGCAAAGGTTTCAATGTGGCATTCGTTGATGGGAAGGTGCATATTTGGAAGAAGAGTTTCAAGGAAGCTATCATGATTGGGTTTAGAGTTGATACACTCTACCAGGTTGGAGGAAGTCCATTGGTAGCGATGACATGTGATACTATCCGACAGACTGAACTATGGCACTGGAGGTTTGGACACCTTCACTACAAATTCCTTCCCAAAGCAAGGAAGGTGGTGACAAGGATGCCCGAGTTCACAAATGATCATAAAGGTGTATGTTAGGTCTATGTCGAAGGAAAGCATACAAGGGGACCTTTCCCCTCAAGCGTCACAAAGACATCTGATGTCTTGCAATTGATACATTCTGATCTGTCCGGTATGCTACCCGTGACATCCTTGGGAGGATGTTCTTATTATATGACGTTCATAGATGACTTCTCTCACAAAACTTGGATATACTTTGTAATATCCTGAATGGAAATAAACATCAATATAAAGCACATAAACAAAGACATACAACAACTAGAGAGAGATCATAAGAAAAACAGACAATATGGAGAACACTGAGCCATTTTATTAATACTGAAAGATGGAATGAGTACAAAAGGTGATCAGAATGATGGCACCTTGGCTTGCACTAGCCAAGCGTAGAAATACTCTCAGAAGATGACTCGGAATGGCTCCTCCCTCAAGACTGCGTAATCTCCAGTGCTGCTAGTACTGCTACTGTGTTACTGGTACTGCTGGAATGAACTGACAAATTGGGGCTGCTCCCCACCTCGGAAAATTGTGAAACTCTGGGAATGGCCTCTCTGTCCAATACCCAGAAAAGCCCATAAAGATTTCCAGAAATGGTCGACCTCTGAAAATGACCCCCTTGAGGCTCTATACTATCGCCCCACTGAGAAACGATGGCTCTGAATGATCTGTTGCAAATAAAGGCCCCCGACTCCCCTAAAATGTTGGAATAGGGAAGGGATGACCCCTTTCTAACTCTCCCGGGCTGAATCCACTGACAAACACTCAATTCGGAATCACCTCCTCCCAAGATTGCGTCCTCCCTCTCATTGATTGCGCTGTCTCTCTGAGTGAATGCTCCCGACTGTGGTTGTTGCAACTCTCTCCGACAAAACAAGGATGGAACTCCTCACTCGAGCAAGCACTCGAAGTCCCCCGGGGCTGAGGTTGGGATATCCGCACGGAGACACCCGGTGTACTGAACAGTACGTGCAGACTTTGCTAAACAGCAAGCGCGCTTAATGTCAGTAGACAAATCTCATAGATGCATAATCAGAATGAATCAAAATGAGGAGACCCTCCCTCTTTTTATGCTTGGTGAGCCTTTCTCTCACCTAGGCCCCACCATCAACTGCGCTGTCTCCTTGAGCCACGCTGTCCATCTCTCTCTGCGCTGGCTTGGTCCCACGCTGCCTACGCTATCCCTTTTCCCATGCTGCCACTTGACCACTAGGCCCCACGTTGCTAACTAGTCATGTCTCTCAAGTGACTTTAGGAAATACTTTTTATTCTAAGTGTGAGTTAAGTGTCCCTCTTCACCCACTTTATTTATAACTTAACTTTATAAAGGTAAAATAGTCAAAATTAACATTTCTAATTAGCTATTGCTAATTCGGAATATTATAGTCCTCCTCGGAAAAATGTTGCTTGTCATCAAACAATTGTAATGATGGATGCTACAAAATCTTCTCACTCTCCCAGGTGGCATCCTCATCCGGTAAATTCCTCCATCTCACCAGATACTCTCTGACTGTCCTGCTCCGCAACTGCCTCTCCCTAGTGTCAATAATGGCCTCTCGCTGTAGCACCAGATGCCCCTCATCATTGGTGGGCGGAAGCTCCTCTGTTGCAGTCACCTGCTATCCTAGTGCCTTCTTTAGGCACGACACATGAAAAATGTTATGAATCTTGCTACTAGTGGGCAGCTACAACTCATATGCAACCTCTCCAACTCTGCGTGTCACCCTGTATGACCCTTAAAAGTGAGGCTCGAGCTTTTCAGCCCCGTTCTGCTTTAGCGTGGACTGCCGATATGGCTGCAAACGTAGGTAGAACAAATCCCCTACCTCGAACTGCCTCTCAACACGTCCCTGTTGGCGCACAACTTCTGTTGATTCTATGTTGTAGCCATGTTATCCTTGAGAGCACGTAGTATATCCTGACTCTCTTGGATCCAATCCTTGGCTCTAGGAGCCTTGTTAGCACCAAACATCATGTCAGCAAAAGATAAAGCATGATACCCATACAATGCATAAAATGGAGACATACCGATGGACATATGATGATTGTTGTTGTAGCAGTACTCCCCCAAGTGCAACCATCATAACCATGCCTTTTGCTGTCCGCTGACATAGTTATGTAAGTAGCCCTCCAGCCACTTGTTCATTATTTCTGTCTGCCCATCCGTTTGGGGGTGGTAACTAGTACTCGGTGTCAACTTAGTGCCCACCAAACGAAAAAGCTCCGGCCAAAACCCGCCCATGAAGCGGCTATCCCTGTCACTGACAATAGTCTTTGGGAGACCATGCAATTTGAAAACGTCCCTGAAGAATAACTCCACTACCTGTGCTGCAGTGTAATGTGCTGATATGGCGAAGAAGTGAGCATATTTAGTCAGCCGATCAACAACTACAAATATGCAATCCTTGCCCTGCACAGTGGGCAACCCCGTAATGAAATCCATCGAAATACTCTCCCATTTCCCCTCAGGTATGGGAAGAGGTTGTAATAACCCTGCCGGATGGTTCATCTCCCCCTTGTTACGCTGGCAAACTTCGCACTCCTTGACATGTTGGAGTAAGTCCTCCTTGAGGCCCTTCCAAGAGAACCTCTCTCTGATGGCCCTATAGGTCTTGGTGAACCCCTGGTGGCCTGATAATGGCAAGTCATGTGAGGTGTGCAATATATTCTTCTTGAGCTGGAAGCTCTCAGTCAAGAAGATCCTATCCCTGTAGTAGATCACCTCGTCCATCACCCTGTACTTGTCATCTGTCACCTGTTCGTCCAAAATCTCACAGGCAAAATGGTCCTTGGAGTACTCCACCAGAAGTTGAGCCCTCTAGTTTGTGTTGAACTCATCAAAGACAATGCTGCCAGTCTGCGTGAAAGTGCATCGGCCACCACGTTGTTCTTCCCCTTGACATACTCGATGTCAAAATCATATGCCTGGATTTTGTCGACCCACTTCTGTTGCCTCTCCTGCAACTGTTTGTGCTCTAGGAAGAATCAGAGGCTGTTGTGGTCTGTCCTCACTCTGAACCTGTTCCCTTCCAGGTACTCCCGAAACTTGGCCAATCATGCATGATGGCCAACATATCCTTGTCGTATATATAGCATACAACCTCTCATGTGGCAGCAACTTCCGGCTCTCGAATGCTATGGGATGGCCTCCCTGCATCAAAACTGCGCCTATCCCCTCCCCTGATGCATCACACTCCAGGACAAAAGGATGTGTAAAATCTGGCAATGCCAAAACCAGACAGCTGCTCATCACCTCCTTGAGCCTGTCGAAAGCCCTCTGCACTATATCAGTCTAATTGAATGCCCCCTTTTTGGTGAGATCCGTAAGGGGTGCTACAAGTTGGGAGAATCCCTTGTCGAACTTTCGGTAGTAGGTGCAGATACCCACAAATCCTCGAAGCTTCGTTAGATTCTTCGACTCTGGCCAATCCCTGATGGCCCTGATCTTCTCCTCGTGGACCCTCACTCCGTCCACCCCGATGATGTGCCCTAGATAGAGCATCTCTGTCAACCCAAACTCGCATTTGAAGAGCTTAGCATAAAATTGCTGCTCCTCCAAGATGTGCAGTACAACCTCTATATGTTGGAGGTGCTCCTCCCATGTCCTGCTATAAATCAAGATGTCATCAAAAAATACTAATACACACTTACTCAAGTGACTGCGGAAGATGTGATTCATGCATGACTGAAATGTGGCCAGAGCATTGGTCAGCCCAAAGGGCATCACTAAGAACTCAAAATGGCCGTAATGACACCTGAAAGAGGTCTTGGGAATGTCCTGCTCCCTCACGCGAATCAGATGGTACCTAGATCTCAAATAAATCTGAGCAGAACTTCGATCCTCTCAGCTCATCCATCAACGCATCGATCCGTGGGATGGGTTACCGGTTTTTCATGGTCTTCTTGTTTAGGGCATGGTAGTCAATGCACATCCTCAATGTGTCGTCCTTCTTCTTCACCAATACTACAGAAGAAGCAAAAGGGTTAGTGCTGGGGCGGATGTGTCTAAGAGATAAGAGCTCATGGATGGCCCTCTCAATCTCATCCCAATAGGCCTTAGGATGCCTATAGGGTGTAGTGATGACAGCTTTTATGCCCTTCTCCACCTCAATCGTGTGCTCAAACCCCTGATTTGGCGGCTGCCTTGGTGGTGTCTCCCCAAAAACTGTAGCATACCTGTCTAGAATGGATTGTACATCTGTGTGTACGGCCTGCCCTGTAGATCCTGCCTTTGACACATGCAACTCCACTGCCCACTCTATGTCCCCCTTTCGGAAATTTGCCTTCATTCGGTGTGCTGAGACTGTCTATGGTGGGTAGGTGGTCATACCCCGAATCTTCTCATGCCTCCTAGTCTTCTTATCCGTCCACTCCATCTCCAAGGTATCCCAATCAGTGGTGACCTTTCCCAGCGTGATCAACCACTATACCCCTAATATCACATTGGTGTCCGGAATGTCCACCACGAAGAAGTGATCTGTCAGGGTGTACGTCCCCATAGTCACTGCTAAAGCTGGCACATACCTGGCACACTGCATGGTTCAGTCCCCTGGAACCAGTACCTAAAACCCATCAAAGCTCTCCGTCGGTATGCCACTCCGCTCTACCAGCTGGGCATCAATGAAATTGTGGGTGGCCCCACTGTCCACTAACACTGAAACACGCTGTCCCCGTACTGTGCCTCGGACACGCAGTGTCAAGTACTTGGAAACTCCCTGCAAAGCTGCAAGGGCTCCCCCGGTAGGTGCAAAAGCTGCACCTGCCGCTCCTGTGGCAGATGATCCCCTCTCTGTGTTGTACTACTGCCTCCTGCTTCGATCTCCTCATACTCCTCTTCTTCCCCGCTACTGTTGGAGAAGATCTCAATGTAATGTGCCTTCCTCGTGGCACAATGGTGTCCTGGTGCCTATGGCTCCTGGCATGTGAAACATAGTCTCCTCTACTTCAGATCTCTCCTGGCCTCATCATCTCCAGGCCCTCTGCCCTGGTTCCCCCTTGGAGGTGGAACCCTCACGTCCTTCCCCTTCGGCTGGAATGCCGGTCTCTGGGGAAAAGGAGCTCTAGTCTGGGGTAGTGCATCCTGCAAATCCCGAGTCCTCCCAACTACATCATGGAGTGTCGTTGGCCTTGTCGATATGACTAATCCCCGTAGAAGCTCTGCCAATCCATCTATGAACATACAGATCATCCGGGCTGCGGATAAATCAGGTACCATCACGGAGAGTCTCAAAAACTCTGAGATGTATGTGTCCGGGCTCCTGGTCTGCTTGAGCTTTGTCAGCTCAACAAAATGCTCCTCTGGATCCCTCCAATCAAAACGCTCTACCAGCCTCCATGTAAACTCGACATATGCTGTCACTCCCGAGTGCCCCAACGTAGCCATCCCGTGAAACCACCAGTCCTGGGCCTCGCCCTCTAGGTGCAGCGCTGCCACCTTGATGGCCTCTAGCTCTGCCATCTAATTAAGCTGGAAATATATATCCAACTTCTCTACCCAGGCCTTTGCCGAACACTTGGATGATCTATCAAATGTCGGTAAATGGAACCTGCCTACAGTGCGTTGTACATCCCCATCATGTGAGTGCATGTTCCCCCTGTGATGGTTGTGGGGTCTGCTGTCCTACTTGAGTTGAACGAAATCATGGAAAGTGAGGGCATCTCTGAATTCTTGATCGTAGGACTGGTACTCAGTAAATTAATCTCCCATGTGTGTCGGTTCCTGCTCCTGCTGTGCTCCTGCCCCAGTGTTTGTGGCAAGAAATGTAGGCATTGTGGAACGAGGAGGTGTGTGTGATGCCGTCTGCTGTGCTGTGAGGTGCTCCTGTAAGTGATGAGATGTGCTTGAGCCCTCTCCAATATGGAAACCCCTTGGGATCTCACGCTGTGTAGACTCTGCCTTGAACCTTTGCCCCATCTCTTCTATCCATCTCGATAAATCCTGCACTGATTTGAGGAGAAGTTCCCCAAACTCCTTCCCGACATCTTTTTCCTCCGCCATTGGTTCCTCCTCTTTTGCATCCACTACTGGAATGCTGTCACCTTTCCCGAAGGTGATCTCCAACCTCCGCTCCTGGTCTCTGTATTTCCTCCCTCGGTAAAAAATATATGGTTTATCTGTTGGTGTCATAGACAATCTGCTCCACAGGCTGAGCCAAGTCTATGAGCTCCGATACCACTGTAATATCTCGAATGGAAATAAACAGCAATATAAAGCACATAAACAAAGACATACAACAACTAGAGAGAGATAATAAGAAAAACAGACAATATGGAGAACGCTGAGCCATTTTATTAATACTAAAAGATGGAATGAGTAAAAAAGGTGATTAGAATGATGGCACCTTGGCTTGCACTAGGCAAGCGTAGAAATACTCTCAGAAGATGACTTGGAATGGCTGCTCCCTCAAGACTGCGTAATCTCCAGTGCTGCTGGTACAACTACTGCTAGAATGAACTGACAAATTGGGGCTGCTCCCCACCTCGGAAAATTGTGAAACTCTGGTCCGTCTAATACCCAGAAAAACCCAGAAAGCTTTTTGGAAATGGTCGACCTCCGAAAATGACCCCCATGAGGCTCTATGCTATCCCCCCACTGAGAAACGATGGCTTAGAATGATCTACTGCAAATAAAGGCCCCCGAATCCCCTAAAATGCTGGAATAGGGAAGGGATGACCCCTTTCCAACTCTCTTGGGCTGAATCCACTGACAAACCCTCAATCCAGAATCACCTCCTCCCAAGACTACGTCCTCCCTCTCACTGACTGCGCTATCTCTCTGAGTGAATGCTCCCGACTGTGGTTGCTGCAACTCTCTCCGAAAAAACAAGGATGGAACTCCTCACCCAACTAGGCACTCGAAGTCCCCCAGGGCTGAGGTTGGGATCTCTGCACGGAGACACCCGATGTACTGAACAATTCGTGCAGACTTTGCTAAACAGTAAGCGTGCTCAATGTCAGAAGACAAATATCATAGATGCATAAATAGAATGAATCAAAATGAGGAGACCCTCCCTCTTTTTATGCTTGGTGAGCCTTGCTCTCACCTAGGCCCCACCATCAACTATGCTGTCTCCTTGAGCCACACTGTCCATCTCTCTCTGCACTGGCTTGGTCCCACGCTACCTATGCTGCCCCTTTTCCCACGCTGCCACTTGACCACTAGGCCCCACGTTGCCAACTAGTCATGTCTCTCAAGTGACTTTAGGAAATAATTTTTATCCTAAGTGTGAGTTAAGTGTTGCTCTTCACCCACTTTATTTATCACTTAACTTTATAAAGGTAAAATAGTCAAAATTAATATTTCCAATTAGCTATTGCTAATTGGGAATATTACATACTTCTTGAAAAAGAAGGATGAGGCTTTCATGTGGTTTCGTACATTCAAAGCCTTGGTGGGAAATTCAACAGGGAAGAAGTTCAAGATATTGAGGACCAATAATGGCACTGAATATGAGACGAATGAGTTCAAGAAATTTTCCAGAGAAGCTGGAATGAAATGGGAGACCACAACTGTCTATACTCCTAAGCAGAATGGTGTTGCTAAAAGAAAGAACATGACCATTGTGGAAGCTGCTCGTGCCATGTTATGTGACCAAGGTCTTCCAAAGTTTTTCTGGGGAGAAGCTGCGAACACTGTTGTGTACATACAAAACCGATGCCCGCATTCCACTCTGGACTCCAAAACTCCCGAAAAGGTTTTCTCTTGTAAGAAACCCGACGTCTCACATTTTAGAGTTTTTGGATGTCCTGTTTATTTTCATGTACCAAAGGAGAAGAGGAGCAAGCTGGATGCTTCTAGGAAGAAGAGAATGTTTGTGGGATACAACGAAACTTCGAAGGCCTATAGATTCTATGTGCTTGGTCAAAGGAAAGTGGAGATATGCCACGATGTTACCTTTGACGAAGATGTTTCCCTTATGAAAGTAATCAATCTTCGAGATCTCAGGGAGATCATGAAGCAAGGCCTGGAAATCAAGAAGAACCGAAGGATGAGACGATGCTCGACGTTGAAGGACCGATGGACCCTATTGATCTACCTCCTTCAATGAGGAAGAGACCATCATGGCTCAGGGACACTCTCGAGGATGCCGAGGGACATATGGCCCCAAGGGGGACTTTTGGAACGGGGTCCCTTAGCTGCGTTTTGATATAAATTTTGTATTAATTAGTCTAGTGCAGGGGCTTTGGGGCGGGTCAAAGCCCCCAATGTATTGTAATGGGTCAAAGGTTAGGCCAAGAGTTCGCAGGTTTGCGGAGCATAGGATAACACAGGCTATGATGCTATAAATAGATTAATAGATTGAGTCTAGAGGTAGGCCAAGTAAGATTTATGCTAGTTGAAAACTGTTGAGATTTGTTTTGGGTTGTATTAGGGTAAGGAATCCCGCTGGCTGTGTGCACGAAGATCCTCATTCCTGCTGTGTGTGGACCCTGCTGGTTGTGTGTGCAGGTTAGGAATCGAGTCTGTAAGTGGAATTGGAATGCTAATGAATGAGAAGACTGTTTGGTAGTAACGGAAATATCTCTGTGTATGAGCATCGACTGCGTTTTGTGTTATTTCTGTGATTATGTCTATTGATGATTATTGATGTGCACATGGATGCAATGCCATAAGAAAGGGTCAATTGCATAGATCTGGTTATTAATAGTTGATTTACTCATGTTTACATGCTATCTGTGGGTTTATGAGCTTCGCATTATGCAAGTATTCTATTAAAGGTTCTGCGATAGGACGTCTTCTACGCAAGTCTGATAGATCTTAAAAAGGCTCCCTCAAATACCTCTCTCTCTCTCTCTCTCTCAAGGTGCAAAAACTTGGTTCCAGCACCCTCCCATACTACTTCGGGTGAGACCTTGGCCTGCGCAAGCGGGTCATTGCCGAAAGGGCCAGTAGTATAGGGGTTTGTTGGCAAACCTTAAATCCGAACCTGGGTCAGGGCCCCTCAAGCCAACAAATGGTTCCGTTACGGGACCGGGAGCATTTTGAGAGAAATATTGAGTAATGCCACGAGGTCATTGGCGGCCTGAGAAACTTGAAGGGACCCCTCAAGCCAACAAATGGTTCCGTTTACGGGACCGGGAGAATTTTGAGAGAAAGATTGGGTAATGCCACGAGGTCATTGGTGGCTTGAGAAACTTGAGCTTGAAGACTGGTTCGAAAAACAGATCCAGGAATTTTCGCTAAAAGAAAATCGAAGTACAAGGCTGACTGCTAAGGAGTGGAAGAACAAGTATATCTTCACAGAGGTATGCGAAATCTTCTTCGTAACTTTCGCGCATGAACTACAGGAGTGGCTAGCAAGGTTAGCAGAGTTCCAGGCTTGTTGTAAAGACGATCAAGTTACGCAGTGGACTCCTGAATTAATCCGACAGTTGGAGAAGGCTGATAACAAAATCACCCAGACTGTAGATCACTGGGTTGATAGTTTTTTAGGAGGATTTGTAACGGAATTCGCAGTTGATTAATTTGTATCTTATTGTGAAGCCAAACAGAGGTTCTTCAGAGGATTCCAAGGTAAGTTCTTGCAAACATTGTCGTTGCTGATTAGGATGCTATTGTGCGAAAACGGTATTATGTGCAGTCACACCAAGTGAATGACCTCCGATTAGAGCAAAAGTACGACACGAAGTGGTAAATACTACAAAGTCAATCGAGATGGGGACAAATATGTCTATAGTCCCTTAAGAGAGTCGCCTATGCACGCAGAAACCAGTCCCTCAGTTACACCATCGTTGAATCTGTGTAAGGGCAAGAACTCTCCTACCCCTCCCCCACCGCTGGAAGACGATATGGCCATGCACATGAAGCTACCCACCTTTAAGGGTGTGGGGGATGAGGACATGGACCGATTTTTGTTCGTGACAGAATCAGTATGGATTGCGCAGAATGTTGTTAGTGATGCTGTAAAAAGAGCACAGTTATCCCTAGCCTTTGAAGGAAGGGCCTTGGATTGGTTCATGGGATATGTGGGCCAACATGTGGATCCATTAATATAGGAAATCAAGGATGCCTTAAAACAACAGTTTCGAAAGCCTAAGTCCTACGATCAACGTGTGATTGACTTGAAAGATTTTAAACAGGAACCTACAGAGCCTGTATGGGAGGCTAATCAGTGGCTGAAGAAAGTTATCAGGGATGGAGAATTTAAGTATGAGGATAGACAACACAAGGAATGGTTCATTTCCATGCTATTACCACATCTGTGCAGGCCTATGGGTCAGCAAACGATTGATATGCAAGAAAAAGCCCTGGAAATTGCCATGAAGCTAGAAGTTGTGCCAAGGGACGATGCCCAGTTTGGGGTGCAGGGGATCTAGGGCCAGTTAGAGGCAATGCATCTAGAGATCCATAATTTACGGAAATAACGGGGAAAAGAAGTTAGCGCAAACATTTGGTGCATACGGTGCAGGGTATCAGGCCACACCAAGGATCAATGCCCTCTACTGTTAGACTACATGCAGGTTGGGGGGTCTAACCCATTATTCCCCAAAGAGGTTGATGGACCAAGAAACCCCACGTTATGGTGCGGTGACTGTCGAGTAGCCGGATTGCATGATACAAACCACTTCCCCCGACTTGGTGCCTATGTCCTAGAATTGAAGCAAAAATGGTGCAGATTTTTCTCATCTGTAGGACATGATGAGCACAACTCCTAGACATATGATTTAATGATAGATAGAGGAAACTTGTATAGGGTGTAGGCTGACCCTTCACCACCATTATCTCCCTCTGGACGAGGAGGCTCCCCTGCAAGAGGCTGGGGGGGGGCCGGAGAGGTGGAAGCGTAGGTCAAGGAAGATGACAATTGATCTGCTATAATTGTGGGGAGGCAGGACACTTCGCAAGAGATTGCCTGAACCCTTCACAGAAATCTTGCAGATATTGTAGGTACTTGGATCATGTGGTTGAAGACTGTTCTTTGCTGATAGCAAAGATGCAGGAAAACAACAAATGCCGACACATAATGTACAAAGGGTTAAGGCAGAACCGCGCAATGAGGGACCTAGTATTAATGTAATTACGCGCAGTGGCATGGCCACGGGAGGAGCTGAGGAAAAAGCTGCAGTCGAACCACTTATTAGAAAAGTCGCTAAAAAAAAGGAAAGCCTAGACCTACAGAAGGAGAACGAAACCTTCCTTGAAGCTAGAAAAGAATTTTCCAAAAGCGAGGCATCTACCTCAAAGGCCCCAACGGATCTAAAAGCAGATGAAGAAGTGAAGTCGTTCCTACAGGCCTATATGAAGTTGCTACGCAACCAGAAGGCAGTAGAGAACCTTCAAGCATTGATAGACAACTGCGCATAAAAGGCTTCCCCACTAGCGGAAGTTAAAAACGTCCACAAACTTTATAAGCATAAGAAATGAATCGGTAGGGAAATGCGGCTAACTACGCAGATTGGAGATTATGAAATGGATTAGGTCATCCTTGATTTAGGGTCTGATGCAAATGTCCTGCCTAAATACACTTGGCAGAGGATGGGAGAACCAAAGTTGGAATGGTCTACTATACAACTACGAATGGATAACTAACAGAAGATCATACCCTTAGGAAGGTTATCAAATATTATGGTAGATATCGCGGGAGTTGAGGTGTATATAGATTTTGAGGTGATTCAAATTGTAGATGATGCAGACCTGTACCCTACGCTCTTAGGACTGGATTGGGCTATATACATGGGAGGTATTATCAACTTGAAAAGACGAAGCTTGGTTTTTTAGAATGAGGGTACGCGAGTAATAGTCCCTCTCGATCCGGCGGAGGGTGAGCGATATACAAAACCGATGCGCGAAGGGGATGACGTTGATCATATTTACAAGCTGACTGCTCGGGACAATGATTGGATTAACCCTACGACTGATGGCGTGCTTTGTTGGGAGAAGGACAACGAATGTCTCTCTGTCTTAGATGGTGAGATAGAAAATTAACAGAATTGGTTGCATGACGTATCTGCGCTACGATGCCTCAAGATCACAAAGAGCTTCTGGTGTATCTCTTCAGAGGTAAGAGAGCTGACCTATTTTTATGGTTTTGGTAGTGTTAAGGATTTTCTTAGAGCATTCGAAGTAGACATTCCCAGAGAATGGAGGATATTGGCGCTTAACTTAGCTATGCGCGCAACCCCGACACGATGGTGGGAAACTCATAAGGGGACTTTTTAGGATTGGGAGGAATGTCACAGAATCATGATCCTACAATTCGAACCTCTGGTCAACCTACCCATGGAAATTTTCCCTGGCCAAGGAGACCCACGCAAGCACTTGTCGGTATGGATGGAAGTATGGAGCGAAAGGACTTGGGATGAATGGGTCCACATGTTTATCCACACCTTGGGACCAATCCCCACCACGTGGTATTTGGACGCAGAGCTACATCAACACACTCGCCATTGGGACACCATTACAGAAGATTTTTTGGGGACATTCGGGTTGATAGGCGGAAGAAAGAAATTAGACGAAGCCCTGCAGGACATAGATACTCTAATATTTGATGAATCACTCCCTCACACAGAGTATGGGGATCCATCTTGGGATGCGCAGATGCAGCATATTTCCAATTGCTGGAATCTATCAGTGGAGGAGTGTGATGAGGACCCACGAAATATCACTATCCCTGAATCAGAGGGAGAGTGCGTAGTGGCTAGACCACCATTACGGGCAATCGATGTGACGAAACCTCTCAAATTAAATGAAGTCAATATTGGAACAGAAGAACAACCCAAGATGGCTAAAATTGGGGATTACTAGGATGACGATATCGTTGGAAAGATCGCGGAGCTGCTCACCGAATATCAGGATCTATTTCCCACAAAGTTTTCAGAGCTCAAAGGTATTGTAGGAGATCTGGGTGTCATGCGAATCACCTTAAAACCAGACGCGCGTCCTTTCAAGCAACGACCCTACCGATTGAACCCCAAGTATAAGTAGAAAGTCAGAGGAGAAATCGATAAAATGGTAGCCGCAGGTATCATTGAACCGATAGAACTGTTAGATTGGGTAAGCCCCATGGTGGGCCAAGAAAAAAATACCAAAGGGGAAATAAGAATCTGCGTAGACCTGTGCAAGTTGAATGATGTTTGCGTACATGATCCCTTCCCTACACCATTCTCTGATGAAATTCTGGACAATGTGGGAGGTCCAGAAGCATACTTGTTCACTGACGGGTTTTTAGGCTACTATCATATCCGAATAGTGCCTGAAGATTGCAGCAAAATTACCTTCGCGACGGAATGGGGATCCTTTCAGTACATCGTCATGCCCTTTGGGCTCAAGAATGCCCCTGTCATCTTTTCGCGTGTGGTGGTAGCAGTGTTCAAGGAATTCATTCATAAGTTTCTGGAAGTATACTTTTATGATTGGACAGTGTTTGGGTTGGTAAACAAGCATGTGTTGAACATGCACATGATGTTGGATGCCTGCAGAAAGCATCAGATTTCACTAAACATTAAGAAGTGCATATTTTGTGTACCTTTCAGGATTTTGTTAGGGCACGTGGTATGTCATCAAGGATTGATGGTTGACCTGGCCAAGGTTGCAGTTATCATCAATTTAGCAATCCCCACCACTGAGAAACAGTTGCGCTCCATCCTTGGGCACACCAGCTACTATAGGAAGTTTATTCAAGGGTACGCACTGATCATGACACAAATGGAGAAGCTGCTAAAAAAGGATGTTTCTTTTTTTCTGGGATGAGGAGTGTTAGAAGAGTTTTGAGTTTCTCAAGGTGAAGATGGTCACTGCGCCTATGCTCATATTCCCTGACTAGGCAAAGGTCTTTCATGTCCATGTGGATGCATCAGGGATTGACCTAGGAGTTGTCCTCACGCAGCCCGGGGAAGGGGACATTGACCACCCAGTTGCGTTTGCTAGCAGGAAACTTTCTAGCGCATAACGTAACTACTCTACTACTGAACGCGAGGGATTGGCAATGGTGTATGCCCTGCAGAAATACTGGCAGTATCTACTAGGAGGGTACTTCAATATGTTCACAGATCATTCATATTTGAAGTACCTAGTCAATAAGCCTGTGTTGGGGGGGAAGATTTGTCGATGGTTACTGTTGTTTCAGGAATACGATTTTGAAATAATTGTGAAGCCCGGGAGACTAAATGTTGGACCGGACCACTTGTCCCGAATCGAGAATGGTGAAGAGCCAACTAACCTAGAATAAGGGTTGCCCGATGCGCAACATTTTGCTATTAAGGTGGTTGGCGCGCACTTTGCAGATATTATTATTTCTTAACTACGGGGATGGCACCTGTAGGCTACTCGGTACAACAAAAAAAAGAATTGGTAACCCACGCAGCTGATTTTACCATCATTGCGGGCCAATTATATAAGCTGGGCGCTGATGAGGTGTTGGGAAGATATGTACTAGAGCATAAAAGACAAGCCATTTTAGTAGAAGCCCACAGAGGAGTAGTGGGAGGTCACTATGAAGGAAAAGCAACTGATAGAAGTTATTAAGCGCTGGGTTGTGGTGGCCCACACTGCATAGTGACTCCCACACATATTGTAAAACCTATGACGCGTGCCAACAGATAGGAAGACCTTCCCTGCAGGCTAAGTTGTAGCCTGAGACCCCTCCCAAGGTGCGCGCCCAGAGAGCTGCGTTAGTCACAGAAGCTACAAATACCATTACAGCATAGATTGCCTAGGGCGCCGAGTTGTTTGAAACATCTATGAAGCTATGGTCAACGGTCCAATGCGATCCTCTTCTGCGTGAATTTACTCAAGAGTTGCGCCAAAAGGAAGAATAATTTGAACAAATGGAGGCTACGATGCCCACACTTATTCCAACACAACGCCTGGCCACGTCTGCAGGCTAGCCACGCACTCAGGGATGAACTCGAGGGGCTCTTCCACAAGAAGCAGGTCGTCAACGACCACCTCAAGCCATGGGCAGATGAAGCCCTCAAGTTTTCGCAGGATTTGGATGTAGCGGTCAAGCAGCTAAATCATACTTTGGAGAGTGTTACCTCTGCCACTGAAGGCCCAACTTCGCAAAAGTTGGTTGACATTGCACAGAATGCTGCCGCGCGGAGCGAAGGTGTTTTCCCCCCTCTGGTCATCGCCATCAAGTAGCTCTAGGAGAAGATGCAGACCCCACAGCCACTGTGACTCGTGACGAGTCACAAGATTGTGTTGGAGGCCTGTTGGAACGGGGTCCCCTAGCTGCGTTTTGATATAAATTTTGTAATAATTAGTCTAGCATAGGGGCTTTAGGGCGGGTCAAAGCCCCCAATGTATTGTAATGGGTCAAAGGGTAGACCAAGAGTCCGTAAACCACAGTTTGCGGACCATAGGATAAAGCAGGCTATGATGCTATAAATAGATGGATAGATTGAGTCTAGAGGTAGGCCAAGTAAGATTTATGCTGGTTGCAAACTGTTGAGATCTGTTTTCGGTTGTATTAGGGTAAGGACTCCTGCTGGCTGTGTGGGCGGAGATCCTCTGTCTTGGTGTGTGTGGACCCCGCTGGCTATGTGTGTGGGTTAGGAATCGAATCTGTAAGTGGAATTGGAATGCTAATGGATGAGAAGACCGTTTGGTAGTAATGGAAATATCTTTGTGTATGAGCATTGGCTGCGTTTTGTGTTATTTCTATGATTATGCGTGTTGATGATTATTGATGCGCACGTGGATGCGATGCCATAAGAAAGGGTCAATTTCATAGATCTGGTTATTAGTAGTTGCTTTACTCATGTTTACATTCTATCTGTGGGTTTATGAGCTTCGCATTCTGCAAGTATTCTATTAAAGGTTCCGCGATAGGACGCCTTCTGCGCAAGTCTGATAGATCTTAAAAAGGTTGCCTCAAATACCTCTCTCTCTCTCTCTCAGGGTGCGGAAACCTGGTTCCAACACCATTCCATACTACTTTGGGTGAGACCTTGGCTTGCGTAAGAAGGTCATTTCCGAAAGGGCCAGTAGTAAAGGGGTTTGGTGGCAAACCTTAAATCCAAACCTGGGTTAGTGTTGGCCGGATAAATCGATCTTGCGGACAAGATCAATCTCCCTAGTGTCAGAAGACAATCTAGCAACAAATGAACAACTAAGTTTATCTTTCTCTAAATATATTCGTTTTACAAGTAAATGATATGAAGGTGTCGATCCTACCTTAGATCCAGATGCTTATTTGCAACCGTAGTTCTCCGTCGCATCAGTAGTTCTTCCGTCGCAACAATAGTTCTTCCGTCGCAACAAAGTGTCGTCTTTAAAGACCTGCAATCACAAACAAGCAAATATTAAATAGCACCTGTATAACAAATAATTATAAAACATACCTATCATAGTGATCAAGGAATCTATGAAATAAATGATCAAACGACAGCTTATTGAAATAAACAATCGAACGACAATTTATTGAGAAAAACAAACTTGATTGTATTAACTTTGAAATAATAGAAGAACCTTACAACCTTAGCCTTGATGTTGAACAGGCCTTCCCGGGGTCTGAAGCAGGAGTTTCCTCTACTTTGATAAGCCTTGCACTCTTCCTCCAGGAGCACATAGAGGTATGTGATCTTTCCTCACAAAAGCTTAGTAGAAAGGAGTCTAAATCTCAACAGCACTTCACCTCAATCACACACTAAAGCTTGAACTCTCTTTGAGGCTACCCAATGCCTCTTTTTATAGTGCAGATGAGGAGGTTAGGGTTCCACCTATGAAGGGATAGAATCCTCCTTCAAAGGGATAGGCTCCTCACATCAAGGGGTTAGCTCCTTAAGGTGTGGGATGCATGAACCTTATAAGAGCATACTCATCCCCAAGAAATCTCATCCAGAAGCTTCTAAAATTGACCAAAAAATAGCTTTTTTACTTTGGTTTCTCGCCCTTTTGACTTTGACAGGGGGTACGCATGCAATACACTGAGAAACTGCGTTCTGGAATGCAGGTAAGCTTCACATTTCCTGCGTACCCCAGCCAGGAACGCAGGTAAGCTTCACATTACCTGCGTACCCAGGGTTTTGGAGCTTTTTAAGGTTTTTCTCCTGTTTTTAGGGCTTGACTTGAGGAGTAGAGGTTGTAAGACTTGTAGAGGAGGTAAGTATGAGTGACAATGAGCTCATATAGTCAGCAGAATGTCAAGGTGACAATTTTTAGTGCAACAGATTGCCCCCTAAAGTGCGAAGTCTGGAATAGATGAAGATGAAGTCTGTCATATATGAAGAGTGAAATACTTTATCATTTCAAGGATCATCCTGTGGACACCCCAGTCGGAACCTGTAAAAACATTCAATGCAAAACATATATATGCAAACATATCATCGCTGAGGTAGGCATTCCCATACTCAGATCAAAACTAACTAGAAAACTGATTTAAACTATTCTGATACAGGAATGATTTTCAATACATCAACAGTATAGACATGTGTAGACACAGTATGGACGCAACCATCTGTTTATGAATAGTCCACTGTATAAATGAATAATAAAATTCCTCGCAGTCTGGATGGTAGAAACTAGATCCAGGGTCTTGATTTTCGTTTCTTGAACCAGTACGATTCTATCCATGTGAATAAATGTGTCGAAGTCGAACATGGTAGAAACCACTTGATTACCAGTCAATAATGTAACTGTTAACAAGTGTGAGAATAACCACCAGTAATGTCAATGGCTCTCAAAGTACTCAGTACAATCCATGAAATGTGAATGAATGAGCTGAAGTCGAACATGTCACGGAATCATTCGATCGAAGGTCAATGATGCATCATGTCGTCGAAGACGAGAAACCTGCCATTGAGGCGTGCAGATTTCAAGGTATTGACGATTTCTAGATCAACTTCCTAGATAATGCGTTGTCGTCGATAGGAAGTGATCCGTCGTAGGCAAGTCCACAACACGAAATCATAGATCAAGTTTTGAAGAAATATATTGGCAAGCACTGACTCAGGGATGGTCAAAATGGAAGACAAATATTTCGCAAATGAATGGTTTGTTTGAACTGTCCTCTTGAACACATAACGACACTGTAGATGGTTTGGTGACAATTGACCCAAAGCTAATACCCAGAAACCAACTGAAGACTTTCGATATCGTTTGATTAACTGTTAGTTAAAGGATTTTCCCAACCCAGGTGAATAAAAGTGTTGTGTTCAAGAGTGGTTGAATGGCGTTTCAAATAATCAAAATGTAACAAACAGGTTTGTCTTTCTCTCTTTTCCCCCACCATTTTTGGCAAGTACCTCTTTATTTTTGACAAGCTTGAGGAGGATAACATTTGCTTATTTATAAGCTCATCCTTCGGATGAGTCCAACTTAGTTTAATATTCGAACCTTAAGAAGGAATGGTTCGTTCCTGTTTAAAAATTGAACAGGTCCTTTACTGTTAAATTTCAATGAGTCCAGTATAGGAGAAACTCGGTGTTTTTCAATTTTAGGGATTCAGAAGAAAAAACTTAAGAAAACTCCATGGATGTACTTTTTCGTAAATTTAGTCTCTCGAGCCCGAAAAAGGATAAAATAATGCGGGAGAGAATTCTATTTACCGTAATTAGTCAACGTATACATTTTTCGTAAATAGTCCATTTCAGTCCGTAAAAGGGGTAAACTTATACTGAATGGACGATCATTCATTTATTTTAACGAGTTCGAATAATCAAGTGCTCGACAATCTTTTCATGTTTAGAGAGTTTGAAAAGGGCTTAAAAGAGGACTCGAATGTTTCGCTTTTTTGTGGCTGAGCTAGATATAGAAAGTGATTCCTCACGGATCACATTCATTGGATCAATTTCGGTTGAAGAAGAATCGGAAAGCGACTGTACACCCTGATATGCAATTTCAAAGGGACTCAAAGGCATCGTGCCATCAAATGAATTCATCTCGGAATCGGAAGGTACGATCCAAGGATCATAAAAAGTAACAGTATTTGATGAAATCATGTGAATATTTGCAATAGAAGGTGATACGTTAGGAGCAGGAAAGGAAAAAGTTCCCAGTAAACCAGAATCTTTAATAAAACCTATGCCAACATCCTTGTAAGGGATAGTCATTTTACCGACGTGATGGATAGTTTCTATCGAGGCTGGATCGGATGAGAAATAAGTGAGCTGGTCTATTGTAACGATCTTTCCTTGATGTGGAAACTTGATAAGCCGAAAGACCGATGAAACAACAACAGTCATAGCATAAGACCAACTATGACCCAGGAGAAGGTTGTAATCTAGAGGGGCATCAACCACTTCCACATCTAGATTTACGGTTTTTCCTTTGACCCCTATAGATAAATCCTGCAAAATACCAAAGGATGGAACCCTCAGCCATCAAAAGCCTTTAGAATTGTCAGAGACTGATTGAGTGTAGGAGAACCAAGTGATTTCCAACACTGGATCGACATAATACACGTAGAAGCCCCTTCATTAATCACAGTTTGAAAAACGGGTTTGTTTTTGACTAATACTGGAATCTGGAAATCCATTTGATGAGGTAGGCGGGGTGTACTATTCTCTAAATCGAAGATTATTAGGTTCGAATCTTGAATATCGACAGCTCCTATGGCAGACAAAAGTAATTTACGCTGTGCTAGGTACGATTGCAGCACTTCCAAAGCCGACATTGCTGAAGGGGAAATAGCTAAGTCCTTAACAATGTTGTAATTCTGAGCAGCTCTCGCATGTGGATTGAAAGCTGATTTACGAAGTACACCTTTAGCAGGCGGTTTGATTACTAAGTCTAAATTGGGTTTCTCGATCTGTAGTGGATCAGAAATAGGAGGTGTAGTTGATGTGTTTGAATTAGAAGATTCTACTTTTTTAACACCAACACGACTTTTACTACCATAATCTTGCGATTGCGTCGCAATCCTGACATGAAACATCATCATAATGGATTCTTCTGAGGCGTTCGAGGTAGAACCAATCATCTTACTATCTTGAGTAGGAAAATGATCCTTCAAGACAGTACGCTGTTGAGAACCTTTAACGAATTTCGAAACCTCCGCTCGATGCGGGCATTCTTTAGTAAAATGATCCTCGTCGCAAATGAAACAAGGATAGCGAGGCTTGCGTTTTTCGTCATTAGATTCATTTTTATCTGTTTTATCTTTTGAATTTTGTTTGTTTTTATTCTTCCCCTTCTTTTTACCGCCAGATTTAGATTTGGTCGTAGATGTCTCTACGACATGAATGTCGGCAAAAATTTCAGCGGAAGATTCTCCTTTCGGGGAATCAGGTAAAGTTATTATAGGAGAAGAATTCTTTGAAGATTTCTTCTTACTTTTAGTACTAACTGAACCAATCATACCATCAGCGGCATGCGACCCTGAAGGAGCTGTAGTTATTTGACCTTGTTTTGGAAGATCGGGGATTTTTTCATGTAAAGTACCTGACCGCGTGTAGACGAGGTCAAGGTACTGAGCTTGAGAAATGACTTGCTCCTCAGTAACAACTCCTCCCTTAGCTACATCTTCAGTGATTTTGGGTAATAATGATTTAATGAACCATTCCGACAAAATTGGATCCGGAATGAAAACTTTCACTAAACGCCTTCTACGTCGCCATTCGTGAATATGATCAGAAATATATGTGGACGTGGATTGTTTTAGTGAAGTCAATAGTTCCGTGCCATTTTCGTATCCGATAGGCAACTGAAAATGAGTTAAGATTGCTAGTTTTGGCATCCAAATATTTGTATTCAGAAACTACTGCATAATAATTAAAACCCTCAGTTGCTGCACCAGTTTTCCCACATTGGGTTTTTTCGGGGACATTGTCCAGAAACAATGATGTATATGTGTGTGCGTTTATTTATTTCCTGCTTAGTACTTTTTTCCGCGACATTTTTTATGTTGTGAAGGCCACTGTAGTATTTATTTTGATGTTCACTGTGTAACACCGTAAATAACTTGATTCATAATTAACAAGTAGAAGAAATAACATCAGATTACTGCAGTAGGGATTCCAATCTTGGAAGTTTCACATGGAATCAGAGCGTAGGTATATATGTGAGATATAATAGCTCTAGACCGAATTTGTGGCAGACCTTTTGTTATCACCAAATTGATCTTGATTGGTTGTCATCAATCAACTCAACGTAACTCTTTCAAACCACTTCTAACTGAATATTAGCCTCTTTAGTTTGAGAGGGCTCTCTCAAAGGGGGTTTATGATTTTGAGTAAAGATAATACTATATGACTAACTATATGAATTGTAACTTGGTTTTTGTATGATTTCAAGTTGAAAAATGAAGGCTTGCTACCATTGGGATATGGAGTCAACATCAGTAATTTTAATGGCAGTCTTTCTTCACATGGAAGCTGAGGTAGATAGAGGTCTTTAATCAAGATAATTCACACACATAATATAAGGAAAACACAGTTATTTCACCCCTAAAGGAAGTCAGAGCATAATAATATGAATTCTAAGTAATTAGAGATAAAATCCACTTCAAGTGATTAGACATAAAGACACATAGTAACAACACATTAAAAACCTCATGAGAATCTCAGGTCTGGAAGTAGAATGTCACTGTATATTATTGATAATGGACAAAAACATACAAGCAACAATTTGGTGCAATATTCTCCAACCCTTTGCTCTTTGATGTTTAGTCAATAAATAGACATTCTTTACAATGTAGATGATCTGCCCAACTGGCTAGATCTTCGAATTTTACTCCGACACCTATCATAACTGAAACCACTAACTTGAAATAGAAAAATGACAACTATCCTTTAAAGAAAACAAACTCCTAATAGGACTCTATCTCCTATTTATTACATCCGTTTCTCCTATCAGTAAAATAGTTACATAATGAATTTCACATGATCGAAGGACAAATCACCATCACTTTACATATTTAAATCACCCCTAGATCTGTGGAACACAATCCTACTTTTTAGGAGTGGATAACACTTCACTTTAATCCCTATTTTTCCTGATGAGTTGGCTGTGTGACACTCCATTTAAGCAATTATTCTCTGCTGATATGTCCCATTGACATGCTGGAGGTCTCCAGCTGGAAAATGTGATGTTGAGATGCTCAAAATTCTTCAAAAATCTCCTTGCTACGAAATAGGGCAGTTTAGACAGTTTCGTAGCGAATTTTAGTAGCGTATGAAAACTTGATTTTTCATCTATCTCTTTGACTCCTTTGTTTTTGCAAAAACTTTATTATGCCAAGACACCTTGCAAACAGTCAATCTCCCTTCATAAAACTTGACAAAATTGAGTTTTAAGGAAAAAATGCACCTACAAAATTTTTTGTAGCATATTTCTGGTCTCAAGCCTGAGGTATGCTACGAAACTGTCTAAAAAACTAGAATTTGCTGAGTTCAATATTGTCTTAAAAAATTGTTCTCTAGCTGCAAAATTTGGGTTCTCTGCATGTTATGAACCTCATCAAACATATTCCATATTAAGTTTTACTCCTGTGGTGTATCATAATCATTTACAATCAATTGGTTGATGGGCTCTTCTACCAATGTCATCTTCAACCCTTTCTTTTCTAACTCCATTTGAATAAAATCTAGTTGCTCCTAAAGATCTTCCACTTGGTCTTTTAATGCTCTATTTTTGGATTGTAAGCACAATTTCATCCTCCTAACATGTTTAACCTCCCCTCTTAGTGGCCGAGTCCATTTCATCAATTTTTTTTTATTGTCCAAGGTTTTTGAAACACTTGTGACTTGTTCTTCCCATATTTTCCTCATTTGTTCAAATTGAACCTTCTCAGCTCCATGTTTCTTTGCCTCTTACTTCAAAAATGATATCTCTTTACTTGCCTCCTTCAATTGCTCTTTGAGGGTTTCTATTTCTGATTTTTCAATCATTTTCTCTTTTCCCTTTCTTTGTTTGATAACCAATTCCTCCTTTGCTGGTGAAGACAAATCTATGATGCTTGTTGGCTAGGCAACTTCATTGATTTTCTCAGTCTCTTTGTTTACCATGACCTTCCTTGCATGTCTGGTCATTGGCTTCCTAGGTTGAAAAATAAAACTAGCATCATCACCTGCAAAATCTAGTTTTTTAGCAGTCTTACCTTTCTTCATATTTCTTCCTCCATCTTCAATGTCTTCAGCTTGCACAATGGGTGACTCTTCAATGTCAATTGCATGCAGGATATCCTCCAAATTTCCTTTAGCCAATGTCTGGCTTCTAGTGACTCTCTTGCTGCCTGTTTGCTGACTGTCTGCTTCTGTTTTGCAGGGGCTATTTGAGGTGTGTCAGTCTCCTGCAAAGGTTCTGTTTCCATGTTCACTGGTTTTGGAGGAGATGATCTATCTTCTTTTTCAACTTCCTCTTCCATAGCTGGTGATGAAGTATTTCTAGGTTTGGAGGCTTTCTTTGGAGTAACCACATCAATTTCATAACCACTCATGAACAAGAAGGAAGACCAATCTCTAACCTTCTCAACTCTTCTAACACTAACATCTTTATTAAACCATGATGAAAAAGAGATGTCTCACTTCCTTCTGTCTTGATTTGAACCTTATTTGACATTTTCCCTAGACTTATGTATAAATAAAAAGGCAAGTCAAGTGATCTCTTACCTACAAAATGCAGAAGAAGTCTGAGATGATAGGAGTAGACCATGTGAAATCTTCATTCACAGGTAAAATACTTTTGAATGACCATCAACAACTTTGCGTAATTCTCCATCACGAAACTCCTAGGGATAGCATTTGTCAAATCAATTTCATTGTGTTCTTGCTTGATGAACTCTTTGCAATCCTGCATTGTGAATTTGATACCTTTAAACCACTATTCACCACCTTTAGGGATTCTTGTAGCTGATGAGATGCTCTCTGGTGTCACTCTAAGGTTCAAAATTCCAACCTTTGAAGCATCCCCATTGTGTGAAGTTCCCGCCTGAGAAGCCTTTGTTGAATATGAAAAGCCATTGAAGAGAAGGGTTTTGTGTGGTTAACCCATAACCGTGATGAACAAAGATCCGAGAATAGATATAACTTGTAATGCTTATGACCAACTATGATATTGACAGTGTGCGACTTAGAAAATGGACTTCGATGAAGTGTGGGTTTGTGGATGAACTAAAATCATGACAAATGAAGATCTGAGGATAAAGATACACTGTAATGCTTGTGACCAATTGTGTTACTAACAATGTGCGACCTAGCAAATGAACTTCAATGAGAAAGATTTTGTGCAGTTGACCCATAACCGTGATGTCGATTTTTGATGAAGTAGAAGGTGCCTACATAGCTTGGGGTGGAAGAGCACATCTCCAAATAACCCAAGCCAAATACTTCTATGCTGAAACTGATGAATGTGAAGCAGGTGCCTACTAAAGAGAGGTGGGAAGGCACGTCTCCAAAGGGAACTCGCTCCAAATGCTTATCCAGATTTAAAATGAGCATAACTCGATCAATATAACTCAGAATATTTGTTATAACCTGTTTTTGGAAATGGAATGATCATTCTGCATCTTCCCATGTGTTTGAAATCGCTATCTAGAGAATCTAGACTCTCAGATTCACGTAGGAACTGTCCCGCTGTGACAAAATTTCTGAAAAATAGCTGATTTTAAATCAGCGATAACTCCCTCATATAGACTCTGATTTGACCGATTTTTCTTTGAAATCGGGTGATTTTTCAAGGGGAGCTCAAATATGTAACCATTTATCTGAAATGTCGCACTTAAAACTGCAATAAATGACAAGAGAGCCGCCGTCCATGAATTGTCATCAGAAAAATTGCTGCAACATTGCTGATTTTGAATGGTTGATATCTCCTTCATCCGAAATCCAATTCGGCCAATTTTTTTTTTGAATTTGGGTATTTTTCGCAAGTAATCCAGATCTGGTCTTTTTTTTTGTAAATATTTCACCAAAAGTTTCAGATCTGATCTGAAAACTTGCCGCCCAAAAAATTCTTGGAGTTTGCTGAAGATTGCTACAAAACATTGAAATTGAAATATGCTTCAAACCCTCATTCCCATGGATTCGTAACCTGAATATGATACTACTAATCTAGATCTTGGGAGGAGTCCTCCAAGATCTAAAAAGTTGAAATGGATCTGACAAGATCTGCAAAATTAGAATGCCAGAAAAAAGAGAGAACACACTGCAAATAAAACCACAAAAAAACTTGTTTTATTAAAACAGAGAATAACTGTAGAAGCTACATTGTGGTGGACAATCTGTCCTTTTGCAAAGTGAGGCTTGTTATTTATAGCCTTTTTTTGAGTTACAATACCATGGGTAGATACCATAGGTGGATACCATGGGTCAATACCATGGGTAGATACCACTTACAATACCATGGGTAAATTCCATGTGTGGATGAATACCATGGATGGATATAGATCATGGATGAATGAATATCATGGATAGATGTCACTTACAATACCATAGGCGAATAAATACCATGGGTCGATGCCATTTACAATACCATGGGTAAATTCCATGGGTGGATGAACACCATGGGTGGATGCCATTTTCCATTCGGATCAACTGTTCCTGTGAAGCTGGTGGAAAAATCCTTTGAAACTTGTAAATGAAAGCCCTGCAACCTCTGACAGAATTGGAAGCAGCCAGTTCTTCTGAAAACCTCCATGGCAGTAGGGTCTTCGTTGAGTAAATTCATATCCATGGGCTCATACTTATGAAAATGGCCACCCTTATTTGTTTTCCTTTTTGCGGCCATGGATGCTTTATATTCTTCACTACCTTGCTTGCTGATGACACCTGCAAAATTCAAACTTGCCAGCCACCTGCTTGGCTTGATGAAGCAACTCTCCAGAAATCGACTCACATGTAAGGATAAATCACAATATGACAAAAGGCTAATTAAGGTAAGGTTTACTAGTTTAAGTGATAGCTCAAGCTTCAATCATAACACATGCAGGTAAAAAAGGTAATGATGACATCAAGCATGGCTATGTATATTTAAATTTACCATAACAACCTTGAATGACCTCCACCTTAACTCCTCTAATCATAAAATGACACCTCATACAACTCTGACAAGACAAGTTTAAAAAACGGATTTTCGTAGCGAAATTAGTTAAGCCTCTGAAAGATTCGCTATGAAACTATTAGGTAGTTTCGTAGCGAAAACTGTTGTTTTCCTGTGTAGAACGCTACGAAAAATTGAAAAATTGATAGATGCGCCATTTTGATTTTGAATGCATGGGAAATGAAAAATGACACCATATGAGGACTGATTTGACATGAAATGGCATAAATGGAGGTGATCATGAAACTTAAGATAGGCTAAAAATGTAAAAATAAATAAAAATCCTATACCACATTGAAATGGCTTAGGAGACCTTATCCATTTGGTGAGTGACCTATATGACCCTATCAAGAAATGTTTCATAACTTTATGAGTGATAACACCTTCTTCACGCTATGAATACCTTGGGCCTTCCTGAGTTATGCGAGGAGAGAGCAGACCTTAACATAGAGATATATATGTCCCTTTCTGCTTCGTTAATTAGCGTACTTCTTCGCATTGTATCCTTCTTTCTTCTCACTGTACTTTGCACTTAATATTTTAGACTTGGTCGGAAATGATGATCATAATGAGGCCGCAGTCTCTTTATTTATAATGATTGTCTCCAGCTTCGAGGCCGACATGAACTATGTAGGCAGGCTGAATATCTAGAGGAGGATATTCATCATGAATTGGGTCGACTTGTCAAGGAGTTTTACCAGCATATTTGGAGTGGTCTTTGTGGAGCAAGGTGACAAGGTATTGGAGCATATAATTTTTCCTTTACACGAGAGTATTATGACTTATCATACATGACTTCTAATTTATATATTTATGTCAACCAAACCCTAAAAGACATCAAGAAGAAGTCTTTGACCTATAATAAAAATTACTTGCTCATGAAACCCATGAGTCAAGCTTTACAAAATACATTTTATTATCTTTTTCTTCTTCATTCCATAAATTCATAATTACATAGTCATTATGAAGACCGATATTAGTTACACTTTTCAACAAGTTCGACATTTGTTTGGCGAGATGGCGTCAACTGGGTTGCAAGATCAAGATCGATTGGAGAGTGCCTCCAACTATGCTATCTGGAAGGCAAGGGCTTCCTTCCTTCTAGATGAGCATGATCTTAAAACTTATATTGTTAGTGCGGTAGTTGAGCCCATAGATGCAGATCAACTTAAGGCCTACAAGAAGGAGATTGCGAAGGCTAAGAGGATGATCCTCGACGGTGTGAGACATCACATTGTATCTCACATAGCATGCAAAGACACAACCAAAGAGATGTGGGATGCATTGGCCATGTTATATCAGGGATATTTTGAGCAGTGGAAGATGCACTTGGAGGAGAAGATGAGATCCACGAGGATGCAGAAGGGGGAGTGCATAGACCCCTTCCTAATGAGACTTCATGATACTCGTGATCAGTTCGTTGTTGTGGGAGAAATGCCTCAGGAGACTGAATTTGTACGGTTGGCCCTTAACAACGTTTTTGAGGACTGGCAAGTCTTTGTCCAGAGTATCCTGGGTAGAAAGAAGTTTCCTGATTGGCAGAGAGTTTGGGTTGATCTGCAACAAGAGGAGATGATGCGTGACTTGGTGAAGAGCACCATAAGTGGAAAGAAAAGCAGTGGGGTGAAGATCAAGAAGGAAGAGGATAATGTAGCCCTCACATCAAAGGGGCAACAAGAGCAACGCAGACGAAAGAAGGATATTTCAAAGATCAAGTGTTTCTGATGTGGTGAGATGGGCCACTGCAGTTCTCAGTGTCCTCTTCAGAAGAAGGAGAAGGAGAAGGAGAAGGAGAAGGATAAATAAGCTGCTACCGTAGAGATCGATAGGTTGTAATCTAGATTGGAGGAGGATTTTTCCATGATTTCACACATACCTCCAGGGGAGAGGTGGGGTGATATGTTTTTGTAGCCTCAGAGAGCTACATGATGGGCATGATCCTTGAGGAGTCCACCTCTTGGATCATCACCTTGCTATGGAAGCCCATAACAATAGTAGCATGATGGACCATTGACAGATGGTGCAGTCAGGTGCCAGAGTGACAGATGCAATGGTTAGCAACTTTAGGAACTGAGTAGCGCATAGCAGAGTTGGTAGCAGTGCAGAGTCAACAACATCGTAGAAGCTTTAGTGACAGTGCAGAGGCGAGCAACAGTTAGAACTCGGTGGACAAATGCATCAATCTGAACACAGTTGGTTCAGATTATGGACATCTCTCAGTTGCAGCAACAAAAAAAGATGGGAGGGATTTGCAGATGTTGTAGTGGCAGCAACAACAGAGTTGCAGTGTAGATGCAATAGTTGAAAGCAACATGCAGAGTCAGAAATAGCACAGATGTAGCACAGAAAGAGCTACGCAGCAGTTGGCGGGCAACAACAACCAAACATTAGCAACACAACTGGGATGGTGCAGTAGTCAGAGTGATGCTTCAGGAGGTTGCAACATTTGAGCACATTCCTCGCTAAGAGGGAGTGTTTATTTTTGTAGCGTCAGATGTGCTCTAGCCTCAGGATTTTGTAGAGAGGCTAAGACACATGCATTCCACAACATCCATAAAATGTTTTGGGAAATTCCACCCAGAGAGAATTTAATTAAAATAATTAATCATTTTTAATGTATTCCTAAGTCTAAACTTAGGAAATGTGATTAATTAGATCAGGGGTGAATCTTCTAGATAAAGACAAGGATCAACTCCCAGTTAATATTAGCCTTTGATTATGTTTTAATCTTAGTCGTTGATATGTCAATGAGAGATTAAAAGAAGGATTTTGATGGGCATTTGGAAAATATATTGAGTGAGAGATCTAGAGATCTAATTCTTGAGAGAGAAATGCAGCAGTTGTTAGAGGTAGATCGAGTTGATTCCTTGTAGTGAGGGGCAGGGATTGTTTTTCGAAGGAAGTTTTTCTTGATTCAGTCAATACATTGCAGAGGAGGTAGAGAGAGATCCAGAAGAGGTTGCGCAAATCTTCCGATGATATTTGCAGTTTTTCTAAGGAGCAGTCCAAATCTATTGTCGGGAGCCGGGATGTGAGACCGGAGGGTTAGAGATCTGATCATGGAGTCAACATATCGATCAGCTAGAGTGGAGGCATAGTCCCTAGGAGCTGTGACACAGATCCAACGTAGTGATTGTGCAGAGGATGCGCAAAGCAACGTGCTACTAGCCATTCAAAGGTTGTATCAATGCCGGATCGCTAGTGATAGTGAGATAATTTCTCACTATATTTTTGCCAGTTTATTCTCTATATCGGATTGCTAGTTTGGGCATCCAAAGATTTGTATTAAGAAACTACTGCATAAAAATTAAAACCCTCAGTTGTTGCACTAGTTTTCCCACATTGGGTTTTTCTGGGGACATTGTCCAAAAAAACGGTGTATATGTGTGTTTTTTATTTCTTTCCTGCTCAGTACTTGTTTCTTTTATGTTGTGAAGGCTACAACAGTATTTATTTCGATGTTTAATGTGTAACACCGTAAATAACTTGATTCATAATTAAAAAGTAGAATGAATAACATCAGATTGTTGCAGTAGGGATTTCAATCTTGGAATTTTCACAAACCATAGAATTTTTTGATCATTTGACTCCATATACATCCAAAATATAAGGCATTGATCATTCCTTTTTCATTATAATATTTTAAAAAAAATTCTTGGGTTTCCTCTTCAAAACCATCTAGTTGTTCCTTGACTCTGTGTGGTTAGGGGCCTATTTGAGATTCTATTGGTTGATACTATACTTTAGATTGACTCGTAAGATATTTTGACCCTAAATATTGGAACTACTAGGCCCTAGCAATCCTATACTAGGAAGAAACCCCTTGAGCTAGAGGAGGGTTGGCAAAAAGCAGGAAGAGGGTTGGTGTGGTGATTGTGGTCCCCTCTGGGGTACAATGGTTTTCACACTTGATCTTTCAAACTTTATCTCAAGAAATGCAATATTTTTCTGTAACATGCTCCATTTTGAATTGTGGGCAATTGTGTACTAACACCCATTGTGACATTCTCCTTTGAGGGTGGTTGAATGCTAACATTAGGTGTGTCATTAGGATTTGTGGGTAGTTGCACACTAACACCCTTCACATATTGGAATAATCCAAATTTTCTAAAATTAAATTATGTGAGGCAATCACCATACATAATTGCACCTCATCTGGCTAATAATGATCAACATCTATAATATCATCTTCATTGAAATTAGATCTAGATTAATGCATCATTGTCTTTCTTGTTTCTATATTACATATCCTAGAGGGTTGTCTTATTGTCATGTCTACAAGAAGGCATGTTAGTAAACCATTGTGATGTACAAAAATTAATATCCCATAATTAACATGCAATATTCTATTTTTAAATCATTACATATAGTGGTTCTTGTTACCCACCAAAAGTGGGTGACCCCATTAAATATTTTTTCTCCTAATCTTCTCATCTAGTCAGCAGTCAACATCCCTTGATAGCCACCGAATAGATGATGTGATGTACCATTCTTGTCTCTGCCCCCTGCATCAGTTGTATGTTTTCTCACCCGTTTGTCAAGAGCACATGTTGGAAGGTGGGAAATCTGATCCGAAAGTTACTTTATTCATTATGCAATTAGGTGCTTATGTTTTTTTTCCATTTGGGCATTTGGCATGGATTATTGGGTGACTTGAAAGAAGGAACAAATTTTATTGTGGTTTTGTTCCCTCACCTTAAATGGGGGATCAATATTCAATCCTAGTCTAGTGGGACCTTCCCTAATGGCCCATGGATTTAGAAAGGGCACTACTTGGGAAACCCCGATTGAGATAGTGTGGTCCCATTTTCACATTCCATACTTATCACTTCCCTCCATTCGTTGTGAGCCCTATACACCATATCCCTTCTTTGGGTCAACTGGATTCTAGCACACCCCCTCCCCTTGTCCACACATGTGGGACAGGCTTGGAAAATTTTCCCTAGGAGGTTGATGCAACTAAAAGAATAGTAAAAATCATATTATGGCCATAAGAAAGAAAGAAAAAAAACACAAAATATAAAATGAAAAATATGTTTGGGACATTAAAATTAACACGTAGGCAAAATCCAAGCATGAGATCTACTCCTTATCATTATGGACATCATTCGGTTCCCAGGGCTAATGTTGTCCTATCACATCATAAAAGGAACCCTTGCATGTCCTAACCCCTGGTGGGCAATGAACTGCCCCATCTTTAATGGGGTAACCACTATTGGTCATCATTCATGTTGGAAAATCAAGGTATTTGTAGATTAATGTTGATTCTCCTTACTTGATAATTACTTGTGATATTTGTTGGCTTTATATTATTTAGTTTTACTTCTTCATCAAACAATTACCAAAACATGAAGTTCACAAAGACACAATGAACACAAGATATAAGCTCCATGCCAGGGCTAAACCCACAATTGGGGAAAAACTAAACAATCCTCTTATAAAATCAGATCAAACTGAGACCTTCAAGACCCAAAGACCAAATTCAAGATTCCTTCCAAGCACCAAGTCAGCCCTCCAATAAGATCTTTTCCAAACAAGTCAAATTCTACAAAAGTCAATGAAGTTCAAACTCTCCAAAATTTTCTTCTGTCAAAAATTTGGTCCTGCAACTTTAGATCTACAATTTAGACTTGCAACTCTCAACCCTTCAACTCGCGCATAAAACCTATTTCTCTCACAGGTGTGGGCAAAAAAGATAGATTTGTAAGGTCTTCTTCCTTCGCTTGACTTCTCCTTTCCTCCTTGACTTTTCTCTCTAGATTGCCTTCTCTTCTTTCTCCGGATCGAACTTATTAAGTGCCTCTAAGTGAGTCAAAGTCTCATGCTATATATATACTTCCGAAGAGGTAGAATAGGCCTCTCTTAGGTCGACTTTTCCTTGGAAGGGACAACTTGGTATTGGAGGACAAAATGACTTTCTAGATTAAAAAATAATGATTTTATTTTGTTACAATAAGTCCAAATAGGACTATAATACATGAAAAAAATTCTTCTTTGACACAAGAAGTCCTAGAAGCACCAGGAACATGCTTCGATCTAGATTTTGAGCATGAAACCCATGCTTGAAAAAATGAAAAATGTTTTTCTTCTTTTACCTAAAAATACAAATTGATACATGTACAAATATAAATATGAAGATTGAACCTAGTTACTTTTCCAACAATTCATACCATGTTCTCATTTCCTAGAGCTTTCAGTAGTAATACAAAGAAAAGTCAAGAAAAGGAAAAACGTAATAAAAGGGGTGGAAAAACAAAGGCTAGGGTAACTCATGCATCCACGATTGCTACCTCCTCACATTTGTATACCCAAAATGTGGATTTCCTCATGATTTCTACCCCTTTGACCATGGAATTTGGCCCTAACATCCCTTTTCCCTTCCGTTCAATTATTATTCATATGGCACCTATTAATTGAAGAACATACAAGGAACCTGTCTTTCCTCTTAGGGGCTGGGAACACTTAATAAGGTCATTTGTTAGCTACTCCTACCTAGGGATGCAATGCTATTACGTTGTCATAGCCCCAAATTTGGAAGGGGATTCCTGTATGAAGTGTCAAGTTTCCCTTGACTAACAAGCTTAGTCCACTTAGATGTGTTACCACTAAAACCAACAGGGGACCTAAAGGGGCTCCTAATATGGTAACCACTAGACTAAGGGCAATGGTTGAGGATTATCCAATCATGCAACAACTAGCCCTAATTATAGAAATATGAATCAACAAGAATAACAACGTTAAAATTTAATTAAAACGTTATAGAGTATATCCAACCAACATTTCATTTGCAAGACAAAGCTCCAAGAAAAGAAAAATCGCCCAAATCCATGCATCAAAATTCATCCATCTCCAAAAATGTCCACCAAGGGAAAAAAATGCAAAGTTCTCTATGATTAAAGAGATCCCAAGTCAAGTGATGACACAAATGAATGTATCTAACTTCAATATATCGCCTCCTAGGGAGTTCGAAATAGCCTATGGGCCTTCATTAGCCCCTAATGATTAAAATAATGTGCAAATAACACCCCTATTGGTGACAAGCCCACAAAACTCGCTCAAAATGGAAAACATAAGCCTCACAAGGGGCCAAATAATAATGTATACATGTCGCGGGGCCCTCCAAAAGCCTAGTAATGTCCTGAAGTGCCATAATGAGGAATAAATTCCTCGTAATATGATGATCAAGAGGCTGGACCCTTTTTCTCCAAGTGGTAGACCTATGGTGCCCCCAATGGGTTTGGGGGCACACCAATGACCCCATGGGTCTCCATATGAATCAGAGATGCCTGTAAATCCTCTCCAAGGGCTCAAGTGATGGAATGAATGCTTCCATGACATCGTACAAGTCCTGGGATACCTTCCAAGGGTGTGGGGGCTCCTATGGGGCCTTGTTAATTTTGGGCAACTAGGTCCAAACTCCATGTTGTACTGCTTAGATGATGATGCCAATATTTTTATTGGATTCCTCTTTCGGAGAGGTGCAAGATCGATCTAAAGATCATCTTGATCGGATGCTCAAAACATTTATTTTGAATTTATTCCACTTATGTGCAAGGTCGGCCAGAATTGTAATGTAGGCTTGGAGCCCCAACAGGTGTGTCACACACCCTCACATATGGATATATATTGGACAAACTTGGAGGTCATTTTCACCATCACTCATCACACACTTCTCTCTTGTGTCTGATTGGTTCGATCATCATTTGGAGGCTTCTCTTCTCACACGTGGGAAAGCAACAACGAGGGTTTCAGATCAGATCTGTGTAGGGTTTTCATCACAGCTTTGAATAGCGTTGACTTTGGTCAAATCTTGGTCCATTTGACCTCAAACTCTCCCAAAATTATGATTTTTGCAGTCCGCATTTTTTGGCACAAAAACCGAGGCTAGACGTTGACCTTTGACATGCTGTGTTGATTTTATGTTGCTGTTGTTCTGTGTTGACTGTTGACTGGACATCGTTGACTTTCGTTGAATTTGGGTTGACTATTGTGAGGGTTGTGTGAAACTTTCTGGTTGGCTAACCGTGATGAGACTTTGTTGGTTGAAGCATCATGTTGACCGCCGTAACGCACCACAACACATATTTTGCTGATCAAGTTAAGTGTATTTTTGGCTTATCTTTCGTTGATCTATTGGTATGTTATATCAACATTTGTCTTTCATGTTTATGTGATTTCTATTTGGTATCGAGTTTAAAGTAAAGTTGCATGAAGAATTTAACATCTTCGAAAATTTACAGGGCTACTGGGCATATTGTACCAACCACATCACCATCATCCCAAAAGTGGATTGCTAGTAATCTTTGAAGGTCAATGAGGATCCGTGGAGTGTTTTCTGCTGTTGTGGAGGCCCATGGCTCTCTTGCAGACCCTACATGTGCAAATGTTGCCCTCTGGGGTTAGTATCCTGTATAGGGAGACCAAACTTGAATGGAAACCACCTGTAATCCTGCATAAGATCCAATGTGCCCCCTAGGATTTCAGTACAACGAGTCATTAGAATAATCGTGTAAAGGGATTACAAATCATGGATAACAAAGTGGAAACTTCATAATGGCATGCCCTTCCGTAGTGGGATTTGGCATGTGCTAGTGTCTCCATACTCTAAACGGGGCTAGCCATGTACCTTATTAAGTGGTTTCAACCCTTAAAGGGGATAGTAGGTCCAAGGTAAATCCTTTGAATGGGGGTGGAAAATGATAAATAAGTGAAACAAAATAGGGAATAAGAGGGGAAATTCTGGGCCATATATCAGGGCATAGGGGCAACCAAATAAGGGGAAGACCACACCAGGGTATATAATGTGTAAGAGGGAGCAGTTGTGGTACATGAGGTGTCTCAGCCTTGTTTTTTCAACCTTTCTTTATGTGCCTTTTTCCTTTTTATGAATTTTCTTTAATTAGTTGCTTGGGACTCAAGGATAAGAGCATGATGTGTTAGATATGGCAGTGACTACCCCTTTAGGGTAGGGCAGTTCATTGCCCTCCAAGGATTTGGGACAATCATGGGTTCCTGTATGATAAGGGAGGCTCATTTAGGGCCTATGAAACTAGGATGGTGGCCATGGGTAAGGGACATAACTCATGCTTTGAATTTTTCCCACATGCCAATTATTTTTGTCCCGACCATCTTTTGCATTTTGTGGTACAGTTTCCTGTTAATTGTGGCCAATTATGTTTCTTTTTCTTTTATCTGCTTCAACCTTCAGGGCATCATTCCAGGCCTGACCCAAGGTGTGGGAAAGGGGATAGGGAGGCTGAACTCATGTGGACCCAGGTGGGAAAAATGATGAATGGGAGTATAATGAGTGGCAGGGGAATAATATATGCAGATAAAAGGAGTGGGACCATGCACCCAAAGTCGGGGTTTCCTAAGTAGTACCACCCTAGAACCAAATGGTCAAGAAAGGAGATCCCACAAGACTAAGATGTAAGGGTAACACCTAAAAGAGATCAAGGGGACAAGAGCACAGACTAAGCCTACTCTTTCCGCCAAATCCCCCCATCAATCCATGCCCATAAGTGTACATGATAAGTAAACCCAATACTCAATTACCAAATAACAAGACATACCTTTGGCTTGGGAGGCCCACCTTAAAACATATGATCAATACAAATGGGTGAGGGACCACATAGGTAGCTCAGGCAGTAGAGAAGTGGCACAACGAGCTAGTAATATTTGCAAGGGGCTGTTGGCTGCTGACTGAGGTCCATCATGGAAAAAAAAATTCTCCTAGAAATATCACCCACGAAGTGGTGGGTAACAAGATGCACTAATGATTATTGTACCTAATGGTGAAGATGCATCAATGGACATTGTGTGTGATTGGCAGGTGGTTTTCATCATGGACTAGGCAACTTAATTGGGGCTCAAGTTCACTAGAGGAGCATTATGGCGCCCTACAAGTGAGGTCATGGTACTCCTACTACTTGCATAACATCATTCCATTCCATGGGCACCTACATCGCCCCAAAAAATCTGCACTTTGCCCCAAATTATTTATGAGATGATGCACTTCGAACAATTTCCCAAACCAACTTAGCAATGATCACTTGGTTCGACACTTGATCTGAGGTCCATATGAGGTTTGTGTCACCCATAAGACATGGGAGGGCTAGCAATATCCTCAGACCCATCAACATTGGAGTAGAATCAGGTTATTCTATCACGAGGAGATCCATGAGACCCATTTTGTGCCCCAAACACAAAACTAAGGTCCATGTGATGATTTACATGGAGATTTAGGGGCCAACCCTAGATCATGATTTTTGGAGCCCTCTACACTCACTTTGGCACTGGAGGAGCTTAACACATGCCCTAGAAGGGCCTATGCATGCATGGCGTCAACATTTCGACCTCTTTTTGGGTTAATTCTTCTGTTTAGATATTGGGTTTGGGGTCAACTTGTGACCTTACTTATTACTTGGCCACTATTTTATTATTTTAGGGGCTCATATGCTAAAATCAGAGATCATTGTGTTGGAAATACTGAGAGGGGGGGGGGAGGGGTGAATCAATATTTCTATCAATTAGCACCTTTAAATATTTTCAGAGCATTAATTAATCTTCAATTATTCTTGATGTTTATCCAGTAACAATAATGAACAATAGAACACAATAGGCACACAAATTCTAGGTGGAAAACCCCCTCCAGGTCAAAAACCACCGAACGCTTTTCTAATAAATTCTTTAATCTTCAGCCCCAACTGAAATGAAAGGTACAACTTCCTAGAATTCTAGAAAAAAATTCTTCTCCAGCTCCCACTGGAAGGACGCCCCAACACCTTGGTTTCTTCAGTAGTCAACTAAATGGATGCCCCGACATCCTATACCGACCTACCACCCTGAAGTGTTCAAAGGCTCCAACTTGTAGGCGACTTCATGCTCCAACCTAGCACCTCCCTGCCACGCTATAATAATCTGAATAAGACAAGAGTGTGGACTCTTGTACCAGGGACAATGATCCACTATACAATATGGTTCACAATGATTTTCTTGAACTAGACCAATCACCCAATCACACTATGACCTGCAACCCAACAATAACATTATCCAACAATGACACTCATACCTCCCAACAATGCCTCTCCAACTCTAAGAGGATTGACTCTTTTACAATTTTACAATGATTATTTTTACAATACTGACTTTTGAGATGACCCGATACTTGACTTGACACTGCTTCTTTGAACACTAGCAATTGTTGAGGTATTGTTGTGCTTGCTTCAAGTAATGGTACTTTGGCGTTGCATTGTCCTTATAGTATATGTCTAAGTTGTCTTATTGTATCCTCCTTCCTGCACATGCAATAATGAAAAAGACCCAAACCAATATACAAGCAAAATACTTACACTGTCCTACAAACCATATGTCAGAGAAATATTCAAAAATCAAATGTAAATACGTTCAACATTTATGAACAAAACCCAATCAAACATACATACAAAATACTTACACTGTCCTGCAAAAACACATGTCAGAGATGATATTCAAACTAAAATTCAAACACTAATCATACATACCTTGTTGTAGCAGACTTACCCTTGACTGTTGATGTGTTGTCCTTACTGCAGTGATCCTTGAATGCATATTTTTTTTTCCTTCTAGAAGCTTGATATTGAATCTATTGTATCTATGTAATTTCATATCTCCAAGGTCTGAAATTGCACCCTGTGGTAGCCCTCTGAGTCCTCTTTCCAAGCTCGCAAGTTTTATCAATATTGGATTCTTCAAGAAATAGTTATGTCCAATTTCCTATGGTGTCTTGATTATAGATTGGTTCACTAGAGCGAACTTGTATGAAGTGCCACGTGTCACTATTTCAACCTTCGGTCCTGAAAATGATATCCAAAAAACTACAATCTGTCCTCTTTCTTTCACTTTTTACGAAATTTGAATCCAATGCTCAGAGAGAAAGTTATGACGATTTTCCCAAGGTCACCTGTTTGACATGAAATTTGGGAGCCTGCAAAAACCCTAACTTCCTCATATCATATCTCCGAAAATATAGCGAACCAATACCTGAAATTCAGTCATGTGCTTCATCAGGATTTCGGCTCAAATGGTTTTTTTTCAGCATCTGAAGATTCACAGAAAAAAATTTGTAGCAATAATTCCACGATGGCATGTTCTAAGTAGCGAAATCCTTGCATCAGGAGGATATGAGGGTCATAATTTATATAAATGCTTGGGTTGAGAGGGTCTTCAACAAGTGAACGTTGGAGGGATTTTAGGAGTTTAAAAAACTATTACTCATTGACTATTTAATGACCACAACCAATGATTAGTGTCATTCCACAACCCCATGGGGTTTTAGTCCACTAACTGGGGTTACTAACTTCAAACACGAATACCTCTCAAACCGTGAAGAATTACGTGGCGTGCCATATATCAACGGAAACATCTCGACAAGTAGAAACCATCCAAAGTATCCTTGAATTAGAATAGAGTAAGTTGTCAAGTCAAAATTCCCATGCAATTTCAGGGTAACCCCTGGTGCTGCTTGGGTTGACATCAATGACAACCACTGATCAACACATTGAACACATAAATTAGAGAGATCACACTTGATCTCTCTCATCATAAAAATTATGAATTTTAGACCTCTTAGAGAATTCACACTTACTTATTGTTTGTGATTTTCGAGATACTTGGATGCATTTTGATGTATGGAAATTGATTTTGAAATTCTTTGGAGTTATTTCTTGGTTTAATTGATGGATACTACATGTTATCTTGTAAGTGCCTAATGTATGGAATTGCTGCTTGTATATTCTGCTTGCTTGTGCCCTAATTTGTTGAAAATAAATACTAAAGGCTATCTAGTTGAGAATTGCATGAGAATTTCATATGTTACTCATTGCATAACATGTAATGAATGTTCCTAGTGGAGTACTTATTATTCTCCATAAAAATACATTATTCCATTAAGTGGGTAATTATTGAAACTTTAATAGCTAGGGCATCAATTTTCGACCTCCTTAGAAGGGAATTATGCTCATCTTGCACATCCTTGGCTCCATATTTGTAAATTTTTGTAGATGTTCTATGCTTGATGCAACTTTACTTTTATCCCCAATATCAAATAGCAATCACATAAACAAGAAAGTAAAATGCTGATAGAACATACCAGTAGATCGACAGAAGACAAGCCAAAATGTACTTAACTTGATCAGCAACACATATGTGTTGTGGTGCGTTACGACAATCAACAAGATGCTTCAACCAACAAAGTCTCAATACGGTCAACCAAACAGATGTGTCACACAACCCTCTCGGACAACTATATCAGTCAATGCAAAGTCAACGTTGTCCCAGTCAACAATCAACGCAAAACAATAGTAGCAAAAATTCAATGCAGCTCGATCAAAGTCAACGGGCAACCTTGATTTTTGTGCCAATAAATGCAGACTGTAGAAATCTGAATTTTGACCAAGATTGGGGTCAGTTTGACCATGCGTTGACCAAAGTCAACGTTGGTCAACTTTGCACTGAAAACCCTAGGTCGAAAACATAAATTCCTTTTGTTGCGTTTCCCACATGTGGAGAAGAAGAGACTCCAAGTGATGATCAAACCAATCAGATGAGGAGAGAGAATGTGTGATGATGGATGAGTGAAATGACCCCCAACTTTGACCTATATATATCCATCAGTGAGGGTGTGTGACACGTCTGCTGGGGCTTCAAGCCTACATTTCAATTCTGGCCGATCTGCACATAGTTTGAATAAATTCAAAATAAATGTTCTTCTCATCGGATCAAGATGATCTTTAGATCGATCTTGCTCCTCTGTGAAAGAGGAATCCAATTAAAATATTGGCATCTTCATCTGAGCATAACAACATGGAGTTTGGACCTAGTTGTCCAAAATTAACACTCCCTCTCAACTAGGGAGAAATCCATCCACCTGTGCCATCCAGACATCGTGCGTCATCCCCCCGTAACTTGCTTTGCTGAATTCTTTATTTCAGAACAAGAGTGGGTCAGTCACAAAGACATAATTCCTGACTGAAAAATTCAGGCCAGAGCTCTGAAACCTCAATAAGACTCAAAAGAGTCACATACCAACCCGAAGTTGGTTTACCTGACCCGAAGTCAGTTGGAGGTCTGAAACCTCACTAGACTTGATACCAGATCAAGTGGTTGGACACGTGCCATCCTAGACATAGAGAGTACGGTAATTTCTGATGCGCCCATTGGTATTTGCTACTGGTATCTAGCTTTTCCCACGTCACTGGCCACATGAGAGGTACTTCCCATGAGTCCGAGACTCAATGGGCAGGATGCATACTGGGCACAGATCATGAGAGGTGAACCAACTCAATATCATAATGGTGGGGCAGAAGTACACCAACAAGGTTCGGCAAGCCTAGCCCTGTGGTTGCTTATAGATCCAAGAAGCTATCCCCAAAGCCCCTTGGAGCTCTCAAATCTCATCATCCAATAGGACCCTCAAAATAGGGTCATTCCACGATACCAAGATTCTCACGGAAGGTTAGGAACTTGACCTTCCCCAAGGGCTTTGTGAGAATGTCCGTGACCTGCTCATCAGTTCCTATATGATCGAGCCTTACGACACCTCACTGTACCATATCCCGGATAAAGTGGTACCTGATATCAATATGCTTGGATTGATCGTGGGACACGGATTCTTGTACAACCGAATCCCACTCTGGTTATCACAAAGTATCACGGTGGTATCTAACACATGCCTGAACATCTCACTGAAGATATTTCACAACCAAACTGCCTCACAACAGGACATACTCGCTGCAATGTACTCAGCCTCAACGATGCTCAAAGCGACCGACTTTTGCTTCCTGCTCACCCATGATATCGAAGTAGATCCAAGAGTGAAGCAACATCTCGATGTGCTCTTACGATCCACCACACTGCCTGTCCAATCGGCATCAGTAATTCCATGGAGTGTCACCCTCCCGGCAGTGTATCTAAGCCCATATTTTATTGTGCCCCGAAGATATCTCAACAAATTCTTGGCACCAACCCAGTGAATATGATGAGGTTCGACCATATGTTGACTCAAAGTGTTCACTGCAAAACATACGTTCGATGGGTGTTCACTAAGAACATCAGTGCCCTTACAAGTTGACGATACTCAGTAGGATTTTCTAACAAGGGCCCAGCAGCGCTGCCACTCAACTTCTTAAAGTTGAGCTCCATCGGTGTCGACACGAACTTACAGTCTACCATTCCAAATATTTCCAGCGGCTTCAAAATATATTTTCCTCGAGAAAGGAAAATCTCCCCAGGTTTCTTCTAGACCTCCAGGCCTAGGAAGTAATGCATCAGTCCTAAGTCCTTCATCTTGAACTCAGAAGTGAGCTCCCTTTTACACTGATGAATGAGAGGGTCAACACCTGTCAGAAAGAGGTCGTCCACATACAACAACAAAATGAGAGGCTTTTCTCTATCAACCTTAAAGTAAAGGTTTAGATCAACATTACTACGAGTAAAGCCCAACTTCATTCGGTAGCTATCTATCCTCTTGTATGTTAGGTCCCTATATTACTAGTATAGTCCCTTATTGTTGTTAGTGTAACCCCATTATTGTTATTATTGTACCCATGTAACCCCCATATTGTTATTATTGTGCCCTTAAATTATTATTGTTAGATCGGCTAGGATTACATTGTGGCCCCATGGACTCCTATATATAGAAAGGAGGTTTTGTAATTTGTATCATCCAAGAATTGTTCATTCATGTAATGTATTGGAGGTTGCCCCCTCAAAGTGGCTTATTTCTAAGACGTTGATATCTCTTTTCTTCTATTTTTGGAGTTGGTTTCACTACATTTGGTATCAGAGCTTTGGATTCTAGGGTTTCGCTGCTCCAAACAGGTCATCGTGGAATTTTCGCTATAACATTTTTTTATGAAGGTTCAGAAGCTGAATTTTTTAGAGTGCGAAGCCAAAATCCTGAGGAACATCGTCGCAAAATTTTAGAGCTTGGTTCGCAATATTTTCGGAGATATGATTTGTGGAAGTTAGGGATTTTTGCAGGCTCATGAATTTCACTTAAAAATGTCATTGCGGAATTTCTGTTATAATGTCTTTTCTACGAAGGTTCAGAAGCTGAAATTTTTAAAGCGCGAAGCTGAAATCCTGAGGACATCGTCGCAAAATTTTAGAGCTTGGTTCGCAATATTTTCGGAGATATGATCTGTGGAATTTAAGTCTTTTTCAGTTTCCCAAATTTCATCTCAAAGAGGTGATCGTGGGAAAATCTTCATAACTCTCTCTTTGAGCATCGGATTGGAATTCTGTAAAAAGTGATTGGAAGTACACAGACTGTAGTTTCCTATCTATAAATTTTAGAGCCAAAGGAGCAAGCAATGACACGTGGGAAGTCATACAAGTTTGCTCTACTGAACTAGTCCATAATTAGGTCATTGTGGGAGATTGGACATAACTTTGCCTTGAAGAATCAAAATCAAGTCAGACCTATGGCATTTGAAAGGAGCTTCAGAGGACTAATAGAAGGCCAAATTTCAGATATTGAGGATCTTCAAGTATAGAGATAAGTCAATTTTAATATCGAGCTCCTCAAAAGCAAGTAAAAGGTGTGTATTTTTTTTCCGAATTGCATAAGTCTTGTTTGAAGAATCAAGTTGAATTGATTCCAAGGGCATATTGTAGAATAGATATCAGTATTGGATTCTAAAATGGCCCCTAAAAATAATTCAACACCCATTAAGCCTTTAGAAGGCTTTACTATTACTCATGAAGAAGAAGAATGGCAACATGACATATCAAAATTGCAAGAGCAAGTGTAACAAATTTCCCTCTTGCAAAGAGCAACGAAAAATGACATGGAAGTTTTGAAGAAAGGGCAATCTAAGATGAATGGTTTGAAGAATGGCATGGAAGCTAAGATGAATGACATGGAAGCTAAGATGGAAAACCTGAAGAATGATCTAAAAGAAGACATGGAAGGTTTGGCAAAGCTGATACACGAAATGTTTCCTAATGGTGAAAATATAGTAGAGGAAACTCATGATGAGAATAAAATAAATGTTAATCGCGATTTCATAAACTCTAATGTTGGAGGGAAGAACCACCATATTCCAAAAATGGATATGAGGAAGTTTGATGGAAAGGATGGGGCAATATTTTGATCTCAATAATGTGCAAAACACACAAAAGGTACGCATTGCAACTTTACATTTAGAAAAAAATACATTTTTATGGTGTTGATGGCTTTGCTCCCATAAAAAAATTGTCACTTGGTCAATTTTTACGGAGGAAATGATAGCACATTATGAGGATACAAAGAGCAACACTTTCTTTAGCCAATTGATACATTTCAAACAAAAGTGTTTAGTGGGGGAGCACATTGAGGACTTCCAAAAATTGAATATAAGGGTAACTGATATTCCAGAGGAACACAAGATTGATCTCTTCATAGGTACTTTAAAGGATAACATCCAACATGAAGTTCACGTTTTGGAACCTGATTCATTGGAGAAAGCATTCATGTTGGCAAGAAAAATTGAATGTAAAATTATGGCGACAAGGAAACCTACCACTCACTTCTATAAATATGGAAGTGTTTCTACTCCTAGGTTTCCACAACCTATAAGGTTGACACCACAATAATTGGAATAAAAAAGAGCAAATGGGATTTGCTACAGTTGTGTCAAAAAGAGGGAAATATGGTGAAAATGGATGTCAAAATTGAAGCAGTCTTGAGGCTCCACACATATAAGGAAGCATAAATAATCTCGGGATATATATAGCTATATATATACTCTTATAGCTCGTTATCACTCCCATTAATACATTACATTCATTTATAAATACCCACATCCATTCAATTATACTTTATTGGGAAATTGGTCCCATCATCCCCAATCAGAGCCGCTATTCCAAATGGAGAAGGAACAATTTTTAAGTTCCCGACTGGGTGGTTATCCCCGATGTTGTTGCAATGATTTTGGAGGCATAAACAGAGTCCCATACGAAGTATGACCCGATCGTCATTTACATAAAGATATACCTTAGTTTTAGTTGTCAACGCGAGAGAGAAGTGAAATTTTCCTTTTGAATAAGCAAGCTAGTATTCCTTATGTATGTTTGATTTCCAATGTATCGGGGTTATTATAATTGCAAGAAGGAAATTAAGTGAGCTTCAAAGAGATAAGTAATAGTACTACCCTAATGGAGATGTACGTGAAAGAGAAAGGTTCATCTAACATCAAGAAAAATAGGTCACAAGGATGTGACAATCATTATAAACATATCAACACATTTCCAACAAGGAGCACCGAAGTAACCAAAATAATTCAACTAATCCAGTACTTAATGAAAGAAAACATGAACCATGAACAATCAAAGAATAATATTAGTAATATTCACAATCCATGTGTGAAAATGTATTGGCGTTAGAAGGCTTCAATATTAATCAAAAGTCCCAAGATACATAAATTCAATGAACACCACTAGCTCCAATAGTGGAGTGCTAGAGCACTACATTCTCCCAAAACGTATTAACTCTGTCTCTCTAATGTCTTGTGGGAGAAGCCAAGGTTAAAATTCCTTTACATGAAAAATGATGATCTATTTATAACTTGATGAATGACCTTACACATCCTCATGACTCTTGACTTTCTAACTTCTAGTGACTTTTGGACATCTACAACCTTTGGAATTCCAAATGAATTTTGGAATTACATATGAATTTTGGTATTACATGTCTTTTGGAGTTCCATGACTCTTTAGTTCATATAAGATTCTTGGGATTCCACTCAATTTTCTTTTACAATGATTACAATAAGGCATCATGACTTCCACATCATCATATTATGAGGCTTGACGTGTCACTTTATTTGATGACTGGGACTAATAGTGATTGATGACGTGGTGATTATCTAGTGGTGACATGGCTGCCACTTTATTTTCTCTTTCTTCATCTTCTGATCATGGTGCTTTCACCCTCCAAAGGGTATTCAATCTTGGAGTCTGTGGGGTGCTTCGATCATCAAGTTTTAGGTGTGTTCATGGTTCTTTTCATGCTTCCTTTGTTTATACTCTTTTCCTGATCTTCCTCGTGTATGCTTTCCATGAGGTCCCTAGAATACCTATTTCTGCAATCACTCATGACGAGAAACTATCAACCTAAAAATCTCCTATTCTACCATGTTTTGTGCATATTTTCATGTTTATTCATTTTTGGTGTGCTCAAAAGGGTCAAAGGTGCTTGAGGGCACATTGGAGCACTTTGAAAGGCTGAAGGGTTGAAGAAGAGGAGCTTTGGGGCTTGAACATGTGCTTATGCACTCAAGGGAAGAAATAAATCAAGGTAGATCGCATGTTTCAAGTCCAAAGGACGAAGGGGAAGGCTTTAGGATTACCAAGTGCGATGTGTGCTCATGGGAGGGTTTAGGGTGCACTACTAAAGGCTGGAGGTTGGGGCTTCATGCCTTCAGAGTACGACAACATACTCAAGAAGTTCAGGAGGGTGAATGGCACATTAGGGAAGGTTGAAGGATTGAGCTTTGGGTCTTTAGGGTGTGTCAGTGTGCTCAAGGAGGGTGCACTTCTTTGAGTTGAAGGAGTGTGCTCAAGGAATACTTAGTCATTTTGGAGGTCGCAATTTAAAACAAGGAAGGGGATTCATGCTTTGGGAGTGCATCTAGATCTCAAGGAGTGTGCAGGGAACACTTCCGAACAACGAAGGGTCTCCCATCAAGGATTGGGAGTGCAATTTTGCGCTCTTGGCCTTAATGGGGTCACTTTGCAACCAAAAATGTTCTAAGTTTGGGTGATAGGGAAAGGGGTGTACAATATGAGTTTAGGCATAGAACCAAGTGCGACACACACTAGCTCATCAAGAATACTTAAACAAGATTGATTACCAATGAATATACATCAAAATGTCGCTTTTTACATGTTCCCCAAGTACTACTAGTGAAGTGTGTGTGACTATGACCCAGAAGTGTCATTAATAACACAAATATGTTGTGACTGTGAAATGCACCCAAAAATGTTCTTATCAATGTGATGACACTTGAGAACATTCAAGAACACATATAAAGAAACATAAAATTACACTTGATGAACGAGGTGACACTTGTTATGATGATGAAGTAGGCTCCAAAATTCGAATGTAGTGAAATTTTGGAGGGTGTTGTAGCAATGACAACAAGCCCTTATATTGTTATTGTTGTATCCTATAAAATATCAGTATTGTTATTGTTGTGCCCTTACATTATTATTGTTATGTAGGCCATAATAATATTTTGACCCTTTAGACTCTGATATATACCAAGTAGATCTTGTGATTTCAATAATCTAAGAATTATTCATTTATGTGATGTAAAGGGAGGTTTCCCCCTTGAAGTGGCTTACTATCAAGTCATTGATCTATCTTTTCTTCTGTTTTTGCGTTATTTTGATTTAGATACATAACAATTGGTATAAAATTTCTTGATCCTAGGGTTTTGCAGCTTCAAGTGGATCATCGTGGAGTTTCTCTATAATTTTTCTTTGTGAAGCTCCAAAATGTGAAATTATTACCACGTGGAGGTGAAATATTGATGAACATATAGTTAAAGTTTCATACATTGGTTCACTATATTTTCATAAATATGGTACAAGGAAGTTATGGTTTTTTGCATGCTCTAGAATTAAGTCTCAAATAGGTGTCACTACAAAAAACTGTCATAACTTTCTCTTTGAGCATTAGATTTGAATTACGTAAAAAGTAACTAGAATTGCACAAATTTTAGTTTTTCAAGTACAAGTTTCAGGGCCTAAGGTCAAAATAGTGACATGTGGCATCTCGTACAAGTTTTCTCTATTGAGCCAGTACATAATCATGTCATTGTGGGAGTTTTGGCATAAATTTATCTTGAATAATTCAATCTCGATATAACTGGTGGGGTTGTAAAGAAGACACATAGAGATACCTCGGGATTTAATTTCAGATCTTGGGAGGCCAAAATCACAAAGAGAACATTTTCAAGGTTGACAGATCAACAAGCTCAAAATCAAGCTCTTAAAAAAAAGTGTGTAATTTTAAAATTGCATAAATTAAAAAAAAAGTAGTATGAAGTGATTAAAAGGGAAAAACAAATAATATATATAATTATTTCATTCCAAAATAACTTGCAAAAGAAAATAAAGGATACACCCATTAAGCCCTCAGAATCTCTACTATAACGCATGAAGAATAACAAGAAATGCAACATGTTATATCAAAATTACATAAGCAAGTACACCAATTTTCACTCTCACTAAGAGAGACCAAAAATGAATTGGAAGTGATGATGAATGTTAAGATGGATGGTTTAGAATCAAAAATAAAATGAGACATGGAAGGTTTGAAGAATGGTTTAAAAGAAAAAATGGAATGGTTGAAGGAAGGTTTGAAAAAGTAGCTACAATAAATGCTTCTTAGTGGTGATAAGGTATTTCATGAAACTAATGATGAGAACAAAAGGAATGTGAATCACTATTTTAGATACTCCAGCTTTAGGTTGAAGACCCATGACATTCCAAATACCGATATGATGAAGTTTGATGGCAATGATCTGGTAACATGGATACTACATATGGAGCAATTCTTTGATCTACATGATGTGAAACACACACAAAAGGTACACATTGTATATTTATATTTAGAACCCAATTAGTTTGTCGAGTATCGATGGTTTTTTTCTCGTAAATTACTTGTCACATGGAAATTTTTTACAGAGGAATCAATAGAACATTATGAAGATATAAAGAAAAATACCTTATTTAACCAATTGATAAATCTCAAAGAAAGGGGTTCAGTTGGAAAGCACATTGAGAAATTCCAAAGACTAGATATCAATGTAATTATATTCCAGAAGAGCACATGAATGATGCCTTCATAGGGAATTTAAAGGATAACATCCAACATGAGTTTCAACTTTGGGAACCTAAGTCATTGGAGAATGTGTTCAAGGTGGTAAGAAACGCTGAAAGCAAAATTATGGCAACAAGGAGGTCTACCATTCAAAACTATAATTATGGAAGTGTTGCCACTCCTAACTTCCCATGTAGAGACCAACCTTATAATTTAATCGATGAACGCTAGGCTTTAAATATATATATATATATATATATATATATATATATATATATATATATATACACACACACACAGTAACTAGGAAATGAAACCATAATCATACAAGTTTGAAACTCAGTAAAATTAAATCTCGTATGTCAAGTCCATAAATTTAACTTCATAACACATACATATATTTAACTTGTTAATTATAAGCACATTGAAATCATCATAATTAAAAACAATATAACTAACACATGTACCGTTCACCCTTAGACGAGAACCAAACTTGACTTGTCGCTACTTGAGCTCCTTTGTTGTCGTCTACCTCCAAGCCTGAATGTTGTCGTGCTTAATCTGAATGTAATGACTCACCAGTTGACCTTCCAGCCTGCTCCTTGGGTACTCTCCTTCCCCACGGAGCCCCGAGCTGCAATGGGGTTATACAACGAAGGAATGTGCTAGCTGATAGAGGTGAGTCTCTCTTGGCTCAAGAGTCCCTTCTCTATAATACTCTACCTCACCAAACTCAACTATAGCTCGTAACCACTCAAAATGACATAATCTCCTCCATCTAACAATAGGGTAAACAAAAAGTCCTTTTCCCTTCCATTTCCCTTTCTTTTATAGAAAGCTTCCTAGGTGACACTTGGAATTTCATGCATAAATAATTATTTTTTTATTACCCAAAATTTGATTATTCACCCACCCATGTGTCAACCTCTCATCAAGACTCTCCAAAAATAATTTACTTAATTATTCATTTAAAAATAACATTTCCCTCAACGCAACAAGGCTTCCTATTTATTATCCTAGTTGTCTCTTGATTCCCCCTTTTTACTCCTTAATTTGTGTTTATTACTGAAGTTAATTGATAAGTCTCAGATTTGGTCCCCTAACTACCTCAATTTTCCTTTTAGATGAATATTTTTATGTTGGCTCTTGCCACATGGAAGTTCTCTAAATTTCTCACATTTTAATTTATTAATCTTATTTTAATTCACCACCCTCTTCTCTTAATGAAGTTTTTAATAAATCTGTATACTTAACTCTATGTCCCTCTTTCCCCCTTTTGCCTAATTAAGTTACTTATGTACATTATCCACTTAATATTTTGGTTTAATCATGGAAAAGGTAGAGTTATCATGGTAAAATATTTTATCTCTTCCTATTCCTCCCTTACCCTAAGTTTTATTCTTAATTTAATTCCCTTGGTTCTAACATTCTCTATCACTTGATATGAATAGTTGGATTTTCATATATTGATTATATTGATTAGTTTCTTTAATGATGTCGAGGGTGTCAAGTTGGTCATGCCCTTCAAGAACTTCCATTCGAAGTTCCAAGGGTGCCATGCCTAAGAATTTATTTTTGATGCCAAGGGTGCCAAGTCGGTCGTGCCCTTCAAGAATTTCTCTTGAAATCCCAAGGGTGCCACACCACTTGCCGTTCAAGTATCCAGTGGTTATGAGGGGAAATTATATGTGCAACAACAGAGACCCCTATCATCTCGTAAGTTGCCTGCTGTAGTGAGACTAATGGTGCTGGGGATCAAGGAATCTGCCTTGATGCGCGCCCTCCAGAAATCCTCGTGAGCGAACCAAATTTGGGACCTGCCCTCACAACATCGTGATCTTCAAGGCGAAGGTATTTCGATATTTCCAGCCTAAGTCATGGCAGGAGTGCTAGCGGGTGAGATCAGGAACATTGTTCCACCCCTCCCATGTTGTTCCATCCAATTGTACAACCCCATCACCCATATGTGAGTCATTCGACCAAGCAACTAACATGTTCTTGCAACCACTGACATATCATCAGAGTATATGTAATATATATAACAAGTTTCAAATTGAACTTATAATTTCAAAGACAAAATATTAATTTCTATCAAACCATATGTTATCCACTCATCATATGCGAGTGCCTCTGGTGGTTTTCTGTCATACTCAATAATCATCAGTAAAAAATTTCTCAGTGTTAGTCATTATCCTAATAGAAACATCATCATGACCTAGTCATTCACATCATTTTTTATTTTGAATCAGAACTAATATAAGTAGCTACATATGGGACACATCCATCATGTTAATCATAATCATAACATCAATGGTAAATTAACATATCCATCACAGGCATTATCATCGTAACATCAATAGAAAACATATCTATCCATAAAATCTATCATCATCATGATATCAATAGAGAACCTGCATATCCATTAATGCTACAATCATATCAATAAATAACATGCATATCCATAAATGTTGTCATCATCATAGTATCAGTAAAGACATACATAACCCTCACATCCACTAATAATAGAGTCATGTGTTCGGATCCTCAACCTGAGGTCCTCAAAGAATAAAGTGCGGGTCTTAGGGCTAAATAATTTTAAAATTCATATTATTGTCAGTCAACTAGAGTAGGGAACTACATCCCACAACCTACAAGTATGACAGCACAACAACTAGAAGGAAAAAGAGAAAAATGGTTTTGTTACAGTTGTGATAGAAAATACACTAAATGTCATGAGTGTGCTAAGAAGAAATTATTTTATATATATATTGTGAAGAGGAGGAAGAAAATGAATAAGAAACATCAAAAGAAGAAGATTTACACTAGGAACCAACCTAGGGGTTGAAAAAGAAGAAATAAATCCAACCATATCTTGTAATGCGTTGGTGGGAATTACCATCCCTCAAACTCTCAAGATAGAAGGATATATAAAGAAGAAAAAGGTAATAGTGTTTATTGATTCAGTTAGTACCCATACTTTTATTCACTGTAAGATAGAAAAGGATTTCAATTGCTTTCTATATCCAACACCAAATTTTCAAGTGGTGGTTGCAGATGGAAGAACCAAAAAATTCTCAGGAAAGTGCCATAATATTGATCTAACCATGGGGGAATATGTATTGAGTAGTCCAATTATTTCCATTCTAATGGGTGGTGCTAATGTTGTATTAGGAGTCTAATGGTTACAGTCATTGGGGACGATAACTTTTAATTTTCAAGAACTTTCCTTGAAATTTTTATGGGAAGGAAAGGAAATTGAATTAAATGGCATCACAGGGAAACTTGGGATTCGTTAATTGAAGAATATATAAGAAGAAACTATATTTGTGGGTTTTCCTCTCAAGTGGAGAGGTTTTGGCCTGACTTTCAACCTATATCCTATGTTCTTATGTATTGTTGATATTCTTGCTTTTGTAGTTGTTTGATGATAAGAACAACATAATAATAAGATAAGAGCCTAATAACTAAGAAAAAGTGAAAATACACCACAAGAATTTATCAAGTATAAGAGAAATCATTCTACCTCTTGCCCTTTATATTTCTTAACATAAGAGGCTAAGGAACACGAAATCTCCAAAACCTAGAAAAGGTTTCGTGAGATAAGCTTGTGAAGTTCCTTGATTAGATTAATTAGACATAATTTAAATATTTCCTAAATCTAACTTAGGAAAAGTATAGTGAATTAATTAAGGAGACTGCCTTATGTATATGGGTGTTAAAATGCATATGTAAAATTTAAGCCATGGCTAATCCTATATCTAGCAAGAGCCTCACATGTCATAGAGATGAATCCCTTCCCCGCTAATTAGCATTGGACTAAGGAAAAGTATTTGAGTATGTTGAATGGGCACCTTCAAGGTGCATGTTCAATATCTACCCCTTTATAGATATGTCAAAGAGTGATAAGATATTAAGCATAGGAGAGTAAGGATGGATCTAAAAATATAGTTTTTTTATTCACCATATAGGCTGGAAAAATTTGCATAGGAGATCCATTATTATCATCAACGCAACTATTGTAACATTAATTCCTTATGAAAAAAAATATATTTTTAATAACATAACTTTATTTCTTTCTACAATCATGGGGGGGGTGGGAGGTTGGGGAGGGGAGGGACGAGGGGGCAGGCATGTGGTATTGTTTAATTGAAACCACATAGTATTTTAAGTGTGTGTTTTTTATTCTTTTTTTTATCATAATAATTAGTTGTAAGTTACTCCTCAATTGACACAAGTATACACTCTTGAATTCCCACTGTAGCGACATATTATCTGAGGTGTTAGAGTCAGTTTTTCAATGATCAAAGATAACTCTTTGGAGAGCTTGCCATCAGGTAATTAGTAAATTTTTTATTTTTTTATTTTTCAGTTAGTCTTCAACAATAAGTTTGGTCACTAAACAAGTCCTATCAAGATATGATGCTCCTTCACATTATTTCATCTCCATTTAGAGGTCTCAAATCATGTCACTCCATCACATATAGGTCAAGTCCAGGGTCTAAAACTGCCATGAAAAATATTCAGTTTTTTATTATTTAAAAGGGCATTTAAACCTCCATTCCATCCATAAAGGTATAGTTGAAGGAGCAAGTCTATTTTATAGTCCGAAATAAACTCTGCATGTCATGAGAATTCCATATTTTGTCACTGCATTTGAGAGGAAATAAAGAGCTCTTCTGAAAAGAATTATTTTCGAAATCATATCCTTATCAAAGTTTTATATTTGACATTTTGAAAAATTATTCTCAAAACCATAGGTTATAAATCCTATTTGCTATTCTCCATTACTGTTACTCTCCATTACTGTCGTGACATGTTACATTCCTTTATTCATCAGTCTTTCATGTCACATCACTTTCGTCATACCCCTACCCCACCATGTATTTAAACTCTGTCGTACGTTAAATATCCCCCATATCTCCGATAATCCATTACGTACTCATTTAATCTGATGGCTCACATGTGACTTCGGCTCCCCCTCATCGTATGAGACTTAATGTCGGGGGGGAGGGGGGTACAAAAAGAGTGGTATTAAAGTCCGACCCCACTGGTACGTGTCATGGGCAGGTGATTCCGCACCCCCTTGCACGAAACCATTTACCACCTGTATACCCCTCTGAAATCCCACTTATTCGCCATATTAAACCACTGCTTCACCCGTAAATCATGTCATGCTGACATGGACAATGGCCTGTCCAATCAACTTAATTCTCGCCTTTCCATAACCGTTAGCTAATTAATTTAATTTCTAGCAATTAGGCAATGTACCCGCACCCTTTTCAGATGGGAATTAAACTCAATTTTCCATAAATTCACCACTAAACACCTATTTGAAACTTTTATTTTGTTTTCCCATCTACATTGCACAGAATTACCAAATTACAGCTATTTCTAGAATTCCAGAGATTAACCTCACCAGTGTTTAAAGCCTTCTTTTGCAGCTATTGATTTCCTTCCAGTCTGTAGAGCTCTTCTCCTCAGTCTCGACCTTTGTTTTGCATCAGAAAATTCATGTTTCTACCATTCCAACAGAGCCAACCATGCCTCCAAAGAATAAAGGACCAGAAGAACCAATAAGTCTATTGTTACACCCTCCAGTTGATTTTTATCACATACCCTTAGAAGACAAAGACCACAAAATCCATGAAACTCTTTGTGACCTTGAACTTTTTGAATTATATTTTTGGTTAGAGGAAAAATTCTTAGATAAATATGATGATATTGGGTTATGGGATTCTAATATTCCACATTTCATCTTTCCTTATACCCATAGTGCCCCTGAGTTTGTTAGAATATGCCAAGCTTGGTATATGCCAAACTAGAGAGCTATTATCACTCCTATAGGAGAGATTTTAGTGACTATCAATGCCCAAACCATTAAACAAATGATGCAAGTCCCAACCACAGAGAATGCCACAAAATTTTCTAAAGAAGCCTTGATTGAGATATATCAAAAGTTAGATTTTGCAAAGAGAGCTCAAACTCTTGAGCTATTTATGATTGAATTACATAAGAAAATACCCCATTTCCATCATCCATTTTCCCTGAAAGATCTAAAAAGATCATCACAATCATTTCCTACCTTCTTGGTTATTATTCAGACCAATGGGTAGATGAAGCCATCATAGGATTCATGTCCATATTCTCCACAAATTCCAAACCCTCCATCATTTTCAACTTTAGTCAATTTATTGCAGATTCTATCCATGACCAGTTTGTCAAATTCACAACTGAGGAGGTTTTCAGTTATTCCTCTGTGTTAGTTTACTTGTTCTTTTACTCTCATGGAGAAAAATTTAAGTTTTCATTACATAAATTGGACGAGGAAGGAAATCAACAATCAATCATTTTCTGGACTTCATTATTCATGAAGGAACATAAAGAGTATTCATATAAGCAGTTTGTGGAATTGTTTCTCCAACCAGCACTCATTTTACTCAATAGCACTCTGGAGCCCAGGATTAGTGAAGAAATTAGAAAGGTATTGCAACTGTCAGATCAAGCTAGAACAGGTTATTGGTACCTTTATCAAAATTATACAGAAATCAGAGTTTATGGCTGTGAGCTTCCCCCTTATAAACTGCCAAAATTACTCTACATGAAGATTTTTTCATTGGTGTATATTAGACAAATGATTAATGGAGATGAATTACATTTTGTCTCTGCTTAAAACAAATCTCAATTTAAAATAAAAACACAGATAGGTCCCTTTATCTATAATAGCAGGACAGTAGGGGACGAATCAGATAATTTGTTGAAAGAGATGCAGTTTAGTCCAAGTTTCACATGGTCTTATGATCCAGTTGGTGTCATTTCTAAACTGAGGGTAGAGACTAAATCTACACCATATTTTCATACACCTAGACCAGAGATTGAAAATCACATGAATCAACTTGAATGGATTGAAGGTACTCTATAGGAGGTTGAAGAGAAAACATTGTCTACATCAGCATTTCAGACTCCTTTTGTAAAGGAAATAACAGGAAAAAGGGTTAGAGAAGATCAGTCATCTCCAATGACTGATTCATCTAGCAAAGAGTTTAAAATTAATTACAGGAAGAAGACAAAGCTTAATCCTAAGTTCAATCCCAGTAAGGAGTAAAAAAAAAATTAATTATCATTACTGAAGAGACACCTTCTTCCACACAAGCAGGTGATAGAAGAACTTCTACTACTCCTACTACTTCTATAGTTTCTAAAGATCAGCAAACAACAACTTCTCAAGATCAACAAAAAGCCATTCAGATAAGTATAGTTGCTACATAGGAGAAGGAGAAGACTATCTTTGATAATTTTAAAGAAATAAAGCTGAAGAATGAAATGTTAAAAACAAGTACATATAACCAGTCTTGGAAACAAACTCCCAGCTCACAAAGTAGGTTGCTTTCAGCCTTTGATTCAGAAAAGGAAAAATGCACTTTTCATTTCTTCAAGCACAAATTCGATAGCCAAAGTCAGAAGCATATTATAAAAGGGATACATTTGAGTTTGATACAAAAGAAATTCATCCAATATATAAAATGGAGCTACATAAGAAAACTAGTGAGATGATTTCATCCACTTTAACTAAAACTGCTTTGAGTTTATCAAAACTACAGGTTTCATTGGAAAATGTACAATCGCAGTTGAAAACGAAGAAGGTGTCTCCATTTGAAAAGGACACAAGAATAAAAAATTTAGAAGATTTGGTGATAAAAGTTGGGTATGATCCATCCAATGCCAATGCAATTGAAGAAATCATCGAGAAGAAAAATGTTGATATAGAAGCATTGAGGAAACAATTGAAAATTCCTGCTACAAAAGATCCTTTGGCAAAGGATATTGAAGAAACTGAAACATAGAAGACAAAAATGATGAAATTGATTATGGAGCGGAATGCTCAATTAAAGTAGATGGAATTAGAGTTGGAAAAGATGATAAAGGAAAAGGAAGAAACAATAAAAACATCAAAGGTTCCTTTGGAAACAGTGCCTCTAGCAGCCATCCCTATATCTCAAAATTCTACAACAAGCACTGCACATGGAGCTGAGCAGCTAACCAAAGCAGTTCAGAACATGTCCATTCAAGAAGAGGAGAGGTCAGCTCAGAACATGTCCATTCAAGAAGAGGAAATCAAAAAATTGTAGGATCAGGTAAAACTATTACAATTTTAGAAATCTAATGTTGACAGTTCACATGCCTTTGAAGCACAAAGAGACAAAAATTTGATTGAGAGGTTACAGAGAGAGAAAAAGGAGTCATCTATTGGAAATACCCTGAGCCAAGTGAAAGAGATCATTTGGGCAGACATTATGGAATCTTTAAATGAGATTTGGCCAGGTATGTAGATCATATTTGAGAAAAAAGAGCTGATACAAAAGGAAAATGAGGCCATCACAACAATCAAAGCACAACTGGGAGATAATCCTGCAATAGAAAACCATATCATTAAATTTCTAAATGCAAAGAACATGTATGAGTTGGATGATTTGGGTATAGATGACAGAACATAAACCATCTTGGAAGTGAAAAAGGTTCTCACAAAGAAGAATTTTATTCTTCAGCTCGAGGAGAAATGTCACACTTTGGAGACCACAGTTCAGATATTTTTCAGCAGAATAGAGCCTTTAACATAGAAAGGGTTTCCTTCCTTATTGGTGATTAATGATAATTTAATGACCAAGGAAGATTATTGGAGAAGATTGAAGGAAATTTCTAGAGATACTGCAAAGTTATCAAACATTAAATGCACATTGACTGGAATGACACTGTTGGGAACCCTGTGTAATGACATTTACATTCAGTATGAGATCAAGCATGTCTTTGTGGTGATTCCCACCTTTGCTAAATATACTGAAGCTGATGAAGTTTATCGTAAGGTAATGAAATTTCTCATTCCAGATGAAGAACGCTGGGAAAAGTTGTGTGAGTTTTGAGGAGTAATTAGTAAAAGCAGAAAAGTTAAAATTTACCAGATCAAAAGTCAACTTACATGCAGCACAACCCATAATTATCTCCTTCAGCAACAATTTTTAGTTAGAGCTAGCACCAGCACAACAAAATTGAATTTATTTCCATGATGCAGTTAGAATTTAGTTAGCAAATAAAGCACTATATGTTATGATAGCCTTTAATTTAACTATTGTAATTTTGATTTTCTATAAAGAATTTGTTGTACGAAGTATTATTGTTGGACAATCGAGTTTTTAAGACTCTGTATATTACTGTGGACCAATTTTAATGAAATCAAAGGAGTTGCAACAATTTTGTGAGATTCATGTAGTATTTCTTTTGAGAACTGTATTTTCTCTCTATTATTTCATTTCCATTTCACTTTCTATGTAAAATCTTATCAGTTTATAAGTTGATATCAGTCATATGTTATGTTTATTAAGTTTTTTACAATGTGTCTTTTCTTCTGATGAATGAATTCAATAAAATGATCATTCAGACCCCTGTCTTTTTCTACCACTATAGATCAATGAAAAATTAATTGTGCTTAAATATTTTGCTTATCTTGCCTTACTCTATTCTCTGCAATTCAACCTTTGAAATCATTTTTTGTTTAACTGATTATAACTTTTGTCTAGCAAACAACTTATTAAACACATTTTAAATCATATTAACTCATATCTAGCCTAAAATATGGTACTCAGCCTAAAATTGAATATTTAAAAAGTGACACAGAGAGAGCCCTCTCTGGTTAGGTAGAGCTAGCTACCTAGGTAAAAGTTGGTTTGTGGTTACCTTTATTCACTCCTATTTTCAACCTAGGAAGTTGGGGAGAGTGATAACATTTCTGGCACTGTTGTTGGGGAGTGATTGTTAAATATTCCCTGGGAAATATTTTCTGAATAGGCTGAAGTCAAAACCTGAGCCAAAATATATAATTCAGATCTTAAGTTGGCTCCTAAAAGATATACCAGGTCAAAATCTGACCCTAATCCATCACCCCTGGTATACAATCCTGAAATTATTTTGATAAAACATAAGACTAAGTCTCGATAGTCAGGAAGAGTTTTTCTTCCACTAATTAAATCAAATTCCCTGCCTACGAGGTTTGTCTCAGAGGATTTGGCTTTCTCTCCACAATATGAAAAATATTTAATTAGAACCATGTCTGAAACTTTTCTCTGAGAAAATAATTTTGACCATTTTGATTTTGGGTCCCTTTCACCATTTTCTGAAACCTTTGAGTCTGAAACTGATACCTAAGTTTGGTCCAATTTCCATAAAATTAAAGGCTTAGTAGACAAATTTCAAGAAACCTCTGAAAATGCCTATTTTTAATATCAACAATAGGCTTTTAGTGTTTCTTTTACCTCACCATCTCATACAACTACATCATCGGTTCCTCCTTTCATTCCATATTTACCTTTACAAACTTTTATTCAATCCACATCACAACTCACATCTCCACCACCTCCTCCATTAACCATGGCCATATTTTCTCCGCTGATTCTACCAGGTCAGCTTACCGCTTTACCTCAAAATTATGGTCAAAGGCTGCCTTTATTTGATGGAACATTAGAAATCACAACCTATCAGCATGTGGCTAAAGTAACTAATTTTATAGACCTTGAAGAAATATACAATGATGATGCTAAGATGCGTATTGTTGCTTAAATTTTTTCTGTAGAAGTAAAGAAATGGTTTCGCTCTCTTGGAGCTGGTACAATTGGTACCTCACAACAACATTGATTTATTCATGGCAAAATGGGAAGAAAATAAAAATGCACTACAAATTCTAGCTGAATATAATGCACTAAAAAGGAATACAAATGAATTTGTCCAAGAATTCACAGCTAGTTTTAATAAGATATATCATTAAATTCTTGATAATATTAAGCCTCCCCCAGGCCTTGCTTTACTCCATTACCTTTATGGTTTTGAACCTAACATGGCCTATCAGTTGAGGGAGAGAAACCCATCAAATTTGGATGAAATGCAAAGAAATGCAATGAGTGTAGAGGCAAATATGATTATTAAAAAGTCTAAGGTCAAAACAAAGAAAAGAGTCACAATAAAAGAAGAAAAATCCAATTCATCAAAAGGAAAAATTGATACTTTGATTAAGGCCATGGAGAAAATGATGGATAAGATGTCTAATGTTGATCGACAAGCTGAACCTTATATAAGAAATCCCAATTTTAGGGCCAAAATCAACAACCCTAATACAAGATTAAACAAAGGGAACAAAGGGGTTAGGATCCACAAAGTCAACAAGAAGTTCGGACACCCTTCCAACAGAATTATACTAAGGGCCCTGATTAAGATGATGAAGAAGAAATTTCTGGAGAAAACCATTTATTTGCGGAAAATTAGCAACCTTTTTTCCTCATCGAAGAAGATCAATATTTTGTAGAAATTTTTGCATCAGAAGACCAAAAATATGCCATGTCAAATGAATATTTAATGTGCATTGAATATTATCAGAGAGGTTATCAAAATTCCATCACCCAAGTTAAAAAGTAGTATGGTTTGAGGAGCAGAAATGTTCCCATAGTTTCTAATCAAAAGAAACAGAGCTCTCAAACCAATACTCAGCAAAAATAAGCTACTGCACCAAACAGAAACAATGAAAATTCACCTGCTGCTTCTTCTTCTCCTAAAGTTAATGAAGCATCCACCAACAATCAAAGAAAAGATCAAGAAGTTCAAGAAGGAGGAAAAAAGAAAGATTCTTCATCCAAAGAACTACCTGAAAAGAAAGACACGTCACTAAAAGAGGTAAATAAACATCCTGCTCAATTTTCCCTTGAAAATGAAATTGCTAAACTGAAGGTTTTTATTCCTCTAACTGAGATAATGAATAATGATAAGTATAAGTTTCAAGTTACAAAGTTACTTAAATTTGATCAAACATCTGATATGGTTAACTTGAGTGATGATCATCTTGAGCTTCCTTTTGGTCTCACTGTTGATGGAAAATCAGAATATAGTGAAGTTCCTCATTTTTATTTAAGTCTCAAGATCCATGATTTCATTCTTCATAATGAAATGCTTGACTTTGGAGCATCCTAAAACCTCATTCCTAAATCCATTATGGATAAGTTAGGACTAGAAATCACAAGACCTTGCCATGACCTCTATTCATTTGGTTAAGGGAGGGTGAAATGTCTTGGTCTTATCAAAGATTTAGTGGTCTCATTAGAACAAATTTCAGCCAAGAATGTACTTATGGATTTTGTTGTGGCTGATATTCCACCTAGGTATGGAATGCTACTTTCTAGATCATGGGGAGCCAAGCTTAGAGGAATTCTGGAGCTTGACTTTTCATATGCAACAATTCCTATTTTTGGACAAGTCAGAAAACTTTACAGAGAAAGTAAGATGAAGTATATGATCAGTACAAGAGAAAATCATAATAATCATCCCATTCATGTTGTACTTACATATTTAGAGTCTTTTATTTTATTCAATGAAGAATGCTCAACATCTTCAGACTTTTTGATTGAAGAAAAATCACAAAATCCAAAAAGTTCAGATTCTGTTTTAGAAATGGCAGAGACAGAATTTTGTAAGATAGTGCCAAACAGTTTGGAATTGAAGGCATCTCCTCAAGAAGAAAATAAGAAAAAAATAGAAAAAACTGAGATTTTGGATACAACAGAGGTATCTCAAACAGAAAATAAAAATCAACAATCTAATTTACACCTTCCAAATGAAGAAAATAGTATTCGGACTATGGATATTGATGGATTCATGGGAAAATAAGGTGTTTGTATTGGAATATCGATTCACAACCCAATTAATCAATCATTGGATATCCCTCCAAATGTTAGAATGTATTCCTATAAACGAGCATTTGACTGCACAAATAATGAAGCTTTAATTGTTGGCCTAAATTTTTTGAAAAAGCTTGGTGCAAAGAAAATTTTTGTATATGGCAACTCCGAGTTAGTTATCAAGCAAGTCAAAGGAGAGTACCAAGCCAAACATCCCAGAATGAGAGCTTACAGAAATGCAATCCTAGATATCCTTAAAATATTTCCTGAATATACTCTGTCATTAATTCCTAGAAACATCAATGTTATTGCTGATTCTTTGGCCACTTCTGCTAGTATGTTCAAAATTCCTCTGTATCCAAACAAAAAATATGAAATAAATGTCAAACATTGCCTTGTTGTCCTTGATAATGTTCAATATTGGAAAGTTTTTCAAAATGATGAGAAAATCAATAACTTCTTGTAGACAGAAGAAGATTTCATTAATGCCAAAATAGATGACCAAGAAATTCATGATACAAAGATGCAAGTATTATAGCTTAAGGATAATTCTATTCCAAGAGGTTTAGTACCTTTGGAAGAAATTTTTGACCAAGATGATATTGCAAGGAAACCTACTATGTCACCAACAGAGGTGGGAGTGGAAGATCTAAATCTTGGCACTTCAGAAAAGCCAAATATGGTGCAAATTTAAAAATCCTTGGGTCCAAAAATGAAAACTAAGTAAGCAATACTTATGTCTCAATTTTTAGATGTATTTTCTTGGGAATATTCAGATTTGAAGGTCTATGATAAAATCATTATTCAACATACTATTCCTTTGAAGCCAGATAAAAAACCATTTTGCCAAAAGTTGAGAAGGATGAATCCTAAATTTTTGTCTTCTATTCAGAAGGAAGTAAACAGATTGTTCACTATTGGAATCATAGTTCCTATTCCTTTCTTTGATTGGATGTCTAATCTAGTACCTATGAGAAATAAGACAGGAGAAATAAGATTGTGTATTTATTTTATAAATCTTAACAAAGTATCCTTAAAAGACAATTATCCACTACAAAAAATGGAGCACATTCTACAAAGGGTAGTTGGATCATCCATACTTTCTTTATTAGATGGATATTCAGGATAAAATCAGGTTCTTGTCCACCCAAATGATCAAGAAAATATAGCTTTCACCACACCTTGGGGTACTTTCATGTATGCTAAAATGCCATTTGGGTTGAAGAATGCAGGGAAAACATTTCAAAGAGAAATGGACATTGATTTCTCTGATGAAAAAGATTTGTTTTTGGTTATTTACCTTGATGATATTACTATTTTATAAAAGACAGATGAAAACCATTTGCAACATTTAAGGATAGTATTTAAAAAGTGTAGAAAGTTTGGAATTTCATTAAATCCAAAGAAGAGCCTCTTTGCTATGGAAGAAGGTAAATTGCTGGGGCATATTATATCTAAAGATGGCATAAGAGTAAATCCTTCAAGGATTGAAGAAATTCAGAATTTATATTATCCATTGAGCAAAAAGGAGATTCAATCTTTCAATGGTAAAATTAATTTTCTGAGAAGATTTGTTCCAAATATTTTTGAACATTTGAGGCAAATTACTGATATTTTGAAGAAAGATACTGAAGCAAAATGGTCCGAGGAAGAAAAGAAATAATTTAATCAATTCAAGTTAGCTCTATCTCATGCTCCTATTCTCATTAGCCCAGAATATGCACTTGATTTTATAATTTTCTCATTTGCTTCAGAGCATACACTTGCAGTTGTTTTAATGCAGAAGAAAAATCAAAATACAGAACAACCTATTGCTTTCTTTAGCAGAACAATAAGAGATGTTGCTTTGAAATAAAATATCATTGAGAAACAAGCTTTAGAGTTAGTCAAAGCACTAAAAGATTTTAGAGTGTACATTTTACATTCCCATGTCATTGCTTATGTGCCAAATGCTACTGTTAAAGAAGTACTTACACAGAATGATCCAGAAGGTTGTAGAGGAAAATGGATTGCAGTCTTGATAGAGTATGATTTGGAAACTAAGCCCATAAAATCTATCAAAGGACAAGGCCTAGCAAAGTTGATGGAAAATTCTAATCTTCATGCCTTAGAAATAAACATCATTGTTGCATTGTCTCATGAACAAACTGTTGAAACATCACCTGAGATAGCTGAGATATTTTCTTTATCTCCCTGGTATGTTGATATTGCATATATTTTGCAACATTTGAATCCTCCTTCTAACATGCCAAATAGTAAAGCAAGATCGTTGAAATTAAAAGCACTGAAATACTGCATTATGAATGGTGCCTTATACTGGAAAGATTCTGGTGGAATATTGCTGAACTGTTTATTTGAAGGTGAAGTTGAGAAAGTTATGACATATTTCCATAAGGGTGGTTGTGGAGGCCATCTTTATTGGAAAACCACAACAAATAAAATCTTGAGAGCAGGTTTTTACTGGCATACCTTGTTTTCTGATGTTTACAAAATAGTTAATTGCTGTCATGAGTGTCAGATATTTCAATGAAAAAGGAAACTTTTACCTTTGCCTCTTAAACCATTGAAGTCCAAGCACCATTCCAGTAATGGGGTCTTGATTTTATTGGTGAAATTCATCCTCCATATTTAGCTCAACACAAATGGATTCTCATTGCTACAACGTATTTTACCAAATGGATTGAAGATATTCCCACTAGGCAAGCAACTGATTCTGTTATCATTCAGTTTCTTGAAAACATTATTTTGTCCCGATTTGGTTGTCCATACAAGATTATCACTAATAATGCAGCTGACTTCAAATCCAAGAAGATGATTGATTTTTGTGATTAAATCACATTAGACTTGGTCATTCTACTACATATTATCCTCAGGGAAATGGGCTTGCAGAATCATCTAATAAGTCTTTGGTGAATATTATCAAAAAGATGTTACAGGAAAATAAAAGGAATTGGCATAAGAAGCTTGCAAATGCTCTATGGGCTGATAGAGTGAGCACAAATAGATCAATTAACATGTATCCATTTTAGTTTGTTTATGGAATTGACATTGTCTTTTCTTCTTCCTTGGATTTTCCAGTAATGAAGATTTTGTAGGAGGTTGACAGTGAGCGTAATGACATTCAGAGAAGAATCAACCAGATGATACATTTGTAACAATAAAGAGATGAAGTTTTCAACAATACTTCAAAGTTGCATGACAAAATTAAAAATATTTTTGACAGAAAAACAAAGGCTGATGACTTCAAGATTGGAGATATTGTTCTAATATGGGATGCCAGAAATGGAGATAAGGGAAAGCATGGAAAATTTGACAATCTGTGGAAAGGACCTTACAAGACTGTAGCATTCAAAGGAAACAAGGCATTTTTTCTAGAATATCTTGAAGGATAGGAAGTGTTGGGAGGACCTATCAATGGTAGGTCTCTAAAGCATTATGTTTCTTGAAATCTTGAGAAATAAATTCACGACCATTGTATATACCAATTTACATTTTATGCTCAGCAAATAAGGGAATGGTTGTAAAAGTTTGAAGCCAGAGGAGAAGGCCATGAGACTTATGCAAATAGTTCATGTTTTCTTTAAAAAAAAGAGTTCTCAAGTTTTAGTTTGTTGTCAAGTTAGTTGTTTTTAGTTAAAATTTTCAGGTTGTTTCATTTTTTTTCCAAAGTATAGTTGACTCCGTGGCCCAAAGGTAAGGATACCTGATCTACAATGTTCTTGACACCTCTTGAAGGAGTTGTGATCTCCAGCTGGAGCCAATGTTAGAGTTATTTTTTCAGTGATCAAAGATAGCTCTTTGGAGAGTTTTCCTTCAGGTCATTAGTAATTTTTTTTTTTACTTTTTCAGTTAGTCTTCAGAAATAATTTTGGTCACTGAATAATTCCTATTAAGATATGTTTCTCCTTCACATTATTTCATCTCCATTTAGAGGTCTAAAATCATGTCACTCCATCACATATAGGTCAAGTCTAGGGTCTAAAACTGCCATGAAAAATATTCAGTTTTTTATTATTTAAAAGGGCAGTTAAACCTCCATTCCATCCATAAAGGTATACTTGAAGGAGAAAGCCTATTTTATTGTCCAAAATAAACTCTGCATATCATGAGAATTCCATATTCTGTCACTGCATTTGAGAAGAAATGAAGAGCTCTGCTGAAAATAATTATTTTCGAAATCTTATCCTTATCAAAGTTTTATATTTGATATTTCGAAAAATTATTCTCAAAACCATAGGTTATAAATCCTATGTGTTATTCTCCAATACCGTTACTCTCCATTACTGTCGTGACACATTACATTCCTCTATTCGTCAATCATTCATGTCACTTCACTTTCATCATACCCCTACCCCACCATGTATTTAAACTCCGTCGTAAATATCCCCCATCTCGCCCATAATCCATCACATTCTCATTTAACCTGACGGCTCACATGTGACTTCACCCCCCCTCATCATGCAAGACTTAACATTGGGTGGGGGTATGAAAAGAGTGGTATTAAAGTCCGCCCCCACTGCTACATGTCATGAGCAGGTGATTCCCCCCGCCCCACACGAAACCATTTACCACCTTTATACCCCTCCAAAATCCCACTTATCTGCCATATTAAACCATTGCTTCACCCGCCAATCATGTCATGCCGATGTGTATTGTGGCATGTCCAATCAACTTAATTTCCGCCTTTTCATAACCGTTAGCCAATTAATTTAATTTCTAACCATTAGGAAACGTACCCACGCCATTTTCAAACAGGAATTAAACTCAATTTTCCATAAATTCACCACTAAAAGCCTGTTTGGAACTTTTATTCTATTTTTCCATATGCATTGCACAGAATTACCAAATTACTGCTATTTCTAGAACTCGAGAGATCAACCTCACCAATGTTTAAAGCCTTTTTTTGCAGCTATTGATTTTCTTCTAGTCTGCAGAGCTCTTCTCCTCAGTCTCGACCTCTGTTTTGCATAAGAAAATTTCAGTTTCTGCCATTCCAACAGAGCCTACCATGACTCCAAAGAATAAAGGACCAGAAGAACCAATAAATCTGTTGTTACACCCTCTAGTTGATTTTCATCACATGCCCTTAGCAGAAAAAGACCAAAAAATCCATGAAACTCTTTGTGACCTTGATTTTTTTGAATTATACTGTTGGTTAGAAGACAAATTCTTAGATAAATCTGATGATATAGGATTATGGGATTCTTATCTTCCACATTTCATCTTTCCTCATAGCCATAGTACCCAGAGTTTGTTAGAATATTCTAAGATTTCTATATGCCAAACCAAAGAGCTATTATCGCTCCTACATGAGAGATTTTAGTGACTATCAATGCCCAAACCATTGAACAAATGATGCAAGCCCCGACCACATAGAATGGCACACCATTTTCCCAAGAAGCCTTGATTGAAATATATCAAAAGTTAGATTCTAAAAGAGAGCTCAAACTCTTGAGATATTTATGACCGAGAATGATCCATTACCTAAGAAAACCCCCCCCATTTCCATCATCCATTTTCCCTGAAAGATCCAAATAGACCATCACGGTCATTTCCTACCTTATTGGTTATTATTCAGACCAATGGTTAGATGAAACCATCATAGGATTCATGTCCATATTATCCATAGATTCCAAAACCTCCATCATTTTCAACTTCAGTCAGTTTATTGCAGATTCTTTCCATGATTAGTTTGTCAAATTCACAATTGAGGAGGTTTTCAATTATGCCTTTGTGTTAGTTTACTTTTTCTTTTACTCTCAGGGAGAAAAATTTAAGTTTTCCTTACAGAAATTGGATGAGGAAGGAAATAAACAGTCAATCATTTTCTGGACTTCATTATTCATGAAGGAACATAAAGAGTATTCATATAATCAGTTTGAGGAATTGTTTCTTCAGGCAACACTCATTTTACTCAATAGCACTCCAGAGCCTAGGATTAGTGAATAAATTAGAAAGTATTGCAAATTTCAGATCAAGATAGAATAGGGGATTGGTAACTTTATCAAAATTATAAAGAACTCAGAGTTTATGGTTGTGAGCTTCCCCCTTATAAACTACCAAAATTCCTCCCCATGAAGATTTTTGCATTGTAGTGTATTAGACAAATGATTAATGCATATGAAGTACATTTTGTCTTTGCTAAAAATAAATCCCAATTTAAAATCAAAACACAGATAGGTCATTTTATCTGTAATAGTATGACAACATGGGAGGAAGTAGATAAGTTGAAAGAGATGCAGTTTAGTCCAAGTTTTACATGGTCTTATGATCTGGTTGGTGTCATTTCTAAACTGAGGGTAGAGAATAAATCTACACCATATTTTCATACACCTAGACTAGAGATTGAAAAGTACATGAATCAACTTGAATGGATTGAAGGTACTCTACAGGAGGCTGAAGAGAAAACACTATCTACATCCGCATTGCAGACTCCTATTGCACAGGAAAGAGCAGGAAAAAGGGTTAGAGAAGATCAGTCATCTCCAATTACTGATTCATCTAGAAAAGAGTTTAAAATTCATTACAGGAAGAAGACAAAGCTTAATCCTAAGGTCAATCCCAACAAGGATTCATAAAAATACGTAATTATCATTAATGAAGAGACACCTCCTTGCACAAAATCAGGTAATAAAAGCACTTATACTACTCCTACTACTCTATAGTTTCTAAATATCAGCAAACAAAAACTTCTCAAGATGAACAAAAATCCATTCAGACAAGTATAGTTGCTACAGGGGAGAATGAGAAGACTGTCTTTGATACTTTCAAAGAGATGAAGCTGAAGATTGAAATGTTAAAGACACGTACATATAACTAGTTTTGGAAACACACTCCCAGCTCAGAAAGTAGGTTGCTTTCAGTGTTTGATTCAGAAAAGGGAAAAATGCACTTTTCATTTCTTCAAGCACAAATTCCACAGCCAAAGTCAGAAACAAATTATAAAAGGGCTACATTTGAGTTTGATACAAAATAAATTCATTCAATAGATCAAATAGAGCTACACAAGCAAACTGGTGATTTGATTTCATCCACTCTCACTAACACTGCTTTGAGTTTATCAAAGCTATAGGTTTCATTGGAAAATGTACAATCACAGTTGAAAATGGAGAAGGTGTCTTCATTTGCAAAGGACACAAGAATCAAAACTTTAGAAGATATGATGATTAAAATTGGGTATGATCCATGCAATGTCAATGCAATTGAATAAATCATTAAGAAGAAAAATTCTGATATAGAAGCATTGAAGAAACAATTGAAGATTTATGCTACAGAAGATCCTTTGGCAAAGGATATTGAAGAAACTGAAATTCAGAAGATAGAAATGATGAAATTGATTATGGAGCAGAATGCTCAATTAAAGTAGATGGAATCAGAGTTAGAAAATATGACAAAGGAAAAGGAAGAAACAATAAAAACAACAAAGGTTCCTTTAGAAGCAGTGCCTCTCACAACCATCCCTATAGATCAAACTTCTACAGCAAGCATTGTAGATGGAGCTGAGTAGATGACCAAAGAAGTTCAAAACATGTCCATTCAAGAAGAGGAGATAAAAAAAATTGCAAGATTAGGTAAAATTATTGCAGTTTCAGAAATATAATGCCGATAGTTCACATGCATTTGAAGCCGAGAGAGCCAAAAAGTTGATTGAGAGGTTACATAAAGAGAAAAATGAGTGAGCTATTGGAAATACCCTAGGCCAAGTGAAAGAGATCATTTGGGAAGACACTATGGAATCTTTAAATGAGATTTGACCAAGTACACAGATCATATTTGAGAAAAAAGAGTTGATACAGAAGGCAAATGAGGCTATCACAACAATCAAAGCACAACTGGTAGATAAGCCTGCAATAGAAAAAAATATCATTAAATTTATGAATGCAAAGAACAGGTATGAGCTAGATGATTTGCGTATAGATGATAGAAAAAAACCATCTTGGAAGTGAAAAAGGTGCTCACAAAGGAGAATTCGATTCTTCATCTCGAGGAGAAATGTCACACTTTGGAGACCACAATTCAGAGACTTTTCAGCAGAATAGAGCCTTTGACACAGAAAGGGTTGCCTTCCTTATTTGTGATTAATGATAAGTAAATGACGAAGGAATATTATTGGAGAAGATTGAAGGAAATTGCCAGAGATACTGCAAAGTTCTCAAAAATTAAAGGCACATTGACAAGAAGGGCATTGTTGGGAATCCTGAGCAATGCCATTTACATTTAGTATGAGATCAAACATGTCTTTGTGGTGAGGCCCACCTTTGTTAAATATACTGAAGTTGATGAAGTTTATTGTAAGGTAATGAAATTGGTCATTCCTGATGAAGAACACTGGGAAAAGCTGTGTGAGTTTTAGGAGTAATTAGTAATAGCAGAAAATTCAAATTTTTCTAGATCAGCAGTCAACTAATAGCCAACGCAACCCACAATTATCTCCTTTAGCAATAGTTTTCAGTTAGATCCAACGCCAACACAACAAAATTGAATTTATTTCCATGATGCAATTAGGATTTAGTTAGAAAATAAAGTGCTATCTGTTACGATAGCCTTTAATCTAAATGTTGTAATTTTTATTTTCTCTAAATACTTCGTTGTAGGAAGTATTACTGTTGGAAAATCGAGTTTTTAAGAGTTTGTGTATTAATGTGGACCAATTTTAATGAAATCAAAGGAGTTGCGGAAATTTTGTGAGATTCATGTGGTATTTCTTTTGAGCACTGTAATTTATCTCTATTATTTCATTTCCATTTCACTTTCTATGTAAAAATCTTATCAGTTTGTAAGCAGAGTTCAGTCATATGCTCTATTTATTAAGATTTTTACAATGTTTCTTTTCTTCTGATGAATGAATTTAGTAAAATGCTCATTCAGACCCATACCTTCTACCACTATACATCAATGACAAATTAATTGTTCTTAAATAGTTTTCATATCTTGCCTTACTCTATTCTTTACAAATCAGCCTTTGAAATCAGTTTTTGTTTCACTGATTATAATTTTTGTCTAGCAAACAAATTATTAAACAAATTTTAAAACATATTAACTCATATCTAGTCTAAAATCTGGTACTTAGCCTAAAATTGAATTTTTAAGAAGTGACATAGAGAGAACCCTCTTTGGTTAGGTAGGGCTAGATACCTAGCTAAAAGTTGGTTTGTGGTTACATTTCTTCACTCCTATTTTTAGCCTAGGAAGTTGGGGAGAGTGATAACACGAGGACTATACAAAACCAATAAAAGAATATGTATTATTTCTTCATCTTTAATTTCACATACATTAATGTTTTAAAACACCTTATACATACCCAATAATCGCATATTGGAAATAATAATCAAATCCATATTAATGCTATATACACCAACCTCGACCCCTAGCAGCATGAGAGAGAAAAAAGCATCATAGTAACAAAGATAGTTGACTATATAATTGGTTTGCATGCAACATCACACCAATCCTTCAATTACAGTAGCTCAACTCTACCCAATCACTCGGATCAAATTTGATGGGTATCCTAAATGTGCATAGGAAAATTTAGCATATCATAAGCATACTTAGCAAGTTTGATTTCAAATTTGGATTCAAACTTGCTAAGATATGGAAAATATTCGATTGATTTTTTTTCAATTTGAAAAAAAATGGAACTATATTTAATAAAAAAATCACAAATATTTACGATATCCTATGATAATTAGCTATATCCATATTTGTATGCTACATATGTATCATTTAATTTGCAGAAATAAATAAATAAATTAAAAATTAAAAAAAAAAAATTAAAAAAAAAATAAGAAAATTAAAAATTAAAAAAAATATAAATAAATAAATAAATAAATTCATATTTATAGACACATCCATGAAGGATGTATAATTGTAGGAGGGTCACATAGTCATATTGTAGGGCCATATATACTAACCATTGACACTTAACAACATGAGAGAAAGAAACATCATAGGGAGCCAAGGTGATTAACTATTAAACTGATCCACATGGGCCATCACAATAGTCCTTTGATCACATCAGATCACCTCTATCTTGTTAGAAAGTCAATATTGGAAGCTATTAATATTATTTTCCTTAACCTTAATATTTTCTTGTGAACTTATTAGCTTTCTTATGTTATTTTAGTTATATATTTCATGAAAAATAGCAAGAACATAAACTACAACAATAAAGGACACATATATTAGGTTCTCAGCTAGAGAAAAACCCCTCCAAGGGGAAAACCTAGGAACTCTTATCTTCTTAGATTCTTCTTCAAATGAGATACAAAGACTCGAACCCAAGACCAATCCTTCTCCTAGTACCAAGTCAACCCTCTAACAAGTCCTTATTTTATTCTGCATAAACCAGCTTTAAACTACAAATTTGACCTACAACCTTTAATATTGCAACTCATCAAACAAATTCAACACTGCAACTTCATCCTTGTAGCTTCTATAGAAACCCTAATTATGCTTCCTCCTTAGACCTTCTTAGAGCAAGACAACTCTCCCAAGGTGAACGAGGTCAATATAGGGTTTTCTCCCTTCCAGCTATAATATTTTTCACTTCGTCCTACTACAAATAAGACCTGTAATTTCATCCTCGTTACACAACACCATAAACCCTAGATATTTGCACATGTTAGAGAGATAGAGCCCATAAATAAGATGTTTCGTCCTTCTTCCTTCTCCACGACCTTCGCTATACTTTTCTGTTTCTCCTAACTTCAGATCGAACCCCTTCTTGATAGATCAAACTTGTGTGACTGAGTGACTCCAAATGAGGTTGAATTTATTCTTTATATAACCTTCTCAATGATCTGAAATTAATTGTTAGTTAATTCTGTGCTAATATCAGTTTCAAATTTAATATGAAAATGCTTTGATTTGCTTCTTGTACAAGAGTTTATACATGTGCTTATGATTGATAATTCGACAAACTTGATGAGATTAAGTGTATTTCATGAACATAAAAGCATGGAAACTAAATGCTGAACAAAAACATATAAAAACACAACAAACACAGTCGACTGAGTCAAATACTCATGGTTTTGATGAAGGAGTTCACCTTTCCTAGGCTACATCTCCTTGGTCCAGCTTCCATGTCTTGGGCCTTTGTATTAGCTTCAATTGTGCAAAATTGTTGTTTACAGTCTCTTGTTGCCTCTGTAACCTACTCTGATGGCTCCAAAACATCAAAATATAAAAAGAATGACTTTTCCTAAGCCGAAATTGGTCGAAAATTACCTTAGTTATGGAAAAACCATTTTTTCCTACAATTTCTCCACTAAAATTGGAAGTTCGCCAGACCACTCCACCTAAACCGGAGCTTCGACACGTTTGGCGGGCTCCACCAGGTATGCCGCTAGTCTAACTGCGCATTAATATTAAGACGATCACATTTTAATTGGAGTTAATAACGTGTTTAGCGTTAAGTGCTTTTAACGCTAAATCGCAGATTATTATGACTAATCTCGGATTAGTGGTAATAAAACATGGTTTAATTATGTTTAAATATTCACTGGAAACAGTTTTAGCCTTCGGTCTTCATTATCAATCATATGGGAGGGGGCTAGCCCCCTCCAGACCCCCAACCTTGGCGCGCATGAAATTTAAATATATGTGTGAACCTTATGGGGTAAGGTCCACGAAGTAGAGGAGACGAAGGCGCGTTCGGATTAGATGCGGGTGGTCGTGGGTTCGACCCTGACCCCCGACGTATATTTTGCTGCGCTCCACCATGTAACATAACCAAAGTTCAAAATTTTGAATATAACCCATATATATCTCCGCCAGGTTTAGAGCTAGTCCGCCAGTTGTAGACCCTATCCGCCAGTTTAGAGCTGCTCCGTCAGATGTACTTAGCCACCATATAGTCTCTGCCAGGTTAAAAGCTAGTCCCATTCCGACTAGTGTAAGGTTGTCCACCAATATAAAGCCTCCCCAATAACGCCGCCAAAAGTAGTTAGGGTTAGAAACTTAAAGTTCGAAAATATATGTGCACCATAATATTCCATGGGGGAGGGCACGTGGCAGGCTCTCACTACTCCATGTGGCCCTTCTCCATTGGTTCAAACCCACCATTATAAAAACAAAAATGCACCCATACTTAGAAATTCAACTTTAGGATTAGGAAGAAAATTTTCAATTTCCCAAGCAACATTGGAAAATCTGACTATGACACTTGTCACAGTGTCATTGGCTGAAAATTAGAGAATATTCCTTGGATATTCTTGAGGTGCTGATTGGATTGCCAAGTCATCAGTCTGTCACTGTTCTGCACATTTTTTCTCTATTTGAGAAAACATAAAATAGACCATAACTTACTCATACAAAATTGGATTTTGATGAAACAAGTTACATTGGAATCTTGGTGACGAGCTCTATCCGGTCGCTCTGGTTTGGAGCATTTCTAGGAACTTTCATTTTTGAGCTAAATATTGAGCCTCTAATCATTACTCCCCACTAGAAGCCTTTTGGACACCAAAATATACTATCAATTGTTCAGAAGTTGAGGGTACAACTCCCTCACCCTTTCACTCTCCATCCATTTGGACTTGGAAGGTGTTATCATCATGTATTTTACAGTATCACTAGGTGACTATGGATTTTATCCAATTTGTTGAAAATAGCATTCCTTGACTTTCAGCTATTTTCAGAAATCTCATTGCCTTCATTAATATTTGTTTTTCCTAATTCACTATCTCTCATTTTTCCTTCTCAAATTACCCTCCTACCCTGAAAACTTATGTTTGGGCTTAATCCCCTCATATTCAACCTTTCTCCCTACCTAAAGCCCCATTTTCCCCACTAAACCCTCTCACCTTCTATCATTTCCCTTATTTCCTCAAAACAATGTAAAAAATCCTTTTCACATTGTTTTAATACCAAAGTTTTATTTTATTTGGACCCATTTATTTTTATATTAAAACCTGTGTTTTAATAAATCAAACCCCTGCTTTAAATTTTTTTATAAAAAAAAAACTCCCGCACTTCATTAACCCTCTCATATAACTCTGCCCTCCTCTTTATAATAAGCACCTCGCTTATTATTTAAACCCCAACCCCACTTTATTAAAGACTCCCATCATACATTAAACCCTCTCTCCATCGTACTTCTGGGCCCCATGTCTTAAATCTAAGCCCACCGCTTCATCTAAACCCAACCACCGTTGGATCTTCATCACCCAATCCAATGGTCCCCAATGCATATCGTGCCCTCAACCGCCCAACACTTAGCACCTCCGAAACATGCGAAATGGGCAGTATTCCCGTTGTCCCATTCGCCACACGGCATTCCCGCAATGCTATCGCACACCCTCCGCCAAAACCATTCACCACCCTCACTCCATGCGAAAACCACCTTACTGCCTCCCGCCATAAAACAAAACCGTCGTCTCCATTCAAATGATCCAAAGCTCTGCGGCTTTGTGATAAGCCCTCATCCGCCATTAACACCTCTGTAAATACCCTCCAAGATGCCCGATAAGCCCAAATAAATGCAGAAATCCATAAACGCAGGTTTTAAATTAATGAATTGTTTTTAATGTGCAGGTGATCAAGGTAGAAATGAATGATTTTCATTTCTAAGGTCCTAAAAACATCCAAACAGACTCCCTGGGTGACGACCTAGCAAGTTTGTTCATCAATGGGACCAGGAGCGCCAAATCAAAGCAGGAACATTAATGGATCATGACCATTAATGGTCACTTAAACACACCAAAGCAACAAAAGATGCTTCAATACGCATTAGATTAAGGAAAATAAAGAGATACAGTCACGGAACAGTAAAAGGGTTTAAAATTAATTAAAGGTAAAAGGCAGGAAAGTAGGATTAGAGACAGAGATCAAAGATAAAAGAAGATTAGAAGAATTAAAAGGAGAAAGTAGAGTTTAGGAGACAAATCAGCAAAGGAAAAATAGTAAGACAATCAGCAAAAGATAAATCCAAGTTTTTAAGGCGAAACAGAGTTTAAAGACAAATCTAAGGCAAATTAACACAGAAGACAACTCCGAATGCTAAAAGAAAAACAAAAATTACTTCCCATGAACACTTTGGACATCTACAACTTCAATAAAAGGCAACAACATTTATTGAAACAGTCAGAGATATTTCCCAGCTACTCAGAAGTTATTGTAAAGTTAATGAAAAGCCTTAAAAGTCAAACATATCCTAAAGTTAGCTCAATAGTTAAGTTAGAAGTTATTATTATAGTGATTCAGTCACAGATATTTTGCCTTGGGCCTTGCATAGTCTCAAAGGTCAAAAATACATTAACTCTGTAATAAATACAAATCTGAAACCCTAGCTTAGGGCAACCTCCTCATTTTGCAGATAAATATTGCATGTATTATTCATTTTTAGGGTTGGTTGATAAGTTGATAAGTTGTTGGTTGTTGAACTAAGAAGCTAGGTTGGATTTGATCAGACTCTGAGTTGCGGAGATTTGTTGCACTGGGGTATTGTAACTGTTGTGGACATCAGTAATACAAGCATGTTCACAGGATTCTTGAGCTAGGTTAATCGTGAAGTTATCCTTCTTTGTCAATATTTTCCCTTATGTTTTCCATATTTTCCATCATTTTCTTTGATAAAAGAACAAAAAATTTAGATTAAGACAAGTTGTCTTGGCACCTTAATTCTGTCTGCTTCTTTCATCTTAATGTTTTCTTCTAAAGGTGTGATTAGAGAATTCAGGGTCGTCCTACTCTTTAGTTTCACCTAGCTTGTTTCCTTGAAAATTTACTCAGTAGAGTCCAGCCAAAGAAGTCTATGGTTTTCCCTATCCTTTGGTTTTGCTTGAAATGTTATTTTTAAGGCCTTCTTTGAAGTTTACGTAGTAGAGTCCAACAAAATAAGTCTATGGTTTGCATTGTTCTTTGGTGTGTCTTAAACTGTTGCTGCAAAGGTCTTTTAGTTTGATTAAAGAATTCTTAATTGCTCTTTAATTATACTAACTTTTATCTTGAATGTTTTCTTTGTCTGAAAGTAATCCTAGGATTGCTGGATTGTTGTCTTAAGGTTTGCTTACTAGAGTCTGGCCAAAGAAGTCTATGGTTTGCCCTATCCTTTGGTTTGTCTGAACAGTTACCTAGAAGGCTTTTCTTGTTGAAGTATGATTAAAGTATTCTTAATTTCCCTTTAGTTTTACTGGTTTTACAACTTACTGTCATTTCATATTTCATCTAATCTAAGAGATCCACTTGATATAGTTAGCTTGCCTTATGAAAACCCTTGCAGAGTTGATGAACAATTAAATAATTTTATGACTCCATAGCCCAATGGATTAATGCTTCCCATAGTATATTGATTCAAGTGGAACACTCAATCACACAATCAATTAATCAACCAATAAAAAAAAGACAAATAGTCCTAGAACTTCATAACTAGCCTAAAATCATAAAACAAAAGCATACAAATATATCATTTACAAACGCAAAAATAGAGAGAGCCCTCTCTGAGTCCAGGAAGGCTAGGTCCTTGGATTGAAAAATGGTTTGATGTGGTTCCCTACAGAGTTTTTCTTGTCAATCTTGCAAATCACGGGGAGCCAACAAAAGGATTTTGTCCCTTGAGTCCCACTCTAAGGTATCCGAAATTCCCTCTCCTTGAAGTTATGATTCTTCTGTCAAGTATGAGATATTGCTGAAGTTCATTAAGATATTATGGCAAGAAATCATCTATTTATGGTAGCTTAACATGCTCTCCTTGATCATCAATCAAAGGAGGCTCAAGCAATCTCAAATTCTCAACATCAACGATAGAATATATTTGCATATAAGGAGGAAAATCTAGCTTAAATGCATTAGTACCAATCTTTTCCAAAATTTTAAATGGACCATAACGGATTGGCTTGAGCTTTTTACCTTTCCCTTGGAATATTTCTTTACTCATATATAACCAAAATTTATCTCCAACCTAGAATTTGTGATCAACACGGTGTTTATAATACCTTGCCTTGTAGTTGCTTTGACTCTTTTCAAGTTGTTCTTACACTGTGTGATGTACCAACCAAATTTGTTCAATGAACTTCCTTGCCTTATCTATGTCACTATGATCATCTATAGTGACATATTTCTCAAAGATGAAGTCCAAAGGTGATCTTGGCAAGTACCCAAGTCATGCCTCAAATGGCGAAGTGTTTGTGGAAGAATGCTTTGCCCTGTTGTATGCATGCTGAATGTAATACAACTGTTCCTTCCACAACTTGGGATGTTTTCTGAAATAACCTATACGAAGATGAATGAATTTCCTGTTTACCACCTCGGTCTAACCATCTGTTTGCAGATAAAATGTTGTTCTCTTATTCAACTTTGTGTCCATCATGTCCCATAATTTTGACCAAAAATTCCCAACAAACTGAGAATCTTGATCACTTAAAATAGAAGTAGGAAGACCAAAATGAACCCATACATTTTGAAAGAAAAGTTGATCTGTTTTTTCAACTGTAATTGTTTTCTTGCATGGCATCAAAAGACACATTTTGTTGAACCTATATACAACAACATGCAAGTAATCATGAAATTTCCTTGACATTGGAAGACTACCTACAAAATCCATTGAGATACTCTCCCAAGGATGTGAAGGAATCGTAAGTGGAGTGTACAATCCAAGTTTCCTATTACTAGGCTTACTTATTGCACATAAAGGACATCCTCTAATAAGACAAGATACACTATCAACCCCTCTTCCAAACTTAGATGAATCAAGTGTTAGCCAAGAATGGTACCTGGTGGCTGATGGTGGACAACAGCAAGCCATAAAACAATTAAAAATCATTCACCTAGTGACTCCACTAGTTTTCAGTAGGCCTGTTGACTCTACTGATTTCCTATAGACTCCACTGGGACATTATTGAGAAATCCTAAAATCATTAAACCTCAATAGAACCTAGTGAAGAATACTTTGTGGATTAAGTATTCCTTTCACAAATTGGTTTGTTTTTCAAATTGTGATAAGATTTAAACCTCTCTAAAACATTGGGCCTAAGTTCTGGCTCCTATAATAATCTGTACTAGATCCCATCCTGACCCGAACCCTCCTGCAATAGTTGATAATCCTGAAAGAATCCTTAGGAAATCTCCTAGATCTAAAATTCCAACTGTTAGCAAACCTATCCACAAAGCAAGTTCCCTACCTAAAAACCTTAAAGACTTGTTGAATATCCTCTCTGGCTCACCCCTAGAATAAAGCTTGTCTAGGACTAGATCTCAGAGTTGGATAACCCAGATAGTTTTAGACCCATCCACCTTACAGTAGAATCCTGTTGTAGTAACCTCATCCCCCATTGTTCACCTTCTTCCATTTAACCATTTACCTCCTTTTGTCAATCCTCCACTTGTTAACCCTCATTTGTTTCCCCAACCACAAATCATGGCAACATGGTACGCCCCATTAGTTCTACCATTGCCTTTAGTTGTTCTACCACCAGACTACCAGTCCAAGATTCCTTTATATGATGCAAGTAGTTCTACTACTGTAAAAAACATGTGGATAGGATGAATGACTACTTTGACAGAAAAGAAATATATGATGAAACTATTAAACTCATAATGTTTTCTCAAAGCTTAGGGGGAGAAGCAAGAAAATGGTTTAAAGGCCTAACCCCTAATAGTATAAATGACCTCACTGCTTCATCAAAATTTCCTAAATAAATGGGAAGTCAAAAAGAACCCTCTCCACATCTTATCATAGTATGAAAACATTAAGAGAAACGTTAGAGAGGGTTTCCAAGGGTACTCCACTAGGTTCAATAGTGTATATAATGCCCTCCCTACCCACATGAAACCTCCACAAGGTCTAGCTCTAATGAAATTTCCAGATGAGTTTGACCTAGAAAAGGCTTACCAAATAAGAGAAAGAGACCCTCTTACATTAGAAGATATGCAGAGGGGTGCAGTAAGTGTAGAGGCAAACCTGATTGCCAAAATAGCTGGAATGAAAAATAAGAAGAGAGTCACATATAGGGAAGAAGTTGCACTTCATCATCTGATACTAAGATTGATAACCTTTTTAGAACCATGGAGAGGAATATGGAGATAATAAACATGAATGAGAGAGCTTACCCTAGATAAAACCAAACAACTCCTCAAACAGAAATCAAATCCAGAACAAAAACCAAAATTTAGGAGAAATCCCCATCAAATAAGACAAAGAGGTCCTGATCAGAAAATCAGGCCTCCTTTCCAAGAAAACTATGCTAATGAGGAGGAGGGGGTAATTGAAGAACTAGAACATAATCAAATCAATATAATGGGAGTAAATAATGAGGATATTGTTTTCCTCACTAAGGAAGAGCAAGGCATGTTTTCCCCAACTCAATTTGAAGAATAAAGACTAGAATCTGAAGACTATAAACAAGGCTTTGAAAATTCCATCATGGAAGTACATATACAGTATGACCTCAGAAGCAAGAAAAACCAAGATACTCCCAAGAGAAAGAACTTTGAAATTTCTGCTAGGAAGATCCCTGAAATATTCCTAAAAAGACAGCTGAAAATCCAAACATAGTGGCTGAAAGTTATGATAAAAGTAAAAGAAAAAACAACCAACATAGTGGTAACCAAAGTAGCTCTAGCAATCCAACTAGTGGTCCTAACAAAAATATTTTAAATGAGTTTCCAAATAACAATTAGCAAGCTGAAATTACTGTCAAAATAGTGTCTAATAAAACTGATTTGAACCCTTCAAAAGCACAGATACCTTTCAGTGTTGAGAATGAAATTTCCAAGATAAAAATATCCATTCCTCTTACTAAATTAGTTACTCGATGTATATAAATCCCAACTTTTGAAAGCTTTAAACAAAGGAGAAAATGTTGATTCTGTAAATTTAAATGATGACAGACCTAAACTTTTGTTTGGACCAGAAGTAGAAGGTAAATTTTAAGAGGGAGGTGTCCCTCCATTTTATGTTAGTTTGAATATCCATGATAAAATTCTTCATAATTCCATGTTAGACTCGGGAGCTTCACATAACCTCATGCCAAAGGTAGTGATGGAAAGACTAGGCCTTGAGATAACTAGACCATACAAAGATTTATACTCTTTTGATTCCAGTAGAGTTAAATGTATAGGCCTAATCAAAGATCTTTGTGTTAATTTAGCACAAATACTAGCCAAGAGCCTAGTGATGGATATTGTAGTGGCTGACATTCCTCCCAAATATGGCATGCTCCTATCACGCTCATGGGGAGCTAAACTTCAAGGTACCCTCCAAATGGACATGCCCTATGCTATCATACTTGTCTTTAAAGTCAACCAAGAAGATTACATAGGGAGACTCATATGAAATACATGGTTAGCAGTCAAGAAAAGACAGATAACTCCACTCTTTATTCTATTCACACAGAACTTGATTCATTTATCCTTTAAAATGATGAAAATATTAATGAACAGGTAGTAGAAAATGAGAAAACAGTTGAAGAAGAAGAAGAAAAAAAGGAGGGACAGTTAGAATTGTTAGGCCAAACAAAAAATGAACAACACAATAGACAACATAGTGGCAGCCACAATGACGAACATAATGATAAATATGAAATTGAACCTCTTTGGAGCATGAACTTTGATGGTTCTTGTGGTAAAACTAGTTCAGGAGCAGGTGTTTGGATACACAACACTGAGGATAACCATGCAGAAGGCCATTCATATAAACTAAACTTTCAATGGACAAATAACATAGCAGAATATGATGCACTCCTCCTAGGGCTACAATTACTCAAGAAACTAGGAGCCAAGAGGATTTCTGTTCATGGGGATTCTCAGCTAGTCATTAGGCAGATTAAGGGAGAATATTTAGCCAAGCATCCTAGACTAAGAACATATAGGAATGATGCTCTTGACCTCTTAAAATTGTTCCAAGAGTATGATCTTACCTTTGTCCCTAGAAATCAAAACATCCTTGCCAATGGTCTAGCATTTGGAGCCAGTACTTGTCAAAAACCTTATCATAATAAGTAATACACAGTGCAAGTCAAATATAGACCAGCAGTCCCTGATAATATAAAATATTGGCAAGTTTTTGAAGGAAATAAATAGATTGAATATTTCCTACAGTCCAGGAATGAGTTTGAAATGCCAAATTCAGACTCAGATCATGAAAAGGACTGCTCTGCTGAGGAACAAACTTACAAAGAAGAACCTCCTGATAATGCTGATATAAATCTGTTAGAAAAAAGAACACCCACATGAGACATAACCGTGTATATACTCAGAAAAAGAAGATTTTGAAGTACTACAGTTCAAAGATAATAATTTTCCAAAGGAATTGGTTCCTCTAGAAGCGTTGTTTGAATTTAATGATGTTTCTAGGAAGCCAAAGATGGAATCCACTGAAGTTGGAATAGAAGAATGAAATATAGGTAGTGAGGAAGAACCCAAAATGATAAAACTATCCAAAACACTGCCAACTCATATAAAATAGAAATATCTTGAGTTGTTCAAATAATTTAGTGATTTTTTTTCTTAGAGCTATGAATATTTAAATTCATATGATACTGAGATAATCCAACATAAGATCCCTCTCAAAGAAAACTAGAAGCCCTTTAAACAAAAATTGCGCAGAATAAACCCTGTACAATTGCCATTGGTTGAGAAAGAAATAAAGGAAATGTATGATGTTGGGATAATATTCCCTCTAAGATACTCATAATGGGTTTCAAATCTTGTATCCGTGAGGAAGAAAACAAGAGAGATTAGGCTATGCATAGACTTCGGAAATTTAAACAAAGCCTTCTTAAAGGACAACTACCCTTTACCAAAAATGGATCACATATTGCAGAGGGTAGTGGGATCCAAAAGAATATCTTTGATTGATGGCTTTTCAGGGTACAATCAGGTGTTGGTACACCCAGATGATCAACACAAGACAACTTTCACTACACTCTCGGGCACCTTCATGTATGTTAAAATGCATTTTGGGTTAATGAATGCTGGAGATACTTTCCAAAGAGAAATGGATATTGTTTTCTCAGAAGAAATAGGTTACTTCATCGTGATATACCTTGATGACATAACAATCTACTCAAAAAATGATGAAGAACACCTAGCTCACTTAACAAAGGTCTTTGAAAAGTGCATAAAATATGTTTTGTCTTTGAATCCCAAGAAAACTTTGTTCGGCCTACAAGAAGGGAAGATTTTAGGCCACATCATATCTAGAGAATGGATCAAGATTGACCCAAAAATGATTGAAGGAATATTGCAAATCAACCATCCAAGAAACATCAAAGAGTTGAAATATTTTATTGGAAAGATAAATTTCTTAAGAAGGTTCATTCCAAACCTTGCAGAGCTCCTAAGAAACACTACTAATATGCTAAAAAGAGAAATAGGAGTAAAATGGACCATAGAAGCAAAAAAATCTTTTGATTTGGTGAAACAAACATTAGTTCTGATCAACCCTGATTTTACCAAAGACTTCTTCATATTTTCTTTTGCATCAGAACACACAATTGCTGCTATACTACTGTAGAAAAATATAAAAGGACAGGAGCAACCCATAGAATTTTTCAGCAAGGCATTAAGAGATGCACCTCTGAAATATAACATAATGGAAAAACAAGATTTTGCCTTAATTAAGGTGTTGAAGGATTTCAGAGTACACATTCTGCACTCACACATAATTGAATTTGTGCCTGACACAGTAGTCAAGGACATTTTGACACAAGATCCTGATGGAAAAATAGGTAAGTGGATTTCTCTCATATTAGAGTATGATATGGAAATCAGGCCCATTAAACTAATCAAATGGCAAGGACTGGATAAACTCATGGCTGAAACAAATTTTCAAGCACTGGACATAAATATGATTAATGCATTGGATGAACAAGAGGAGCTGGCAACTCCACCTATTGAGGAATCATTTTTGAACTCATCTTGGTATGATGATATATTATATGTGTTTTTTAATATAAATTTTCCTCCTGGTTTGTCCAAAACAAAGGCTAGATCCTTGAAATTAAAAGCTATGAATTTCTGCATTCTAGGTTAAGTTTTATATTGGAAAAAATCTGGTGGTGTATTGCTTAAATGTTTGCCTAAAGAAGATGCAGATAGGATCAAGCATGAATTTCATGAAGGAGAATGTGGAGGCCACCTCTATTGGAAAACCACTGTCAACAAAATCCTTAGAGCTGGTTACTATTGGCCCACCCTCTTTCAAGACATCTATAAAATGGTAATTGCTTGTCATAAATGCCAAATCTTTGAGGGAAAAAGAAAATTGATGCCATTGTCTTTACATCCAATTTCTGTTGAAGCTCCTTTTCAATAATGGGGTCTTGATTTCATTGGAGAAATTCGCCCTACCTCCTCTGCCCAACACAAATGGATCCTCACTACAACTGACTATTTTACAAAATGGATAGAATTCATCCATTCCAGGACTGCCACAGACTCAGTAATTATCAAATTCCTTGAAAACCATATTCTATCTAGGTTTGGTTGTCCTAAAAGAAATAATTACTGACAATGTTGCTGCCTTGAGATCCAAGAAAATGGTGGACTTTTGCCACAAATATCAGATCACATTGGGACATTCAACTGCTTATTAACCTCAAGGTAATGGGTTGGCTGAATCCTCAAACAAGAGTTTGGTGAACATCATTAAAAATTTGTTGGAAGAGAATAAGAAGTCATGGCACAACAAACTAGTACATGCACTATGGGTAGACAGATTAACAAATAAAAAATCAATTGGTATATCTTCCTATCAGCTAGTGTATGGAGTAGATGTAGTTTTCCCAACAATCTTGGGAGTGCTAGTGATGAAGCTCATCCAAGAAGTATAGTCTGAAGAAAATGACACGCAAAGAAGAATAAACCAGACTGTCCAGCTGCAACAAACCAGAGAAGAAGTATACAACAGAAAATAGCAAGTGCAGGAAAACATCAAGAAGCTATTTGGAAAAAAGACCAAGGAAAATTATTTCAGCATTGGAGACAAAGTTCCGAAGTGGGATTCAAGAACAGAGGACAAAGGCAAGCATGGAAAATTTGACAATGAATGGAAGGGTCCATACATAATCCATTCTTTAAGAGGTAACAATGCAGTTTTATGATAAAAAATGGATGGAACAAAATTATTTGGGGGTCCTGTCAATGGCAGGATGCTCAAGCATTATTTCAGTTGAAAATATCAGTTTAAAGCTTTATTCATTTTACATAACATTGTTTGAATAAAAATATTAGAAAAATAAACACAAAAAGAAAGAAAAGAAGAAAAGAGAGCAAATTAAAAGAGAAAAGGTAAAGCCCCATACCAAAAAAGAATGTTTCTGAAAGTGTGCAAGTCCAAATGCCACTACTTTTGAAAAAGAAGTCTTGTTTAGTCATATAGCCTAATCATGATTGAACAAATTTTTAATTTTGCTAATAGGATAAAAAATGAAAATTTTCCCAACTGTTTAAACTGGGCATATCAGTGGGAAAAGATATTGGTTCCAAAATATAAATCTGAACCAAAAAAGAAAAGAAAGGGATAAATGACAGATTCAAAACCAAATCCCTTAGTTCTAGTTTTACTTTTTGCAAAATAAAATTTGTGTGCATCTTGTCCAAAATGCCACAATTTCATGAAAATCAAAATTCTTAATCTTGATTTGGTCATGCTTTAAATTCCCCGTTGACAAAATAGAGAATGAAAATATGTCAAACTGTTTCATCTTGACATATAAGTAGATTAGGTAGAGAATAAAATAGGTCACGAGTCTAATCTGAGCCTTTAGACGATATAAGGGTAGAAATAGATAGTTTTTTGCTTTCAAAATAAAAATGATGTCAAGGGTTTGCCAATCTAAATGCACCCAAAATAAGAAAAAATGTTAGAGTATAATGTTGGGTAGGTAGAATTTATTTGTAGCAAGCATTATTGTCAAGATTTGAAGGTCATAGTTACAAAGAACAACATCAGATCAACAATTGCAGCATGAAAAATTTTCCAAGTGCAAACTAGGCACTAATCTACAAAATCTAGAGATCTAAACTCTGAGGTTCTTAACATATCCTAAAGGATTTTCCCTCCCCATCTAGAGCCACTGTTATCCTCCTGTATTTTACAGTATCACTAGGTGACTATGGATTTTCTACAATCTGCTAAAAATAACATTCCTTGACTTTCAACTATTTTCAGAAATCTCACTGTCTTCATTAATATTTGTTTTTCCTAATTCACTATCTCTCATTTTGCCTTCTCAAATTACCCTCCTACCCTGAAAACTTATGTTTGGGCTTAATCCCCTCATATTCAACCTTTCTCCCTACCTAAAGCCCCATTTTCCCCACTAAAACCTCTCACCTTCATTCATTTCCCTTATTTCATCAAAACAATGTAAAAAATCCTTTTTACATTATTTTAAGACCAAAGTTTTATTTTATTTGGACCCATTCCTTTTTATATTAAAACCCGTGTTTTAATAAACCAAACCCCCACTTTAAAGTTTTTTTTTTAAAACCTCCCGCACTTCATTAACCCTCTCATATAACCTTTCCCTCCTCTTTATAATAAGCACCTCCACTTATTATTTAAGCCCCGGCCCCACTTTATAAAAGAACCCCCATCATACATTAAACCCTCGCTCCATCGTAGTTTCGGGCCCCACGTCTTAAATCTAAGCCCACCACTTCATCTAAACCCGACCACTGTTGGATCTTCATCACCCGATCCAACGGTTCCCAATCCATATCGCGGCCTCAACCACCCGACACTTAGCACCTCTGAAACATATGAAATGGGCGGTATTCCTGCTATCCCATCTACCATGTGGCACTCCCACAATGCTATCGCATGCTCTCTACCAAAACCATTCATTGCCCTCACTCCATGCGAAAACCACCTTACCACCTCCCGCCATAAACCAAAACCGTCGCCTCCATTCAAATGATCCAAAGCCCTGCGGCTCCACGATAAGCCCTCATCCGCCATTAACACCTCTGCAAATACCCTTGAAGAGGCACGATAAGCCCAAACAAATGCAGAAATCCGCAAACACAGGTTTTAAATTAATGAATTGTTTTTAATGTGCAGGTGATCAAGGTAGAAATACATGTTTTTCATTTCTAAGGTCCTAAAAACGTCCAAACAGACTCCCTGGGTGACGATCCAGCAAGTTTGTTCATCAAAGGGGCCAGGAGCGCCAAATGAAAGCAGGAACATCAATGGATTATGACCATTGATGGTCACTTAAACACACCAAAGCAACAAAATATGCTTCAATGCGTAACAAATGAAGGCAAATAAAGAGATACAATCACGGAACAGTAAAAGGGTTTAAAATTAATCAAAGGTCAAAGGCAGGAAAGTAGGATTAAAGACAGAGATCAGTGATAAAAGAAGATTAGACGAATTAAAAGGAGAAAGCAGAGTTTAGGAGACAAATCAGCAAAGGAAAAACAATAAGACAATCAACAAAATATAAATCCAAGTTTTTAAAGGCTAAATAGAGTTTAAAGACAAATCTAAGGCAAACTAACACAGAAGACATATCTGGATGCTAAAAACAAAACATCAATTACTTCCCATGAACACTTTGGACAACTACAACTTTAATAAAATGTAGCAACAGTTATTGAAACTTTCAGAGATATTTCCCTCTACTCATAAGTCATTGTAAAGTTAATGAAAAGCCTTAAAAGTCAAACATATCCTAAAGTTAGCTTAGGAGTTAAGTTAGAAGTTATTATTATAGTGAGTCAGTCACAGATATTTTGCCTTGGGCCTTGCACAGTCTCAAAGGTCAAAAATACATTAACTATGTAATAAATACAAATCTGAAACCCTAGCTTAGGGCAACCTCCTCATTTTGCAAATAAATATTGCATGTATTATTAATTTTTAGGGTTGGTTGATAAGTTGATAAGTTGTTGGTTTCTGAACTGAGCTGCTAGGCTGGATTTGATCAGACTCTAAGTTGCAGATATTTGTTGCACTGGAGTATTGTAACTGTTTTGGACATCAGTAATACAAGCACGTTCACAGGATTCTTGAGCTATGTTAATGGTGAAGTTATCCTTCTTTGTCAATATTTTCCCTTCTGTTTTCCATATTGTCCATCATTTTCTCTGATAAAAGAACAAAAATTTTAGATTAAGACATGCTGTCTTGGCACCTTAATTCTGGCTGCTTCTTTCATCTTAATGTTTTCTTCTGCAAGGTCTGATTAGAGCATTCAGGACCGTCTTGCTATTTAGTTCCACCTAACTTGTTGCCTTGAAAATTTACTCAGTAGAGTCTATCCAAAGAAGTCTATGGTTTTCCCTGTCCTTTGTTTTTGCTTGAAATATTATTTTTAAGGCCTTCTTTGAAGCTTAATTAGTAGACTCCAGCCAAAGAAGTCTATGGTTTTCCCTGTCCTTTGTTTTGTCTTAAACTGTTGTTGCAAAGGTCTTTTTAGTTTGATTAAAGAATTCTTAATTTCTCTTTAATTATATTTACTGTTATCTTGAATGTTTTCTTTGTCTGAAAGTAATCCTAGGATTTTCGGATTGTTGTCCTAAGGTTTTCTTACTAGAGTCTGGAAAAAGAATTCTATGGTTTTCCCTGTCCTTTGGTTTGTCTGAATAGTTACCTAGAAGGCTTTTCTTGTTGAAGTATGATTAAAGGGTTCTTAATTTCCCTTTAGTTTTACTGATTTCACAACTTACTGTCATTTCATATTTCATCTAATCTAAGAGATCCACTTGATATATTTAGCTTGACCAATGAAAACCCTTGCAGAGTTGATGAAAAATTAAATCCTTTTATGACTCCATAGCCCAATGGATTGATGTTGCCCATAGTCTATCTATTCAACTGGAAAACTCAATCACTCAATCACATAATCAATTAATCAACCAATCAAAACAAAACATATAGTGCTAGAACTTCATAACTAGCCTAAAATCATAAATCAAAAGCATAAAGATATATCATTTACAAACGCAAACATAGAGAGAGCCCTCTTTGATTCCAGGAAGGCTAGGTCCTTGGACTCCAAATTGGTTTGATGTGGTTCCCTACAGAGTTGTTCTTGCCAATCTTGCAAATCATGGGGAGCCAACAAAAGCATTTTTTCCCTTGAGTCCCACTCTAAGGTATTCGACATTCCCTCTCCTTGAAGTTATGATTCTTCTGTCAAGTATGAGATATTGTTGAAGTTCAGTAAGATATTATGGCGAGAAATCATTTATTTATGGCAACTGAACATGCTCTCCTTGATCATCAATCAAAGGATGCTCAAACAATCTCAAATTCTGAACATTAACGATAGAATATATTTGCATATAAGGAGGAAAATCTAGTTTAAATGCATTAGTACCAATCTTTTTCAGAATTTTAAATGGACCACAATGGATTGCCTTCAACTTTTTACCTTTCCCTTGCAATATTTCTTTACTAATATATAACCAAAATTCATCTTCAACCTGGAATTTGTGATCAACACGGTGTTTATCATACCTTGCCTTGTAGCTACTTTGACTCTTTTCAAGTTGTTCTTACACTGTGTGATGTACCAACTGAATTTGATCAATGAACTTCCTTGACTTATCTATGTCACTATGACCATCTATAGCGACATATTTCTCAAAGATGAAGTCCAAAGGTGATTTTGGCAAGTACCCAAGTCATGCCTCAAATGGCGATGTGTTTGTGGAAGAATTCTTTGCCCTGTTGTATGCATGCTGAATGTAATGCAATTGTTCATCCCACAACTTGGGATGTTTGCTGCAATAACCTCTAAGAAGATGAATGACTGTCATGTTTACCACCTCGGTATGACCATCTATTTGCAGATAAAATGTTTTACTCTTCTTCAACTTTGTGTCCATCATGTCCCATAATTTTGACCAAAAATTCCCAACAAACCGAGAATATCGATCACTTAAAATAGAAGTAGGAAGACCAAAATGAACCCATACATTTTGAAAGAAAAGTTGATCAGTTTGTTCAACTGTAATTGTTTTCTTACATGGCATCAAAAGACACATTTTGTTGAACCTATCTACCACAACATACAAGTGATCATGAACTTTACTTGACATTGGAAGACTACCTACAAAATCCATTGAGATACTCTCCCAAGGATGTGAAGGAATTGGAAGTGGAGTGTATAATCCAAGTTTCCCATTACTAGGTGTACTTATTGCACATAAAGGAAATCCTCTAATAAAAAGATATACACTATCAATCATGCATGGCCAATAACAATACCTTTGGAGATTCGCTATCATCTTGCCTACACTGAAATGTCCAGCAATCAATGAGGTGTGCGCCTCCCTTATGATACTGTTTCTTTCTCCATGTGGTATACATAACTTTCCCAAGTGATACAACAAACTGTTATGCACATGATAATCTAACTCTTCATTTTGGTTTCCTTGACTCAAGCTTTCATACACATCTTGAAAATCGCTATCATATGCATATTGTTCAATCTAACTTTCACGCATAACTGAATTGTGCTTGAGTATAATAATTGAATTTACAATAGGCCTAGAGACCATATTAGCTATCTTATTGTAGATTCCATTTTTATACTTGATAACTAATGAAATTGTTGTAGAAATCCCATCCATCTGAAATGTCTTGATTGCTGCAACTTTGACAGTGATTGTAAGTACTGCAATGGCTAATGGCCGGTATGGATAATCGTCTCTTTCCCTATCAAATAATGTTTCCATTTATTTACACTTTGTACCAATGCATATAACTCTTTGTCATAGGTGGGATAGTTAGTCATAGCTCCATTAAAATTTTCAGAATGAAATGAAATAGGCTTATCATGCTGCATGAGAATTGCTCCCATGCCATAATCACTTGCATCTGTTTGGATCTCAAATGGTTGTCTAAGATCTAGAAGAGCCAATACCAGTGATGAACTTATATTTTGCTTTAAAGCATCAATTTTTTTTTTCTGCATATCTCCACAACGGAAGACTTTCTTGACACTTGTCAACGCATGTAACGAAGCTACAATGGAAGAAAAAATAGAAATGAATTTCCTCCAATGTTGTGTTGCCCCAAGAAAGATTCTTACCTCTGTAACTGTAGTGCACTTGGGCCAATTCAGAATGACCTCTACTTTGTAAGGGTCTATCCTCAACTCACCTCCTCCAACAATGTGTCCCAAATACACTAAAGAAGTCTTTCCAAACTCACACTTTGACATCTTTAAAAATAACTGTTGTTTTTTCAAGACATCAAGTACCTTGTTCACATGCATGACATGTTCATCTCTTGATTTGATGAATATTAAAATATCATCTAAGTAAACAATGATGAAGTCATTTAGAAATGGTCTTAGTACATCATTCATGACTCTCATGAAAGTAGTTGGAGCATTTGTTAGACCAAATGGCATAACTGGGCACTCAAACAATTCTTGTCTAGTTTTAAATGGAGTTTTCCAGATGTCCTCCTCAGCTATTCTAACTTAATGATAACCACTTCGTAAGTCTAGATTAGTGAAATATCTTGCATACTTTAGCTAATTTATCAAATCATCAATGCGTGGGAGTGGGTAGCGATTCTTTACCGTGATTTTATTTAGTGCACGGAAATATATGCACATGCACCAAGTCCCGTCCTTCTTTGGTACCAAAAAAATTGGTGAACCACATGGCGAAGTAGACGGGCGTATGATACCTTTGTTCAACCATTCTTGGATATGCTTCTTGATTTCCAAACTCTCCAGAATTGACATGCGATACATACCAATGTTTGGAAGTGGAACATCCTGCTGCAGCTGAATCGCATGCTGAATTCCCCTCTTGGGAGGTAACCCACTTGGTTCTTGAAACATCTCGCCATGATGAATTACCACATCAAACAAATCATATTTTAATTTTTCATCACATCCTTCAAAATATTCATAGTCAACATCATCCTTTTTCTTGATCATGAGAAGCACAAAATTTTTACTCGCATTAACTAGCCTCTTCATTTGCCCTGCATTAACTAAAGAAATATTCAGCTTTTTGCGACGAGCTCTCACAATATACTCCACCCCATCCTTGATAAAATGATATGTGTTCTCATGGAAATAAAACACCGCTTTCCTGTCATACAAATATGGACTTCCCAAGATAATCCCAGAAATGTCAAGTGGAATCACATCTAACTCGACTTCATCAACGAAGTTTGTAGTAATAGAAAATCGAAATATGCATTTCCTTGTAACTTGTAAATTGACATTCTTACCTATCCAACCTAAAGGGTATGGTTTATGATGTGGTACGGTTTCAAGGTTAAGATTTTTGACCAAGTCTTTTGAAATCAGGTTTTCTTGTGACCCACTATCAAACAATGCATCAATATTTGTATGATTTGAAATCACTCTCACATGGAGAAATTCTATCCTTGTGTCTTCATTTAGAGTGTTGTTGTGACTATTTGAGGAACTAGTAATTGCTATGGCTTCCTTTCCTTTGTTAACCATGGCTACGATCTTGGTCTCATCTCCAGAATCGAATCCAAGATCTTATTGTGTGGTGGGAGTAATCTTTTGTTTCCCCTTGTTATTTTGTTTCTTAGGCGTTAGTTCGGGATGTAGTTTCCAACAGTGGGCTTCATCATGCCCCTCTTTGGAACAATGTTTGCATGTAATTTTCTCCCCTTCTTTCTTGATTCTTGCATTCTTCTTTCCCTTCCATTTTCCTCCCTTCTCTTTTCCCTTACCCTTGAATGGATTCTTCTCACTATCCTCTTTTCCTGAATGTTCTTTCCCCTTGCTTCAAGATGCATGGCTTGCACACAAAATTCATCTAAATTGTTTGGGTTAAACATAAGGATAGTATGTTTCAAATAGGAATGTAAACCCCTAATGTATTTCAAGAGTGTATCTTGGGAATTCAAGTTTACTAATAACAACAAAGCCCTGTTTCTAAACTCATGAGTGTACTCTTGAACTGTTTGGCCCTTGATTTGCCCAAAGTTTTTCCAAATCATAATTGTTTTTTGCATATAGGCTAATGGATACAACTGTCTTTTAATGGAAGAAATGAATTCAACCCAATAAATGGATATCTTACCATGGAATCACATTTCCTCGAGTCTTTGCCTCCCACCAAACTAGTGTTGCTCCTTCTAGCCTTAATGAAGCCAATTGGATATTTATGGTGTCCTCCTGTAGATTCTGAATTTTGCAGTATACTTCCAATTGACGGATCCAATTGTCTAACTTCTCTGCATTTACCTCACCATTGTACATGGGAAGTTCAAACTTGATGTCCAACTTGAGTAATGGAGTTTTTCCTTTAAGAGTTTTTGAATGAGTGTGGGTGATTTTTGTGGTGGAAGTGGAAGATGAAGATGATGAGGATGAGGATGGTGGAGATGCAGGTGGATTTCCTCCACTTCCTTTCGAACTCTTCTCTTCATCCTTCTTGTCATCTAAAGTTCCTTCTCCATGTAGAGGCTTAGAACCTTCTCTTGCTCTTTCTGTAGTGAAGGCATCAAACATGATTTTAACCATTCTCTAAATGTCCTTGAAGTCTCTCTTGACATCTTCTTCTTCTTAATGTCCTTATGTCTCTCCAACACCTGACATAATGGCTAAGGATTCAAGCTCAACTTATGATTCTTGTACCTTTTCAATCACCTCAGCTTCTTGTGCAATTTGTACCTCTTCAATCTCAACTACTGGAGATAGAACTTGAGGTGCTTCAAGTGCAGTTTTGAGTGGAAATTTGGGTGAATAGGATGCTCTCTTAGCTCTCTTTCTTCTTGTCCTAATCTCAGGACTAACAACAAATAGTTTCCCTTATCCTCTCTGCAACTTCAACCTTGTAAGCATCACAAAATTGCAACTATTAAAACCCTTCTTGCACAATCTCAAGAAAAAAAAGCAAATAACCTTTTCTCTGATATCAACTTGATCTGCGATTGATTATTAGTTAATGTTGTGCTAATATCAGTTTTAGATTTAATATGAAAGTGCTTTGATTTTCTTCTTATACAAGGGTTGATACATGTGCTTATGATTGATAATTCAACAAACTTGATGAGATTAAGTGTATTTCATGAACATAAAAGCATGGAAACTAAATGTTGAACAAAAACATATAAAAACATAGAAAACACATACAACTGAGTCAAATAGTCATGGTTTTGATGAAGGAGTTCACCCCTCCTGGGCTACATCTCCTTAGCTTACATGTCATGGGCCTTTGTATTAGCTTCAATTGTGAAAAATTGATGTTTGCAATCTCCTATTGCCTCTGCCACCTGCTCCAATGGCTCCTAAACATCAAAATCAACCAAGAATGACTCTTCCTGAGCCAAAATTGGTCGAAAATTTCCTCAGTTACGGAAAAACCAAATTTTCCTACAATTTCTCCACTATAATTGGAAGTTCACCAGACTGCTCCACTAAAACTAGAGCTTCCCCACATTTGGCGAGCTCTGCCAAGTATTCCACCAGTCTAATTGTGCATTAATCTTAAGATAAGGACTTTTTAATTGGAGTTAATGATGTGTTTAGCGTAAAGTGCTTTTAACGCTAAATCATGGATTATCGTGACTAATCCCATATTAGTGGTAATAAAACATGGTTTAATTATGTTTAAATTTCCGCCGGAAATAGCGTTAGCCTTCAGTCTTCGCTATCAATCATATGGGAGGGCGATGGCCCCCTCTGAATCCCCAACCTTGGTGCACATGAACTTTAAATATATGTGTGAACCTTAGGGGGTAAGGTCCACGGAGTAGAGAAGACGGAGATGCATTCAGATTGCATGCAGGTGGTCGTGGGTTCGACCCCAACCCCCGACGTATATTTTTCTATGCTCTACCATGTAACATAACCAAATTTTAAACTTTGGAATATAACCCATATATATCTCCGCCAGGTTTAGAGCTAGTCTGCCAGTTGTAGACCCTGTCCACTGGTTTAGAGCTGCTCCGTCAGATGTAGTTAGCCACCATATAGTCTCCGCCAAGTTTAGAGCTAGTCCCATTCTGACTAGTGTAAGGTTGTCCACCAATATAAAACCTCCCCAATAACTCCGCAAAAAGTAGTTAGGGTTAGAACCTTAAAGTTTGAAAATATATGTGCACCATAATATGCCATGGGGGAGGGAGCGTGGCAGCCTTTAGCTGCTTCACGTGGCCCTTCTCCATTGGTTCAAATCCACCATTATAAAAAAAAAATGCACCCATACTTAGAAATTTAACCTTAGGATTAGGAAGAAAGATTTCAATTTCCCAAGAAACATTGGTGAATCTGACTGTGACACTTGTCATAGTGTCATTGGCTGAAAATTGGAGAATATTCCCTGGATATTCCTGAGATGCTGAATAGACTACCAAGTCATCACTCTGTCACTATTCTACACATTTTTTACCTATTTTAGAAAACAAACAACAGATCATAACCTACTCACACGAACTCGGATTTTGATGAAACGAGTTGCATTGGAATCCTGGTGACGAGCTCTATCTTGTCGCTCTGGTTTGGAGAATTTTTTAGCACTTTCATTTTTTAGCTAAATATTGAGCCTCTGATCACTCAAGGGGTTAAATTCCCTCCTTTAGGCCGGCTTAATGTTCTGAGGGCCGACCTGTACTTTGGATCTTCCAAGGTTTTATAGACTAGAAAAAATATAATTTACAAATATTTTTTTTCCCGAAAGGGTCTTATAAAGATCATGTTGACTCCTTTAACTTAAGACAATAAATCATAGGACCTAACAAACCCTAGAAGCACATAGAACATGATTTTACCTAGAATACCAACAATAATGAGCATGAAACCCATGCTTTGATAATAATATTTTTTTATTTTTTTCTCTTGTTTGTTACATAGGATACACATTGAAATCACTACAACAATTATGAAGACTGAAACTAGTTACATTTTCAACACTCCTTAACTAGGGATGTATTCATAATTGTACAACCAATACAACATCATATCTCAAACTGAAGAGTTCTCAGAAGAAGAGTTGGATTAATAAGCCATACTATAAGCATCATCACTATGACCAACATTGTTAGTGAGGCCTTAGACAAACTCTTCTTTAATTAAGAGAATTATGTTGGGAGGATTTACGTGTGATACCACGCTACCTCTACAAGGTGCATACCCCATCTAGATGTCTACAAGATATTTCCTTTTAGGACTATTCTTATCTTGGATCTCCACACTTGAGTCCTCAAATAATATTTGTCCACTTCGACCACTCTTCTCTTGGATACATGTCCCATCATCAAAGAGTGTTGGTACCTTTCCTTTATTGGATGTTATACCCTCAAGGAAATCACATATGTGTATCTAATACTTCGCCATTATCTCTTCATCACCTAAAAAGGAGAATGTGTATTTGATGTCCAACATCACTCCCTCTCAAATCGAGAGGAGATCCGTATCCTCCTTTAATATTGAGAATAGAACCTTGCTCCTTTACAAGGATATTCCTTTACTCCCTTTAAAAATTATAGGATATCTAGACTCCCTTTCTATTTGGGAAGTCATCGTCGCAAGACTTACCACTTATCTTCACAAGAGTGTTAGCTACTAGTTCTTCATAGTTGTTTGTCTCTCTCTTTCCTCTGCATCATCGAGTTTTGTTTCTTTCAAGGTATCATGGAGCCACCTTCTCTTTTCAATCTTGTGACAGGTTCCAGGCCATTCTTCTTGCTCATCACTTTCTTCTTTGATATGAAGGCATTACATTGAGCCTTCCCAAACTTCAAGCTAATCATAACTTCTTCTTGAAAGTGATAGTCCTTTGACCTATGGGTTATCTTCTTGCTCTTCTACCTTTTAATCCCAAGATGTTCATATCTTGACTTCACAGTTTCTAGGTACCAAATATTGAGCTTCCCTCAATATTCTTTATCCATACAATTGAACTTGCATTAGGGGAATTTTGAGGTCTAAAATGGGCCTCCTAAGAAAAATGTACAAAAAAAATAAACTTTATAAGAACCAATAGGATTAAAGATGATGATGTCAACCGTGGGGGTTGATTCACCATTTTGGAGTAAAAAAGTAAAAAAAATAAAAAATAACAAAATAATAAAACTATTTTTTCAACTCGCATTTTAACTTATCTCCCTATAGTTTTACTCAAATTTTGAGTGGGAGTACTTGTTGTATGAAAAATTTAATTTATCATATAAGGAGTACCCATGTTTCATACTTTTGATGGACCCTGCTACACAAAAAATGAGAAATACATGAAAAAATGTGTTTTCAATCATGTTTTTCGCATATTTCTAATTTTTCATGTATCAAGGTCCATCGAAAGTATGCAAAATGGGTACTCCTTGGATGAGAAATCAAATTTTGCATCCAACGAGTGTTTTTGCTCGAAATTTGAGTAAACCCATAGGGAGATAAGTTGAAAATATAGTTTTTCCTTTTTTCCCTCTAAAATTTGATGATGTAATCAAATATTATTTTATTATTTCCACTATTATTTTATAATTCCCTTAGGAGGCCCATTTTAGACCTCAAAATTCCCCTAATGCCTCAACTTCCATCATATATTCCTGCAACATTTTCTAGGTAGCAAAATAATATGTTAACTATATAACCAAAAATAAAGAAAATTAGATATACCTCACCATGGTGACCTTCTAGTTCCATCAACATCCTCTTGTTCCATCTCCATGAATCTTCCTTCATGCATAAGAGTGCCCAAGGATCGAACTTGACTAAAAAGCTCCAAATTTTTGTCCGGAGACTATAATGGATGTTAATCATTATTATATATATTCCATAGAAAGTTTTAAAGTATTTTATACACCCTTAAGTAGTTCAAATCCTATTCCTTTAAAACATCATATACCTAAGCATATTTTATTACCAGCTTTCTTTCCACAAGATTCTACATGAATCTTATCCACAGATTTATATCCAACATGCATTCTTGTGCTTTCATCTTATCATCTAGTTATTCATATATCTCAAAAAGAGCCTACATCGTGGCCCATTTCATTCCTTCATCTCTTTACCAGTATTGATTCCACATTATATGGAATGTCTACTAACCTTGTCATGATGATTTTCTCAAAAAACCTTCCAAAATGATGGTCTTTTCTGAATCATGATGATTCAACTAAGCAAGATGACAAATTCTAACATAATGTTAGACACTATCTGGATGATCAATATTGTTGTAGTGTGTTTGGTGCACATATGTACGAAATCACACCAACTTAAGGGTTGTGGTTTACCCTGTTAAGTTATTGGTAACAGACAGAAAAATAAGTGGAGTCAAGCAAGTTAGTGGAACAAGCTAGAATCAATAAGCATACTAGATAGAGAAATAGCATGCATATATAAACTAAAAACTAAATGTTACACAACATTTTTTCACTGTCCCTGCAATCCCCATCCCGCACATTGGAGGATCATTTCTGTGACTAAAACAAAGTGTCATTCCTTGCAAAGACCATCATTTCATCCCTTGCCATGAGGACAACATCCCTTATGTTGACTATTTCCTGAGCAGACCATCAGAAACACATGTTTTTTCCCTAGCGCTAGTATACTGTTATGCCCTCGCGCCAATGAGGAAGATTAACACTAGGCCCCACACCCATTGGCACTCTGTCTCAGTGAGCTACCCGTGCCAACCTGTTTATGGAATGTTTTTTTAAAATAGAGGTGAAGTTTCCATCATAACAACTTCATGGGCGAGTCATCTAGAGTGGTTCGACTGAATAACCACGGCCTCCCTCCTTTGGCCTCTTGTTTCCACCTTTTGGGGAAACCTCCCAAGGGATAAGGCCTCCCTTCCACTATTGTAGGGATCCCAACCTCTTCCTCTCCCTCTATAAATAAAGCCATCTTCCATCTTCCATTGATGAGTGAGATGAACTGAACATATTGTAGCTGAAATGCTGAAGAGAATTCCTAAACTTTTCGTTAGGAAGATAGAATGGAAGAGACATTTGTTGAGAGAGCTTAGGCTTGTGTCCTCACCCCGTATGAATTCCCTAATGATCCTTCGAGATGCGCTTCGACTGAATCCCGCTGACGGAGGTTGCGATGTCAAGGCTCCTGTTGTAACTCTTTCTTCTATTTATACCTATACATGACTATTGTCTGGTTCCCATCTTGTGTTAATGTGTTTTATTTGGTGCAATATGCTTAACCCTCCTTGATTGGTTAGTTGATTATGAATGAAATCATTTTTTTGTATGCTTCTCTTGTCTCCTCCCTCTTTCGTGTGATTTTTTTCCCACATGAAGGTCGGATCGTGACCATTAATCAACTTTCATTCTTTGGTCCTGAGGTGGCAGCTTGCCCATCATCGTCTTTGCTAGATCTTTATCCGCCGGTTGTATCTTCCCCGCCACGGGTTAATTATGTGGCCACTTGTTCGCCTGATCAGAACTGGATCATGGACTAGAATGATAGCTCAAAATTCAAAGTTCTTGGAAGAGTGCCAAACCTGAACGACCAGAAAGGTATCGTTGCTATGATTCTAGCACCGCAAACGGTTCTCAAAACCGAGGTCGTATGCAAAAGTTATTGAGGTTTGAAATCATCTACTAAACTCCAAAATTCAGTTGATCAAGTTTGACTTTTTTAATTTGGAAAAAAAAGAATATTCCCCAGAATATTCCATTCAGGCATATAATGGTTGACAAGTGGCAGACTATAATTTGTGGATGGTTTGACTTTTTGGAATTTGGCCAATCAGAGGGTGCCACGTAGCAAGCCCAGAGGCCGCCATGTGGCACCAGGCCGGTGGAATTTTGGCTATGTAAAAGTTTTTCAAGTCACAGGGATTGGAACTCGGGCCTTCTGCCCACAAGCGCATATTCCCTACCACCTCGACTATCCATTGGTTCTTAACATATAACAATCACAGTTTGTATTTGAATTTTCAAAGGGCCGCGGGCGGAAAAATTTAAGGGCTAGCCTAACAACACCTAGCCCATCCATATGTCCCAGGCCCTGGAACCAGGAGCTAAGGCCAAACCACAAAGGGAACAGTTAAGAAGGCCATGGCATGTGGCCATGCAAACTCAAACATTAAATGCGGATGTTAGCAGATGGCAGGTTGCAGTTTGATAAACGGTTAGCACTAAACATTAATGTGACCACGACAGATATTGAATGCAACGGTTTTGAAACCGTTGGTTATGCGGTTAGGCCAGCGGTTAGAGCGGTTGGTCATGTGACCGCCCTCAACTCGACATTTATTGCCAACCACTAACGGTCCGCCAAGTTTGGAGTGCAGTCCGACATTTTTGGCGGTTTGCCAAGTTTAGCGCAGTTAACTGTAGTTATTCCACTTTTAGTGGGGTTTTTGGGGGACATTGGGTAGTTTTCTTGTTTCTGCCATAACTCCCTCATTATTGAACCAAATTGGATGATATTTTTGTCAATTTTATGTCTCTTCAACCTTCTGAATAGTTTGGAATAGGTTTCAGGTCGAACAGAGGTAATCTACAACAATTTTGTCTTCGAGGTAGATGAAGAAGCCATCAGGGCCATCATGGAGAAGGCACTGTATTGGGTAATATTTCACTATTTTGTGTGAAACAAAAGCCATTTCTAGCTATTTTCTATCTTCTGAAGCTGAATTTATGGCTAGTTTTGCCTATTGAGGCATTATTTTACCTGTGTAACCATTTTGAGCAAATTAATAAAGCAAGGACATGCCATTGGGGAGCCTTGGACTGACAGATGTAGCCCAGGAGGGGTGAACTGCCTCAATAATTTGTTGTGTTATGTGATGGTGAATTTTATTTGCTGCATATTTATTCTATGATATGTTAAACAATAAATTTACTTAACTAATCCTCACACATAAAACTCAGAAACATAACCAAAACTATTTTGTTTAACTTGCAACTCATGGAGAACACTTTGCACACTTTATTCTATCAAAATGGATATTTTGCATAGTGTAACAAATTCAATCCATTTCAGATCAGTTTGGTATCAGAGCTTGTGTTTTTTAGCATTAGGAGAGCTATTTTTCTCTCTGTATTGTTCTTGTTCAAAAGGATTTGTTTAAAAGTTTGCATTATAACCCTTGCAAGCAGTGCAGAGCCATTTTGGGGCAGCATTTGTTGTAGGTTTTTTAGGCTTACTAGGCTGATTTTGCTAGAGGGTGAAGGAACAACTAAGGATAGCTAAGTCTTGGAGAGGAAAAAAAGGAAGAAAGGGTTGAAGGCTTCTTCCTTACCCAAAAGGACCTTAAGGTCACCATTGAAACACAAACCCTATTGACGATTGTTTGTTAAGAAGCTCTTGGAGTTTGTTTGTTGTTTGGCTACTTGAATAAGAGTTTGTCATTACATCCATTTGGTTAAAAAAGATTTGTCATTTATTTTGAAAGCTTTTAGAACTTTATTAAAGTTCCTTTTGTTCATTGACATCATAATGACAACTTCTACAAGTGAATTTTCCTCCTTCACAAGATTCTTCGATGATGATATGAAGCATGACTTTATTATATTGAAGGACATGGTGCAGATTTTGTTTAAAGATAAAAAAGAAAGCACCGAACTTCGTGAACAGTTGTTTTCCATGAAGGAAGAGAAGAAAGAAATTCTTCAAAAATTGCATGATATGGAGAGGAAACTCCATCAAGCCCAAGAGGCTTTGACTAAGAAAATGCATGAGGAAGAGGTAATCCATTCTAATTTGTCTTCAATTTCCTCATTAGAAAGGTGTGTTAGTTCTTTTGAAAAACATACAAGAGGTATAGGGTCCAAATTAATGATTAAAATTGGCTATGAAGTCAAAGGGTTAGGAAAGCATGCACAAGGCATGGTTGAACGTATTTTGGTTGAGGAACGACCCAAGAATCTTGGTCTTGGTTATGTGCAATTTAATGGCAAAGACTCCAAAGCCATGAAGGAATGTGAGGCTATTTCAAAGAGAACCTTTACTCCAAGTTCTAAGATGCAAATATGTGAAATTTGTTTCAAAGAAGATTTCCATTGCTTTAAGCCTTTGTTGCAGCAAGAACATGGTAGACATGCAGCTTATGGCGAGCATGCAAGTTCATACAGTTTTCAAGACAAAAATGGTGATGTTAGTCTACAAATGAAAGCTGTAGCCTCTACTAGTTCATCTTCTCATGAAGACAAAAAGGATGAACATTCAAAGCAACGCAAGAGGTATAAATATTCTCATGATCAATTTGATTGTGTTTCTGCAAAGCATGATAATTTTGCATGCTTAAATGGAAGAAAGAATTTTTGTACATATTGTGGTCGATTTAACCATGATGTTTCGAGATGCTGGATGAGGAAGAAAGCATACAGGAAGCAGATGAAGCAAATACAACTTTCAAAGAAGGTGCATAATATTTTCACATATTTCCAGAAGAGGGGACATGATGTCTCCCATTGTAGGAATTTGCATCCAACTAGTCGTCTAAAGCACATGCAGCAAGAGGACACAAAGATTGGTGCAAGTGGAACTAAGGATTCCATTATTGATGTGAAAACAAAAGTTTCACATGAGGAAGAGTTGTAGCAGCAAAAGTCGCCATGGAAGTGGCTTAGTAAGAAGTGGATGGACTTCTTAACATAGTAAGATGTACTCATTTTGTACATATGAAAATTTCGGTTGTATGCATGTATTTTATGTCGTAATCTCTAATTTTTTTGAGCCACCTTGGATCATTGATCAAGGTAGCAATGTTCAGTTTCCTTCTGCAAATTTCTCGCCAGAAATTTTCTAAGTGAGTGCAAGAAAGACAATTATATGGAGGACAAGCACATCGAGGAAGGAAAGTGTGAATTTCTTTCGAGTTGTGGTTCAATGTCATTAGCCATGAAAAGAAATTGTATGGAGGCTGAAGAGAAGAGGGTGCTTTACTCTCATTTACTGTACAGATCAGTTTCGGTATCTCAGTCTTTTGGGGTCCAAAAGATTCCCAGTGGGGAGGTGTGATTAGAACTGGATCATGGACCAAAATGATAGCTCAAAATTCAAAGTGCTCAGAAGAGTGCCAAACCTAAACTACTGGAAAGGTCTCTTCACTGTGATTCTGGTGCCGTGAATGGTTCTCAAAACCGAGGTCGTATGAAAAAGTTATTGAGGTTTGAAATCGTCCAGTAAAATCCAAAATTCAATTGACCAAGTTTGACATTTTTAATTTGGAAAAATTAAAAAAAGAATATTCCATTCAGGTGTATCAATGGTTGAAAGTGGCCGCACTCTAATTTGTGGATGATTTGACTTTTTGGAATTTGGCCAATCAGAAGGTAGCCCAGAGGCCGCCACATGGCCTTAGGCTGGTGGAATTTTGGCTATGTAAAAGTTTTGCAAGTCAAAGGGATTGGAACCTGGGCCTTCTGCCCACAGGCGCATATGCCCTACTAGCCCGGATGTCCGTTGGTTATTAACATATAACAATCATAGTTTGTATTTGAATTTTCTAAGGCCTGCGGGCGGAAAAATTTAAGGGCTAGCCCCTCAGGGCTTGCCCGACAACACCTAGCCCGTCCATATGTCGCAGGCCCTGGAACTAGGAGCTAAGGCCAAACCACGACGGAAATGGTTAAGAAGGCCATGACATGTGGCCATGCAAACTCAAACATTAAATGTGGATGTTAGTAGACGGTGGGTTGCAGTTTGATAAACGGTTAGTGCTAACCATTAATGTGACCATGACAGATATTGAATGCAACGGTTTTGAAACCGTTAATCATGCGGTTAGGCCGACAATTAGAGCGGTGGGTCATGTGACTGCCCTCAACCTGAAATTTATTGCCAACCGCTAACGGTCTGCCAAGTATGGAGCGCAGTCCAACATTTTTGGCGGTTTGCCAAGTTTAGCGCAGTTAACTGCAGTTATTCCACTTTTAGTGGGGTTTTTGGGGGACATTGGGTAGTTTTATCGTTTCTGCCATAACTCCCTCATTATTGAACCAAATTGGATGAAATTTTAGTCAATTTTGGGTCTCTTCAACCTTCTGAATAGTTTGGAATAGGTTTCAAGTCAAACAGAGGTGATGTACAACAGCTTTTTCTTCGAGGTATATGAAGAAGCCATCAAGGCCATCATGGAGAAGGCACTGTATTGGGTAATATTTCACTGTTTAGTGTGAAACAAAAGCCATTTCTAGATATTTTCTATCTTCTAAAGCTGAATTTACATTTGTTTTTTCCTATTGACCCATATTTTTACCTGTGTAACCATTTTGAGCAAATTAATAGAGAAAGGACATGCCATTTGGGAGCCTTGGACCGACAGATGTAGCCCAGGAGGGGTGAACTGCCTCAACAATTTGTTGTGTTATGTGATGGTGAATTTTATTTTCTGTGTATTTCTATTGTGATATGTTAAATAGTAAATTTACTTAACTAATCCTCACACATAAAACTCAGAAACATAACGAAAACTACTTTGTTTAACCTGCAACTCATGGATAACACTTTGCACACTTTATTATATCAGAATGGACACTTTGCATAGCGTAACAAATATAATCCATTTTAGATCATCATCACCCTCATCCATTGATAGTGCCATCAAGTACCATCTATTGGGGGCATTCGATTGTGATTTCCAATATTTTTTTCTCCCATGAGATGCGAACCTCTTGGAAGCTAGGACCTCTTATTCGTAATGGTGGGACCATATTTTGTTTTCTTGTGTCAAGCTCCTTAAAAAATGAAACAAGGTCTATCTAAGATAGTTCTTTTAATGTGTCAACCTCGTTAAAATAATGAAACACATTCCTTTTCAATTTGAGTCTTTGATCGGATCTCCTAAAATCCCAGTCGAGTCTTTCTCTAATCTCGTAAGTTGAACCTTCACTCCATTCGCTTTTCATTTATTACAGTTGGACTGAAGCTTGGTGGGAATGTACCTCGAATTGAGTCACCATGCTGGGGGCATGCCCATTTTTCAAGCATATTTTACCTTTGTTTCAATCTTACGTAAAAATGAAACCAATTTCAAGCATAGTTTACTCTTGTTTTCGAGCTTGCGTAAAAATGAAATATTTTGGCTTGGTGTGCTTTGTGAATGTTTTCCTTTATTTTGGGTCATTACTTATTATGCAGACTATTTAACTGATACATTAGCTAACATTGTATTAGGAATTTGCATAATTTTTAAAAATCATCATCACATGAAAATATCCATATATATATATATATATATCGAATGTTTGCATCAGTGTACATCATAAGTTCAAAAATATGTGTGTTTCTGTTACATCCTGAGACATCATGTCTCTAAAAAATATGCAGAAATAAATCCTAGGTGTCTAATCGGCGTGATGCTCATGATAGCATGTCACTGCTCGTACAAGCCGCCTCAGTAAGCGGTGAACTCGGTTTGACACCCCTACAGTGTGTCTAGTATGCACGAGGAACATCGTCGAATCGTGCATAGTCCAGGACTCCACAAGAGATTCCCTCCAGGTTGCACATGATTTCCTCCTCCTCGCTTGCCTCACCATGAGGGGAAATATCAAAGTCGTGAGGGACTCGCCTCACTATCGAAGACATGCATGCGGATATTTCTTGTCCAACATCTGCATAACACATGGATTTAATTTCTGAACATACATACCAAAAAAAAATCATAATACTCATTAAAATAAAAAGTTAATCTTACCAAGTGCTTCATCCCAATCCTCTCCTTCTGGGAGTGGGAGGTCTGGATCACCAGTGAAATCTGTGCCAGAGTAGAGCCAATCCTCCACGACAATCAGCTGTCGGTGGAGCCAATCAAAGAACTCCGGTCTCCAGGACATCTATTGACCACCCCCTGACCTTGGTATCAGCACTGCCCAATGGACCATCCGTGGCTCTTGTGTTGGTGGTGTTGGGACTATCACTTCCTATCACTGGAAAATTGGTAGTTGTTCCAGGAAGAATGATACCATGATGGACCCATATCTAAAATCCTTTAGTTTGGTCTTCTTGCATTTCGTTAGTTGACATTTCATATTGATCGTCACTGCCTCTGCCCAGTTGTAGAGGGTTGGTGTCAGATAGTGTACTGTGAGAAGTAGTTGTGTTTTTGTTGCTTCGTGTGGTGCTTGCGATCTCACAGCTCGCGTGATGGTGTGCAACACTAATTTTAGTGCCAAGTTCGGTATAGTTTGGATATCCACTTTTCCGCTTCCTGATCCTTTTCGTGCCCCTTGACATACCCTGTCGATCACCATGCTCATGTTCTCCATGGTGGGTGGGGTGCCGGTCAGGACTAGTATTTCCCCCCTCCGCGACAGTCCTGTTATGAAGTAAATGTTTGAAACATCAATTTCGAGTTCCTGATCACGAAGAATGAATTTTTCCTGATCGTCATCCCAAATACTGATCAATTATTGCAACAACTCTATTTGAGCTCTGAGGAATGGTGTCATGAAGAATTTTTTCAGTCCACAGTCTCTGATAGCTTCCATGCATCTTTCATTTTCCATGGTAAGCTCGTCTTCTTCGTTGTGTTCATGTTCTTTCCATTCGATCACCATTTTGCCACTTTACACTTGCAAACATGTTCATAAGAACTTCATTAGGAAAATTGAAAGCTTTTAATTTGTGAAAATTGGGCCTGCTTGCTTGCATTGTGAGCTTAAAAAGGTTTGCGCAGTTGGCGCGACAGTTTGGGAAATAGTCGTGCCAATGGGTGCGCCCCAGTTCAGAAATCTGGGAGATTGGCGTGAGTTCGTGCCCGATACTCAGGCCAACCACCATGCCCTAGTTTTTACAAATTCCCCCATAGAATTCCAAATTTGGGGTTGCAAGTAATAAAAGATGAATTAAAATGTAGGGAAGGATGTCATCTCTTACCTAGAACTGACGGATTCGAGATTGATCTATTGGATCGCCCACTATTGTCGCCGCAAAATCACTGTCTAAAATGGGTAACTATTGCTCCACAAGAGGTAAAAGTGAAAAGTAATTATTTTTTACCATTTTTGTTATTTTATAACTTTTCAAAACCCTAATTAGGTTTTAAGACATATTTTTCGATTATTATGTTATGTTATTTCGAGAAATGGGTTTTACGTTTGTCTCTTGTGTAGCGACAGGTTTTTAATGAGACAACGATGAAGTAAAGAGTTGTATTTTATACTTTTTCGGACTCGGTAAAAACACGAAAAAGTCACTGCTAGAGTCATCTTTCAGCTCTTTTCTGACTCTCTAAAACTGAAAATATTGTCGAGACTCTTGTCTTTTTGAACTCATTAAATGGCTGCGAAACGATATCTACCCAGTATACGTTTACCCATTTTTCGGGATGGGATAGATTATTTATGAAAAAGGAATACCTTAGCCTATCACGAATAAGAGGTTCTTTCAGATATTTTTTTCTACCTTTTCGGATCTGAGGGACTATTTACGAAAATGGAACTGCTGGAGTTTTCTTTTCTGCTTCTTTTCAAACTCTCTAAACATGAAAATATGCTGAGTATTTCCTTTGTCTGACTCGTTAAACTCTGATGACATCAGAAATCGTCACCATGACGTTCACTGAGTTCCTCCTTCCTAGGGCTCGTAAAATGTACTAGGATGAATTTCTCCAAAGGAAAAACTTACATTGCAAGCATATGCTATCCCCTTCAAGCTTGTTTTTAAAAAATAATTGGGGTACTCACCAGAAATGATGAGGGAAAATGGAACCAGTTTTTAGTCATGTCGGCAATATTTCACTCTTGAACATGACACTTGTCTGCATTCGTGTCGGGTTGGGGACATCTCATTTTGTCATGTTTTCCTCCATGGGTTTGGGTAATCTGTTTTGACCTCTCATCTTCTCTTTGCCGCGTCATCATGACCTCTGATCCCTAGATGTCAAATACTGCCAAATCCAGTGTCGTGTCACCAATATGTTCAAGAGAAGTTTTGCCTCTGCAGTTTTCAACCTTCATCTGATTCTCTGTTAGTCCTGATTCACTATCATCATGTTCCTCTGTCTCGTGTCGATGATGCGGGAAACATTATGGCCCTCCTTCGACCTGGTCACTTCCTTTCGGGTTCAGCTCATTATCTGGGAAGTTGATCTAGAGACTCCCTTCCAGTACCTTGGAGCTTGCATGCCTCAATGACAAGTTCTTCGCATTCGATGACAGTTCCACATCATTGGCCTTTGATCGAGTGATTCTGCGGGTGTTCAATGCCAGATCACTGTTCACATTCTGTGAATTGTACCTGTTGTACCTTGAGAGCCATTTTCATTATTCGTGGTTTCTCTCGTGCCTGTTAACAACTTTCATCATTGGCTAGTAATTAGGTGATTTTCTTGCTTGTTTGACTTCAACTCACATATTCGCATGCTTTAATTTGTACTTGTTCGGGTCGAGATGGAGCGCAAGACCTTGGTTTTTGTCTGATAAGATCCAGGATGTGGGATATTGTGGTTTATCATGACTTATTATGACTCTTTTGATTGGATGGTTGTGACCATACCTGAGTCTATTTGTTGATCCTTACTGCTGGATGGTTGCATCCATACCTCGGATCTCAGTTCATATATGTACTCTATTATGGATGGTTCCGTCCATGCCAAATTTTCATGTATTAGAGATATCAGTTGTATTTGTACTTGCAGGCCTTCTGACAACAGTGTTTGGTTCAAATGTGTTCTCGTAAAGCATTTCACCCCTCCCTCTCTCTCAGACCTCATGCTTTAAGGGGCATCTGTTACACAACATTTTGTCACTGTCCCTACAATCCCTGTCCCGCACATTGGAGGATCATTTCTGTGACTAAAAAAAAGTTTCATGCCTTGCAAAGACCATCATTGAATCCCTTTCCATGAGGAAAACATCCCTTCTATTGACAATTTCCTAAGCAGACCATCAGAAAAAAAATGTTTTTTCCTTGGCACTAGTAGACTGTTATGCCCTCGCGCCAATGCGAAAGATTAATAATGGGCCCCACACCCATTGGTGCTCTGTCCCAGTGAGCTACCCACGCCAACTTGTTTATGGATTTTTTTTTTAAATAGAGGTGAAGTTTCCGTCATAACAACTTCGTGGGCGAGTCATTTGGAGTGGTTCGACTGAATAACCACGATTTCCCTCCTTTGGCCTCTAGTTTCCACCTTTTGGGGAAACCTCCCAAGCAATAAGGCCTCCCTTCCACTATTGTAGGGATCCCAACCTCCTCCTCTCCCTCTATAAATAAAGCCATCTTCCATTAATGAGCTAGTTGAACTGAACATATTATAGCTGAAACGCTGAAGAGAATTCCTGAACTTTTCGTGAGGAAGATAGAAGGGAAGAGACCTTTGTTGAGAGAGCTTAGGCTTGTGTCCTCACCTTGTCCGAATTCCCAGACGATCCTTCGAGACATGCTTTGACTGAACCCCGTTGAAGAAGGCTGTGATGTCAAGGCTCCGGATGTAACTATTTCTTCTATTTATACATATACATGACTATTGTTTGGTTCCCATATTGCGTTAATGTGTTTTATTTGGTGCAATATGCTTAACCCTCCTTGAATGGTTAGTTGATTATGAATGAAATCATTGTTTTGTATGCTGCTTTTGCTTGCTGATATTTGTGCACATATCCAAGCACTGTTGTGGAAGGATTGTGACCCGTCGAGACAGAGATCAAGAGGCCACCACCACTATAGCGACGACAACGTTGGACTCCAAGTAGGTCCATCTACCCTATCCTTTTCATTCATTAACTAGGATCTTACACTTTAGCTTGTCCCTTTGTTGCTAGACCCACTCTAGGGCTAGAGGAATCGTCTCTATCTGCAGAGAGGATTTACCTTCCCAACACTAAACTAAAACTAAAAACAAATAAACAGAAGCTCTGAAAAGAGTCGAACGACAACAATAATGCAAACAGTGGCTTTAGGCCCCTCTTATTGAGTACTGGTAGTAATAAGAGTGAAACTTTACCCTCTTGCCAAAGGGCCCCTAGACAATGGTTCTAGCTCCCGATGCAAGGATGTTTTTATCCCAAGCTTTCCTTGGTGTAGTCTCCCTCTCTCTCTACTGTGCCAGACTGAACTTGTTGGATGGCCAACAATTGAGTCCCCTCTATCTTTAGCTCCGGCTCACACACTGCTGGTATTACTTGGGCAATTGTGGCTAGCATAACAATGTGTTCACCCATTCTTCATCTCATGGTGGCCTTATATAGGAGATTTAAAATCCTCCATTCCCTCTCTTGGTACATGGAGGATGGTGACCCAAGAGAGGGGTATGATTCCTTTGTGTGCTCCAAATATTCCATTGTGTGCTCACATAATGTCTAAGGAGGGGTTGGTGGCTATCCTTAGGCGGCTTCAAGTAAGGCATCACTTGTCCTTTACTTTATGTGGTCCCAGATAGTGAAATTTTTCCAATATTAGGAATGCGTGCATATCGGGAAAAAATACACGCAGAAGGCGCTCTTCACGAAGGATTATGCACGCAAATATCATTTAGAACTAGTTCAAATTTGATTTTCCTCATGCCTTAGAGATTTTTAAATACTGTCCAGATTCTGTAATGTCTTCCAGCCGTATAAATATTTTTGCCTGACATTAATTAATGTCGTCTTCTGTTGTATGATTCTCCAGTATTAACAGTTTCCCCCTAATGTGTGAGGTCTAGGAAGAAATGTATAGCCGAAATACATTATAGTTTCTTTTCTGTATCGTGCGTAGAGAGAGAGAGAGACGTGCTTGAAGCTTGGAATTGAAAACACCCTGCACCATTTCCAGAAATGACCATGGCCTAAGGGATTCCTGTAAGAAAATACAATTTACAATACATATTCAAATTTTCTACAAGGCGGGAATTTCCCATGTTGGTAATGTTGTGGCTAGTTAAACAAAATTGACAGATATATGTTATGTCTGTGTCACTACTATGGTAGTGATATTGGCAGTTGTTGATGACGACTGTTGACGCCCTCAGGGGAGTTTTTTCTTTGACAATAGGTGGAAGGCGGTACCCATATGCGTAAAATTGGTATGGCATATAGTTGTGCATTGTACGCATTGGTGCTGGTTGGGACCTTCTCGTGTAAGAATTGTTGATAGAGACGCTTATGGAGGCACGAGTCTTCGATGAATTTGATCAAAGTGCAATGGTTTTAAGGTACGATACCTTCTTGACATGAAATCTTTTCTCGTAGTCGAATGTTAGAAGGATCGATGACATTTGTGGACAATGATGTCCCACAGTGCTACCCAAGGATGCCCCTTGTATGGGGAGGGGTGATCCAAGGTACTGCTTCCTTTTTGGATATAGGTGTTGAAGTCAATGAAAAGGAAGCCTCAACCGAACGAGGGGTCGCTGACATAAGGGATCAGGGACATGGATGTGATGGGTTTAACATAGGCATGTTGGTGATAAATGGTTGAAAATTGATGATGGGGATTCAGTGGTCCAAGGTCGGAGTATACTGAGCAACTTGGCGGCAGTCATAGTTATTTCTGATGGGGAAATCCTTGGAGTCAGTAGGACTTTCGGGGTGGGTATAAATCGGCTATGAATGTCATGATGGCTTGTGTGTGGGGGTGTAATACTCTGACCAAGGGTGTTCAGGGACTGCTGCCATGGCAGAAAATATGAAATGAGAGGGTGAAGGGATGAAGTGCACCATTTCTGATCTTTGTACACTTACCAAAAGAATAAAATAATGGCGTTTGGTTTGTACAAAACACAGAGATGGGTACCCTAAGTCATGAAAGTGCTCGCTCACTGATGTTGCAAGGAAGGTGTTTTGCTGGGGGTGGGGGTCCCATTGGTTGGTCTCATGTGTGTGGTTGGTGAAGCAGATGAAAAAGTACCGCAGATGGGATTACACTGGTGGGGGTATGGTGGGCCAAATGCGAGGTGTGGTGGTGCGCTCTTGATCTGCTTGTATAACCTGGTCGTCTGGGAAGGGGGTTTAGCTTCTATGGTAAACTTGACCTTATACATGGTGAATGGATTTTCATGAGGTGCTTCCCGGACTAAAGTGATATGGCCATGGCGTCACTTTTGCTGTGGTTTATAGTCTAATGTGGGTGACGAGCGCCATGGAGGGGAGGCTCTATCGACCAAAGAGGATGTTTATCATGTGCAGGGTGAGGTGATGATAAACACGGTCGGATATGAGGACCCTATGGTTTATATCTGATGGAGAAATGATGTCAGGATATGTAGAGTTGATTGGGACTCTATCATGTTGGGGTAGAATGATACCTGCTCTATAATTTTCAGTAGATGGTGTTATAGATGGTTTGCGAGCTTTTCTTGCAAAAAAAACTACCTCAAGTGAAAGCATATTCTTTATCAAATATTATTGAAAGTCAAGAGCTTTAAAAAAGAATATGAGAGAGGGCATAACTGTCGGTGTTGAAAAATTAATTTTTGGGAGTGATCAAGTGATCATGTCCTAAGTTGTAAAAATGCTCAAAATTGTAATTGCTCAAAATTGGTTGGAATCTGAGCGACCGGATAGGCCTCATCGATACGATACTATAGCCATGAACGACACTCAAATCCGACACTGTATGTGAAAGTTATACAGGTTTGAAGTTTTCAGTAAACTCCAAAAACAGAGTTTGACCAAGTTTGACCTTCAAATTGGAAAAATTAAAAAAAGAATATTCTAAGGAATATTCCTTAAAATATTCCCTGGAATATTCCATTTGGACCAATTATGTTATGACAAGTGTCATGCTTTTACTCATCAACAGTTTGACTTTGGGTTTTTTGGACCAATCAACGGGTGCCATGTGGCAAGCCCGGAGGCCACCACGTGGCCCCTGGCCTGTGGAATATTCGGCGGAAATTTTTTTTTTTGTGACCCAATCGGAATCAAACACCCAACCTCATTGCCACCAGCACCATGCACTACCATTGTGCCACTCTAATGGTTCTTAACATATATGTTTGACGGAGTTTATTTAAGTTTTAGAATTTGTTTGGGTGGAGAGTTAAAGGGGGCCAGCCCCCACACCATATGACCCCGGGCCGAGGATCATGGCCTAAAGGCCCTAACCGCCCAACTAACTACGGGAAGACCGGTCCATGTGGCCATATATTTAATGTTAATGTCACGGTGGTTTAAACATTAAGGAAGCGGGTCCGCCGACGGCTGAGGTGGCGGTCCATGTGACCAGCCACCCCCAGCATTTAATGCCAACGGCTAACCACCCTCTATTTATGGAAGCGTGCCACCAATTCAGGGGAAACCGCCAAATTAGTCATGTTATTTGCAGTTTACCCACTTTTAGTGGGATTTTTACATGACATTGGGCAAAAATACTGTTCGGAGCATAAATTTTGATAGGGAAAATCTTTTGGAGCGAAATTTTTTTTTAAAATTTTGGGTAATTTGAGCATTCCCGAGCCAATGGTGCAGGTTGCAGAGGCAACAGATATCATATTCAAGTACTTTTTCAGCAGAGAAGCTTGAAGAGCCATCAAGGCCTAAGGAGTGTTGGAGTTGTATTGGGCTATGGTTAACCATTGGAGGTGAAACAAAAGCCTATATTTACTGTTTTCTATGTTCTGAACTCATTTCTACAGCTATTTATGCCTGTTTAGGCTTTCTTCACATTGTATAACCAATTTTGAGCATAATAAGAGCAAGGACATGCCCATTCGGGGGCCTTGGACCAGGCAGATGTAGCCCATGATGGGTGAACTGCCTTATCATATGTTGTGTTATATATGTGATTTATATTGCCATGTTTTTCCAGAGTTAAATATGCTAAAAAATAAAAATAAATAAGCCTCCTACACACAAAAAGACTCAGAAATTTACCAAAAGAATTTTGTTCCAATTGCAAAACATATAAAACAGTTTCCACACATAGTTTATGGATAATTAATACCTTGAACAACAAACAAGTAGTTTCATTTCTAGATAATTAGTGATTACTTCTATTATTTCTTTAGACAGAGTCTGTAAAGGGCTAGGTAGCTTCTGGATCTCATCCTTTCTTTAAAGGTGACATATCCAGTGAATTCCCCTACAGTCAATCTCTGTATTAGAAATAAGAAGTTCTCACATTTTCAGATCAGATTGGTATCAGAGCTTATGGTTTTGAGCTAGAGTTTTCACTCAGCATTTGATTTGTGCAAAGATTAAGTCATTTGTTTGCAAGTTTTGATGCTTACTAGGTTAGAACTCAAGAGAGGTGAAGGAAACTTGGTTATTGCACAAACTAATCCACAACCAGGAAAGGTTAGAGAACCACCTCCAAGAGCCATAGAAGTAGCTACAAGCATGTATTCAAGAGAAGGTGAAGCTCATGAAGAGATGAATCCCAAGGAAGAAGAAAGGGTATTTCGGAAAGATTTCTTGGATACGACTGAAATGGTAAGGACCCTCTATCAAGAAAGAAATGATAGGATTGCTGGAGAAGGGTCTAAAAACAAAAAAGAAGGAGAGGATTCCTCAGGAGGAAATAAGGGTAATGAACAATCAAAGAAAGGGAATGGAGGAAATGGCGATCCTTCATCTCCATCGTCATCCTCTTCCTCGTCATCATCTTCTTTGACTTCGATAAATCAGTCATACAAGTCAAAAACCACTGGTAAAAATCCTTTTCTAAAGCTTGATGTAAAATTTGAATTGTCAATGTTTAATGGTGAAGTGAATGCAGAGAAATTAGATAATTGGATCAGACAATTGGAAGTCTATTTAAGGATTCAAAATCTGCATGATGACGACACTAAAATTTAGCTAGCCTCATTAAGGATGGAAGGAGCAGCTTTAGTATGGTGGGAAGCCAAGACCAAAGAGGAAATTCAAAAAAATGGTAAGCTTACTTTATCATGGGTTGAATTTATTTCCGCAATTAAGCAACAATTATATCCTCTTGCTCATCTACAAAAGGCTATAATGAATTGGCAAAACTTTAGACAACTTAAAGGACGAAGTGTTCAAGAATACACTCAAGAGTTTAGGAGAAAAGCACTATTGTTAGGAGTAGACTTACAAAGTCAAGATACTTTGCTGAAGTATATCAGTGGTTTGCATAATTACCTTATACATACTATCCTTTTGTTTAATCCTACTAGTTTAGACGAAGTTTGTGTACAAGCTACGCATTTAGATACTAGAGGGAAAAACACTTTTGATGCACTGAATGAGGGTAGTGATTTTAAAGGCAAAGGAAGAAAAAGGATTGCAAACTCTAAAAAGGAAAAAGGGAAATTCTTTTGCAAGAACTCTTCAAAAACAAGCCATGATGAAGATCATTGTTGGAAGCTTCATCTAGAGTTGAAACCAGAGAAATATAAAAACAAAGACAAAACCAAAGAAAAGGGAAAAACTGTTGCAACTGTTGAACAGGACTTAGGGTCTGAATCAGGTGATGAGACTAAAAGTATCGCCATGGTATTAAAGAACATAAAAGGGAAATAGGTTGTACAAGAAACAAATCCCAGTTCTAGCACATTAAACTGTCACAAAGAAACTCAAAATGAAAAGAGGAGGATAGAGCTATTTCATGTGAGGATAATCTCAAACCACACAAATATAGACACACTTTTTGATAGTGGGTCTCAAGCTAATCTCATATCAGAAGACTTGGTCAAATAGCTGAAACTTGAGACAATTCCACATCCAAAGCCTTATCCACTTGGGTGGATATGCAAGGATGCAAAATTACAAGTCACAAGAAAGTGCATCTTGCGCTTTGCCATAACAGCTCAGTATGTTGATTGGTTTGAACTGGATGTAGTACCGCTTGACATAATAGGTGTTGTGTTGGGTAGTCCATATTTATATGACAGAAAGGAAATATTCTATCGCCATGAGAATAAGTATCACTTGTTCAAGGATGGAAAAGAGTACATTGTGAGAGCACATAAGAAGAAGCTATAATATTCTTTAGTCCATGCAGGGCAATTGAAAAGGCTAGTTAATGCAAGTCAAAATCTGACTTTGTTAATGGTTAAACAACAAGATTTTGTACATTTACCTTTTCATGATATTGTTGATGATATTTTTCAGCTTGGTAATAGTTTGTCTTTGAAAGAAGATGACATTATGTTTCACAAGGTACCCTTAGTGTCGATCAGTGCAGAGAACGAAGTGTCGGTGCAAAGCGGTGCAATAGTCTATGAGATGGAAATGCATGAAAGCAAAGAGGGCACATAGTTTTGCAAGGGTCATTGCTGGTTTCAGAATGGCAGATTGGTATGGCGAGAAAACTTGGTCGGGATTTGGCACAAGTACAAGGTTCATTTAGCAAAAATTCGTCATGTGAACAGTTGGCAAGGTGAATCTTATTTTCAGTCTTCTTTGAAGTTTGACCATTGTAGAAGCAATATGCTTTCTGCAAAATATAGTTGTTGTTCTGCAAATTTCAAGAATTTTCATCATGACTCAGTCAATGTTAGCAATGGTCGGTCAGTGAATTCAAGAGACAATTTATCTTTTTATGAGAAGCTCAATTTTATGAAGTCAAGAAGATTTCAGTGGTTCAAAGTTGAAAGAGTGGAGAATCAGTCTCCTCATCTTCATTTTCTGTAATTAGAGAGCTTTTGTGGGTCCAAAAGCTTCCCATTTGGGAGGTGCGATCAGGTGATCATGTCCTAAGTTGTAAAAATGCTCAAAATTGGTTGGAACCTGAGCGACCGGATAGGCCTCGTTGATACGATCCTGTAGCTGCGAATGACACTCAAATCCGACATTGTATGTGAAAGTTATGCAGGTTTGAAGTTTTCAGTAAACTCCAAAAACTGAGTTTGACCAAGTTTGACCTTCAAATTGGAAAAATTAAAAAAATAATATTCTAAGGAATATTCCTGGAATATTCTTGGAATATTCCTCAAAATATTCCATTTGGACAAATTATGTTATGACAAGTGTCATGCTTTTACTCGTCAACAATTTGACTTTGGGTTTTTGGGCCAATCAACGGGTGCCACGTGGCAAGCCCAAAGGCTGCCATGTGGCCCCTGGCCTGTGGAATATTCAGCGGCAATTTTTTTTTTTTGTGACCCGACTGGAATCGAACACCTGACCTCATTGCCACCAGTGCCACACGCTACCATTGTGCCACTTTAATGGTTCTTAACATATATGTTTGACGAAGTTTATTTAAGTTTTAGAATTTGTTTGGGTGGAGAGTTAAAGGGGGCCAGCCCCCACACCATACGACCCTGGGGTGAGGATTATGGCCTAAACGACCTAACCGCCCAACTAATTGCGGGAAGACCAGTCCATGTGGCCATATATTTAATGTTAATGTCATGGTGGTTTAAACGTTAAGGAAGCAGGTCCGCCGACGGCTGGGGTGGCAATCCATGTGACCAGCCACCCCCAGCATCTAATGCCGATGGCTAACCACCCGCTATTTATGGAAGCGTGCCACCAATTCAGGGGAAACCGCCAAATTAGTCATGTTATCTGCAGTTTACCCACTTTTAGTGGGGTTTTTACATGACATTGGGCAAAAACACTGTTTGGAGCATAACTTTTGATAGGGAAAACCCTTTGGAGCAAATTTTTTTTTTGATTTTGGGTAATTTGAGCATTCCAGAGCTAATGGTGTAGGTTGCAGAGGCAACAGAGCTCATCTTTAGGTACTTTTTCAGCAGAGAAGCTTGAAGAGCCATTAGGGCCTAGGGAGTGTTGGAGCTGTATTGGGCTATAGTTAACCATTGGAGGTGAAACAAAAGCTTATCTTTATTGTTTTCTGTGTTCTGAACTCATTTCTACAACTATTTGTGCCTTTTTAGGCTTTCTTCACACTGTATAACCAATTTTGAGCATAATAAGAGCAAGGACATGCCCATTTGGGGGCTTTGGACCCGACAGATGTAGCCCAGGAGGGGTGAACTTCCTTATCATATGATGTGTTATATATGTGATTTATATTGCTGTGTTTTTCCAGAGTTAAATATGCTAAACAATAAAAAGAAATAAGCCTCCTACACACAAAAGACTCAGAAATTTACCAAAAGCATTTTGTTCCAATTGCAAAACATATAAAATAGTTTGCACACATAGTTTATGGATAATGAATACCTTGAACAGCAAACAAGTAGTTTCATTTCTAGATCATTAGTGATTACTTCTATTATTTCTTTAGACAGAGTCTGTAAAGGGCCACGTAGCTTCTGGATCTCATCCTTTCTTTAAAGGTGATATATCCAGTAAATGCCCCTATAAACAATCTCTGTATTAGAAATAAGAAGTTCTCACATTTTCATATTAGGGAGTGTGATTGTGTGGCATCGCCTCTGTTCATCATGGAGTGCTGATTGTGGTGCAACTTATGGTTCGCAGAAAGGACCTTCTGATCTCTCGTTATGGTCCTTCGAAGTTTTTGAAAAGGGCGATAAATAGGTGAACTTGGCCCTAATTCAATTCCTTTGTACTTGCTGAGTTTTTGAGAGGTCATAGGCTTCTGCGTAGCAGTTCTTGCCATTGCGGTAAGCCTGAGCACTAGGGATTAGTGATACTATGCCCAGGTAACCTTCATGACATCTTGCACTTTAGTTTTTATAGTTTGATGGTGTCGGGGTTCGTACAGACTGGGTTTGTACGAATTCTGGGTGACTTTTGCCCTAAATTGGGCGGGTGATCATGGAAAAGGTGCGCCTTACTTGTGCGTATTTTTGGGGGATAAGCGTGCTAATGCGCTCTTTTCCCTTTTTTGGGCGTGACTTAAGCATGCCTGTGCAAAATACAGATGCGCGCTAAGTGTGCCTGTCTGAGGGACATGCGCGCAAAGCCGAGGCTAAAAACTATTTTGATTTTTTGCCTATTTTTTGTGTTTTTTCTGTACTGATGGGTATCTGTTTTGATGACAGGTTAGTGTGGAAGGAGCAGGATTGGCTCGAGCTCCGTACCGAGCTTGCTACTGATGCTGGGGCGCGCTGTCAGCTGGCACTATGGGGAATCCTAAAGTTCGTGGAGAACGAGCTTCTTCGGTCGCAGGACTGACTGCTACGTTACGTGATCCGTCATTGGCGCAAGAGGCGCAAAATGTTCATGTTGCGTGGGACACAGCTTGTTATCCATCTTAAGACAGATGTTTACTTTGTTACCAGGTTACTGCCTCAGGGTGAGGCGCTGAGATACCCACTCCCTGCCAGGAGAGTGGACTTGGAGAGATTGAGGAGACGCCACTATGGTGGGGAACATCTAACAAAGGGATGCATCAGCATTGCATCAGTTACAGATCTGGTAGAGAGATGTGCTCTGGAAGTGATTGTGCGACTAGCGGGGTTAGTTGCTCTGCATCAGGCATCTGGCCCACAGGTTGGAGTTCTGCACCGGTTGAGGTCCGAGTACTTTTTTGACTTTTCCCGCTTCTATTTTAACAGGATGGTTTTGCAATTGAACAAGGTCCAACGTGGATCTAAGTCGTTTGCGTATGCCAGTATCTTGTTCAACATTATGTACGAGAGAGTAGTGCTGCTGAGACTGGTGGTGGCGGTGCCTCCTAGGGGGCCACAGGAGCCTCGGATGAGGAGGTGGGCTCCGGTGATGCTGTGAGGCGATGGGGGCATGGTGGGGCGTTATTGGAACACCATGATAAAGGCCTGGTTCGAGGCCAACCCACAGATTTTCTTGCCATTCCCTTATGCGAGGATGGACTTCCAGTGGGATCCAGACATGGGTCTCCCTTTTGGTTATGTTTGGGGGCCAACAGGTATGTTTTGTATGTTTTTTGTGTTTATTTGAGTATATATGCACTTATTTATTTTTTTAGTGACACTGACATCATTTTGGTTACTTGTGCAGATGTTGGCGAGGTGGGTTGCCCTGTGGCTCGTTTTGTGGGCCACGATCCTCTACGGTGACCTAGAGGTGGTCAGGGAAGAGGTGCTGCAGGTGGACCAGGTGGTGGTGATGGAAGACCTGGTGGTGGTGCTGGCCCTTTAGGGGAGGGTAGCAACTCGGCTGTTGGGGAGGTTGCAGCCGAGCGAGCTCATGCCGATGCAGTAGAGGCTCGCACAGATATGGCAGATGCTCGTATTGCGGAACTCACAGCTCAGGTGTCGGTTCTTGAGGATTTTCGGGGTCGAGTGGACCGTTTGACCCAGGGGATGCATGCTTGGGGTTTCATGGATGAATTCGAGGAGGTCTGGTTGGAGATAGTGATGGCCCGCGAGAGGGACTATCAACCCGTTCTATGACGGGTGGCAATCACGGTTGCGACGGCCGCTCCAGTAGTGGCACTGGGAGTGGTGGTGGGTCCAGGTGCCCCGCCTGAGGGGGCACCCCCCTAAAGTATACTTGTACACAAGGAAAACACCCATTATGAGGATGCTTCCCTTATTTTTGATGACTTTTGAATCTTTGGGCTAGCCATTGGGCCAGCAACACTATTTTTTTACTCAGACATATACATTGTGATATATATATAAGGGATATTATTTGCGGTTCTACATGGCTTTGTCACTTATTTTGGTTTATGTATGATGTTGTGCTGATGGGTATCTATATTTTTATTTTTTTATGTATGATGGTTTATTCGAGATGCATTCCAATTTAGGATATTATTAGCTATGCGATCAACTATTTGCTTTTGACTCCTTAGTACATGTGTAAATGTGATATAGTCAAATTGTTTGCTTAATCTTTTGGCACACAAATATCTTCTAAACAGATGTGTGTCTCTTGTCTCAAATGTTTGGTTTAAATGCGACATTACTAACTGGGAGTTGAGGTAGATATAAATATGGCATATGCCCTTATGGAGGGCATCGCACATAAGTCTGATGACAACATCATATTCTGCCTGATTTTTTATTGCTGAACCGATGCACACACCGTTTGAATAGAGTGGTGATCGATCAGGGTGGTAGATGACCTAGGCAGCTGCAGCTAAACTTTGAGACCATCTTGATGCTCCATCAACAAATCTGAAATAGGGTTCAGGTTGGCGATCCATGGTGGCACTTTGAGCATGTTTTATAAGTATTTTTGTCAAAAAATTTCAGTGGTTGGGTTTTGTGTACTATTCTCTCTAGGGAAGGGCCATTGTGGCCCTTATGGGTGAAACTTCTTGAGGTAAAGGCCGTTGATGGGGTTGCTGAGGCATGTCCCATCTGGTTCCGTCAAGATGTATGCCCCCTATTGGAGGCAATGTTTGATGATGTAGGGGCCTTTCCACAAGGTTTTGAACTTTCCTGGTTCTAAGGCTTCTTATGCGAGATCGTAGCAGAGGACTAATTCTCTCTCGGTGAATGAGTAAGGGGTGATGTGGTGGTCGAATGATTATTTTACCCTCTTCTTATGGGCCTCGTTGTGTTGCAGTGACTGTCGTTGACTTTCGTCGACAAGCTCTAGTTGCACTAGGCGATGTTCAAGAGGTTGGGTGTCATCAAGTAGTTCGATGGCGACATGTAAATTTGGGATCTCGCAGAAATCAATGCAAAAGCGTAAGGTTCCTTGAGCTTTTGTGATAGGATTAGGGTGGAAATCTTGGGACGTGTGGGCGGCTGCAATATTATCTCCGATATGTGATGATACAAATCATATATGGTGGATTTTGTCATCGACGTTCGGTGGGGGAAGAATCTCTGTAATGGGATTCTGCATGAGCGCAAGGTTGGGTTCCCCGCTAGGATGGTCAATTTCTGGTACGTGAAAATTGTGCTTGCCACAGAGGTGCCTAAATGTTTCCATTTGCGGGCATGCCTCTAGTGTGTGATTTTGGCCAGTGCAGATGGTGCACGGTATCACTGAGCCGACTGAGTATATTTTATGAGATTCTACACTACTCATTGTTCCTGATGTGGACGCTTAGAAAGGGTCTGTCATAGAAGATGTTGTCTTCTGCTTCCATTTTCGTATTGTTGGCTTAGGTGCGTCTACCTCTTTGGGGGAGTGTAGACTCAACACCGCTCTTTCCGCTCTTAGCTTGGGGAGATGTACACATTTATCCGTATGGTGAAAGTGTGAACAAATTCGGCAATAGGTACGCGTGATTTTCTCTTGGTTAGAGATAAGTTTTTTGAGGGAGAGAAGAGATTATACGAAAAATGTTTGCAAGGTGCTTCAGTTCTCTACACTGGTTGATCTAGTGGTCATTCAGGTCGCCTATACCACATGTTATCCTAGGCTTTGTCGGGGTTATGCTTAGTTGGTGTGTTGTCTTAGCTTGCCTGGTACGCCATTGTGGGGGTGGGGACATTGACCCGATGATGTACTTTTTATTCCATTGCTGGAGGTTGTCCTGTCTCCTCTCTATGGTATGAATCATGTTGATGGCGAGATGAAGTTGCGGGACATGAGTACAGTGTCGCTCATAATGGTTGCCTTGACATATAAGGAAAAATATCTTTGATATGAGGGTTCCGTCATGCTCAATTTGAGGTCAGGCGGGGAACCAACACTGTAACGCTGCTAAATCAGGACAATGGACGACCGCATGATTGGGTGCTTTGCATAACGTGCATGTTGGTCTTCTTTGTGGAGGGTGGTTAGGGGTAACTAGAGGTTCCCTGATCGGTTGCTCTTCGACAGACAAGAACATGATGGATCTACTGGTCACATCTTCTTAGGTTGTGGCGCTGTCCGTGGACTCCGCATCCATGTTGTCTTCTTGGGAGAGGCAGACTATGGGAGAGTGTAGGCTAGCGAGGGCTAGTCAAAATCGGGGGATATAGTGACAATTCTCCAAAAGGTGATTTTTGGCGCATAATGGACATGTGAATTGAACTGCCCACAATCCTACATAGTAAACCCTTTCTATTGGATACCATCTATGGATGAGTTCCAGGGCTGCACACTCTTCGAGGAAGTGACCACGTTCATCACATAGCGTGCAATGTATAACGGGCATGACTTGGGGTCTTTCTAGAGCCCTTCATTCCTCTTGCAGGTATAGGATGGTATGAGGTTCATTTCTGGATGCCTGGGTGGAGGGATCCTCTTGATAGGATCGCTCGATGGCCTGTAAGGCATCCTTATATCACGGGATCTTTAGGCAATGGTGGTTATAATTCCCATAGTTTTTGCAGAGAGCGCATGCGTGATTGGTACATAATGCTTTGCCTTTACCTTTGGTGGTTGGTTCCTTTTTACAGGAACACGACGTCGCGATGTCTGTCTCGGAGCCAAGGAGTGGTTTTAATTCATCCAGCTCCAGACAGATATGGGTAGGGTGACCTATTACATCACATATGGTGCAAACTGGTGATTGTTGTTGTATGGCGGGGGTCACCATCTTATTTCCTCTCTTCTCGGTTTTCTTAGTCGTAACTATTGGTTTTGCAATGGGAATTTCCTTTGCAAGGGTGGTTTCGACCGTTTCTTGGATAAGTGGGGCCTCCTCGGGACTGAGGGGCTTCAATCTTGTGGCAGTAACATGGGTGGCTCATGCTCCTGCAGGGGAAATGAGGTACCAAACTGGGGTTTCCAACGATATGTTGGGTAATACCAGTATTTCCAAAATCTGCTGGGAGACGAAGCCAACTGGGGGGTAGAGGAAAGGGGTTTGGGAGGCGATGTAGGCTAGAGAGGTTGCCGTGGCTGATGACTCAATGTCGTTACTGCTTGTGTCCATGTCCTAACTAGCTTTGGCACTTGATGTGGATATCATGCACACCAGAGCTCCTATAACATCGGGGAATGACTTAGGGATAATGGGAGGATCTCCTAGGAATGACCCTGGAACGGACGACAGTTTGAATTGGCTGGGGCCATATTCTTGGTACCGTGAAAGCGCATATGAGGATGTACCAACATAGGGTAGAATTACATCAGTGTTTGTTAGGGGTCACTTCTCGCTGTGCATCAGTTGGTCTATAGTAATGATGCGGTCCTCGTGGGAGAACATCATAACGCGAAATATGGAGGAGGCTATGGCAGACATGGCGTACATGTAACTTTGTCCAAGGAGTATATTGTAGTCCAAGTGAGCGTCCAAGACTTCAATGTCTATGTGGACCATCTTTCTGGCTAAACAAACCGAGACCTTTTGGTAGAGCCTGACAGGGGGTCGAAGGATGACCGTTGTACGCTCGAAGCGTGATGACTGAGGGTTTTAGTTCGGGAGAGCCTAACTTCTACCAAACATTTTTGGACATGATGCATGTTGATGCACCCTCGTCTATGACATATCGGTGAATAGTTATATTCTGGACCAACACTGGTATCTGGAAGGCGACCATGGAAGGAAGCCTAGGGGTGTCTTTGTCTAAGTCAAAAGCCATTAGGCATGTATCAGCAAGGTCGATAGCGCCTAATGCGGAAATTAGGGCTTTCCGTTGTTTCGGGCATGACTGTAGTACTTACAGAGTTGACATAGCAGCGGGAGATTGCGCTAAATAGTCCACGATGCTATAATTATGGGCCGCTTTGGAGTAGTTTCCTGCTCGCCTATTAGGTCCCTTCACCATCTTTAGCAATGGTTCTATAGGCATCTTTAAAATGGTCAAAGGTGCAGTCGGTGCACTGGTACTTGCCCCTAATGTATTGGTGTTTGGTGGGGTGTTGTAGTTGCGATTCCGTGTTTGGAAAAACATCTCTTCGCCAGTTATGCAGATTTCATGGCTGTTTTTCCCGGAGTCGTCTGTATTTTTCTGATGAGTGCTTACTGTCCCTTGATTTGGGAAAGGTTCTTGCATCACAACTGGTTGCTGGGAAGATCCTCCTTGTCCTCAGTTACTCTGTAGCTTCTTCAGATCAGGGAGATCGGGACAGTGGTGAGTACAGTGACCGTACTCACAACATATTGAACAAGAATGGTTTGTTCGAAGAGGTGGCCTTTTGCTCTGCCGTTGGGCATTTCTCGGCTCCTGGTTCTTATTCCGATTGGAGTTGCCTCCAGCCTGGGATCGCGGTGGGCGTTGCTAGTTGTTTTCCCATGTCCATGATTCAATTTTGGATTATTTTTTAATTTTTTCTTCACCACATTACGAGGGTAGTTCTCCTGGTTATATTGGTGTGGTTGGTTTTGGGATGGCTGCAGAAAGTTCACCTGTGCGTTGTTCTGCATATGTGGGTCATGTGCTAGGGACTAAGCATAACGCGGTCCGTGGTTTGCACCTAGTTGTTGGAGGGGAGCTCTTCCGTCAGTTTTTCTTTCTGCATATTGATTCCCCTGAGCCGAAGGATAAGGTCCTCCCTGGTGATACGCTAGTGCCCTATTGGTCAAATTTTGCTGAGGCATATGATGAATTTGAAAACTAGGTTGAGTTATGTTCTGGGTAGAACTATACGTGTAACCGAGGTATTGACTACTACTGCCTAGGTAACTTTGGGTCATTGAACCAATCAACCCGTCTACAGAGTTTGACGCGTCTGGAAATTCTTAATAAGTTTGTAGGTGCGGGGTGTTAGGTAGGATGTTGTAAATGTATCCTGACTACGTATAAATCAACTCAATCTTATGGTCTTTGCTGATTGCGTCCTCTTTGGATATTGGATTTTGCTACGCCACATCCTTTGAATTCTCTACCATAAGAGTTTTTAGGAACAAATCCAAGAGAACTCGATCGTCGAGTTTAGCTTTGCATAAACTTCGACGCCGCCTCCATTCATGGAGATGGTTTGAGATGTGGACGGCGGGGGTTTGTCTAAAACACGTTAGTAATTCCATTCTGGAATCATGGTGAATGGGTAATTGAAAATATGTTAGGAATGCGGTAGCGAGGGCACTAAAGGTTCCATGTGAAGCAAGGGGTTGCTCCACGTACCACTTCGCGGCTACTCCTATAAGAGTGCGTTGAAATAATCTCAATTGAATAGTGTCATCAATGATACTGTTCGATGAGCACCACAGGTGAAAGGTCATGACATGATTACCTGGGGCTTCCGCTTGCTTGCATTCGAATTTCAGAATATCGAAAGGGATCTTAGTGGGCATGGGAGGCCATGTAGGATTGTGTACGATGGGGTCATTCATCATCTTGGTTAAATCAGGCAGATTCAATGAAGCTAGGAAAGGTGACTAGGAGGTTGACGCCATTGCAATTTGTGAAGACACAAAGTTCTGGTTAGGAAGAGGGTTAGTCTGCGACATACCTTGCTATGTATTCGGTTGGCTTCCCGAATGGGACGCACTCCTCTGCTCCCTAGGGGTTGTGGGAGGAGTGGTATGTGGTGTTACGTTGGGAGACTGACTAGGGTTCCCAACTACGACTGCCCCAATAAAGGACGAACCAATAATGGTGGCATCGTTCTGTCTTTGATGCCTAAATGGCGAAAGACCTGGAACCCCTCCCGGTAATGGGGGGAGGTCCAAAAGATGCCTAGATCGACGAGGTTCCATTGGGACCGTTCAGGTGTCGACCAGGTTTGGTTTTGGAAAAAATTGAGAGGATAGAGTCTATGATCAAAGAAAAATTCTTGTCACATACATAAAACAAAGAGAAAAATAAAATAAATTTCCCTTTAAATTAATCTATGTGAACAAGCAATCAAAAAAGTTGTTTTTGTTGGTTTTCTTATGATACTTAAAATCCTAGAAGACCTATGTGTCCTCAGACACTCAAATGTAACTGGGCCTTGAGAATATTTCTTGCGAGTGTTGGCACAATGTCCTGTAAGAGCTGGCGATGCCCCTAGTCAGCCGAAGAGAATCCACCAAGGTAAGGGTAGAGGGTCTGGCGCTTGCCTGCACCGTCACCTATAGGGAAAAGGTTGCCCTAATTTTTGGCCACTAAGAACCACCGTCCCACGTGAGCGTTCGAGTCTTGGGCTTCTTGGTAGTCAGCTAACAGTACCGAGTATTAGCCAAGTCATGTAGCCCTGACTGATACCTTCCTACACTGCGCCTAACCCTAACTCCCTCTGAAACGGGTCTCTGCCACGCTCAGGATTTCTTTGCCACGGGCTGATAGGTGGATTTGAAGCTCCCTAAATACACAACTTATATGTTTCAATATGAAGTATGATCAAGGTGGCTTATTGGATGCCTACCCCCTTGATCCTAACTTAAGCTATAAATTCTTTGTGGCCCCTGTGGGAAGAATTTAGTGATTTTGATTAAGTCAGTTTTAGGTGTCTTTGCTTCGCTTAGTGGGTGAGTGTGTGTGAGCACAAAGTGGACAAGCACATAGTTTGAACATGTGGATATCGATGATCCTTTACAAAATCCCCTATTTAAACTATGTTGTATTGTTCCTGGCTCAAATGAAAAACATGTGTGGATAATGGGCCACTTTCTATTTTTCCTAGTTAATCTATGTGACTAACTATAGGGAGATGGCGAATTGTGAATAGGGAGCGTTCATATGCTTACCTAGGATCACCGGAGGGTGCAAAGGTAGCAAATATTACTTGCTCTTCTATAAACAATTAAATCCTAGTCCCGAAATTCCTAGTGCAAAAATTGAACTAAACTAAAACTTTTACACTAGAAAAAAGAAAACTAGCTATGCATGCGTGGTCTTGGGCCACTTACTTGGGCTAGTTATCTAGGTGTGTAAGTACCAAAATTTGAAAAACATATTTTTTTTTTCAGAATTCAAGTTATTTCCCCCCCTACTTAAACTATGTATGAACTTTGAAAAAATCAAATTTAAGTAAAACTGACACTAAGCCTACAAAAAGAAGCTAAGAGGGAGCTTTAACAAGCTGCGGGGTACCACAACTAGTGCTGGCAGGTGTATTAGGGGCTGCCAAGAACTTTACAAGCAAGAGAAAATAGAAATAAGGGAGAAAAATCTCATTTTGTATTTTGTGCGCAAAAGGTTGAGATAGGCGCGCTCTCTACGTGTGGGTTAGCTCTGAATGCGCGCAAATTCCTGCAAGAATTTTTTTTGGAGTTGTTCTTCTTCGATCTGTCACTTGGGATGAACTAGAGACTATAAGAGAAATCAGGGGAAATTCAGCTCCACTCCACAGCATAGACATAGGTCTCTGCAAAAAGAAGGCACAACCACATAAAATTGGTAATAAACGTTAGTGGAGTCGCCAATCCTGTTGTAGTGTGTTTGGTGCATGTATGTACGAAATCACACCAACTTAAGGGTGTGGTTTACAGTATTAAGTTATTGGTAACAAGCAGAAAAAGAAGTGGAGTCAAGAAAGTTAGTGGAACAAGCTAGAATCAATAAGCATACTAGATAGAGAAATAGGAGGCATATATAAACTAAAAACAAATAAACAGAAGCTCTAAAAAGAGTCAAACGACAACAATAATGCAAATGGTGGCTCTAGGCCCCTCATATTGAGCACTCATAGTAATAAAAGTGAAACTTTACCCTCTTGCCAAAGGCCCCCTAGTCAATGGTTCTAGGTCCCGATGCAAGGATGTTTTTATCCCAAGCTTGCCTCAATGCAGTCTCCCTCTCTCTCTACTGTGCTAGAATGAACTTGTTGGATGGCCAACAATTGAGTCCCCTCTATCTTCAGCTCCGGCTCACACACTGGTAGTATTTCTTGGGCAATTCTGGCCATCATAACAATGTGTTCACCCATTCTTCATCTCATGGTGGCCTTATATAGGATATTTCAAATCCTCCCTTCCCTCTCTTGGTACATGGAGGATGGTGACCCAAGAGAGGGGTATGATTCCTTTGTGTGCTCCAAATATTCCATTGTGTGCTCACATAATGTCTAAGGAGGCATTGGTGGATGTCCTTAGGGGGCTTCAAGTAAGGCATCACTTGTCCTTTGGTTTATGTGGTCCTGAATAGTGACATTTCACCACTCTCAAGAATGTGTGCATATCGGGAAAAAAGGCGCGCAGAAGGCGCTTTTCACGAAGTATTATGCGCGCAAATAACATTTAGGACTAGTTCAAATTTGATTTTCCTCAGACCTTAGAGATTTTTAAATACTTTCTAGATTCTATAATGTCTTCTAGCCCTGTAAATCTTTTTCCCTGACATTAATTAATGTCGTCTTCTGATGTACGATTTTCCAGTGTTAACAAATATGAAAGATGGTTTATCTATCCATCTATCTATATGGTATATACAAAGAAAATTAATCATGTAAATTCTAGAAATGATTCTATCATATGATTCTTTCTATGATTCTAAGAAAAAAATACTATTCTAAATAAAATAGTAAACTTCATAGAGAACCTGGCAGTCAGTGAACCTTCTTTAGTAGTAAATATCCTTCACTTCTTCCTTTATTTTCTTCTTCTCAAGTTCTCCCATTTATTTGACTACATGATATTAACTCCTTTCCTTTATCTTGTTGTTCTGAAGGCGTGAACAATTCCTCTTAAAGTTTCCAAACTCATTGCACTTGAAGCATTAAACCTTGGACACGTCTTTCTTCTTGGACTTACCAAACTTTCCCTTCTTCAACTTCTCGACTCGGGCTAGAAGGCTTAAGATTGCTCATATAATCCAATATCATCCATGATCTTGATCCCCGACTCTTCCAATATGAATTGCACCCAAAAATCATCAAAGGGAGTTGAATCCTTCTTGACGTAGATGATTTTTTCAAAGTTTCTCCATTCTGGTGGCAATGCATTTAATACACAGATGATTACTTCATAACCAGTGATTGGTTCGCCAAGTCCTTGCAGATGGTCTATTAGTTGAGACTCTCATGTGAAAGGATGCCACATAGTCATCCTTTGATTTCTTCATTCTGTACCACTTGTTCCTCAATGATTTTTTTTTTCCTATTATACTTACCGAATACAAATTCACTAGATTATCATGCATGGCCTTGGAAGTCTTAGAATTTGCAACAAACAAAACAAGAGAATCCTTAATTGATTCAAATATGATCCTTTGAGCTCTTACTTCCCCTTTCTTGTAATTTTATAGTTCTTGTTTCTTTTCCTTTTCAGGTTCAGTAATCTCGCCAGTAACATATTCCATTACTTTTTTTGTGAGTATCATGTCGATTCTTTTCTTCCATGATAAATATTTTGATGCCACAACAAGCTTATTTCTCTTGTTGCCGAAAGAACCCATATGAATTGAAGATTCATACATGATGTAATAATATGTTACTTACTTGAGATAAAGATTCTCCTTGATGATGTCTTCATCCTTCTTTGATGCCTTCAATATTATTGAAGAGTCTTCAGTAATGTATTTTAAAGATGTCTCCTGGAATTCTTCCAACAACAACTTCCAATATCCTTGATGCCTTCTTCAAATATGCCTTCCAAATATATCCTATTATAGAGATAGAGATAAACAATCTTCTTGAAGTCTTCCTTCCGTATTTTACCTTAGATGCAAGCTTGCTGTAGACTTGATTTCCTTTAATGTAGAAATCCTAATTCTAGGTGAGTCTTCAATCCTTCTCGAAGTATTATTCTTTAGTATTTTCTTGAGAGTTTCCTTTTTCCCTCCCCCTTGACAAGTAAATCCTTCTAGTGTCCTTCCTTGTTCACCTTAGCTATGATACTATGTTGGAAAATCAATAGTGACATCGATTAATCATATTTTTCTTAACCTTAATGTTTTCTTGTGAACTTATTAACTTTTTTGTGTTATTTTAGTTAGATATTTCATAAAACAAGTAACAAGAACATAAACTGCAACAATAGATGACTCATAGATTAGGCTCTCATCCAGGGAAAAACCCCTCCAAGGAGAAAACCCATAATATCTTCACTTCTTACAATATACTTTAAATGAGATACAAAGAGTTTAGCCCTATATCAGTCCTTCTCCCAGTACCAATTCATCCCTCTAACAAGTCATTCTCTGATTTTGCATCAACCTCCTTCAAACTGCAACTTTGACCTTTGAGCTTTAATAATGAAAGTCATCCAATAACTTTGACCTTAAAACTTTGTCCTTGTAGCTTCTCTGGAAATCCAAATCCAACCTCCTTCTTAGACCTTCCTAGAGCAAGAAAGCTCTCGCAAGGTCAACGAGGTCAATATAGGGGTTCCTTCCTTATAGCTACGAGATTATGCACTTCATCCTCCTGCAACTCGGACCTACAATTTCAACTTCCTTCTGTAGCATATGAAACCCTATATCTTCACACATGTAAGAGAGATAGATCCCCAAAACAAGATATTTCATCCTTATTCCTTCTCCAAGACCTTTTCTCTTCTTTTCTATTTCTCCCATATTCATCAAACGCTTTCTTGATAGATCAAACTTGTTTGAGTGGGTGACTCCAAATGAGCTTTAATTTCTTCTTTATATAGCCTTCTCAAGGGGTCAAATTACCTCCTTTAGGTTGACTTAATGTTCCTAGGGTCGACTTGTACTTTGGAGCTTCCAAGACTTTCTAGACTAAAAAATAAATATATTTAAAAATTAATTTTTCCCGAAAGGGTCATATAAACATGATGTTGACTCCTTTGGTTCAAGACAATAAATCCTAGGACCTAACAAACCCTCAAATAACGAATAACATGCTTTTACCTAGAATACAATCAATAATGAGCATGAAACCAGTGTTTTGATAATAATAACCTTTTTTTTCTTCTCTTATTTTTTACATAGGATACATATTGAAATGAGTACAACACTTTGTTGAGAAATATAGTGTAGAATTTTAATTGAAGATTCAATACTGCTCATGTAATGTTCTAGAACATAAGACTCAAATATAATATACTCATCTGCAAAAAGTAATTCACGATTGAGAAGAAATATCAAAATCATGTGACATGAATAAATACAAATACATGAAATTCACATACATGATGATATATCTAGGGGAAAGAAACTGCTCAAAACTCCTTCCTATATGTATTGTATTAGTTAGAAAATAAAGAAGAAATACAATGCTTGTTCAAGCTTGAGGAACATATGGAAAAGTATAGTCTATGTCACTGCCTCATAGACCAACTCTGGCCAACACTTGGCCAATTTTTCTTCCTACCAAGCTCCTATTTCCTTGCACTATTTCTCAAGGAATTGGCCCCCTATTAATTAGGGAAATCCCCATCCAAAATTGGGCAATCCCTATAGGTCCTTCTCTAACTTCATGCACCACCTGTAAAACTTGGATAATTATACGACTGCTATTACACTACCCTTGAACTCCAATCTCAACTGGGTAACTTGAATTTCATTCATGCATGAGTTTTTAATTAGTTGATTGATCAGTTAACTAGTTGAACATTGAAGTTGCATGGCACTACTAGATCTCCTACTAGTTCCTTGAATAGTTGGAACTAGTTTAATATACCTTAACTCAATTTAACTGAATTAAATTGTTACAACTAAAATTAAACTCAACCTAGGCTCCTAAAATCTAGGAATCACTGTACACAACTCAAGTTAAGCCCAAAACTCGAATTAACTAAGCTAATTGAGTGATAACAAGTCAATTAACTCATTCTAGTTTCCTTGTGATGTGTAATTTTGATTTTCTCCTAATTTAATTCAAAGGAAAATTAAATGAGGATTTTATTACTGCCATTTTTCAAAACTCCCTCTCAACAAGAAAGGGATTATCAGATACCCCAATCCTACCTCTATGGAACTCAAATTTTCCTCTTGACAAAGACTTTTTCAAAATATTTGCATCTTGTTCATTTGTAGGAATGTATTCCAACAACATGATATTCCTTTGCACACAAGCTCATAGATGGTGATACCGGAAGTTGATATGATTGGATAGATAATGAAAAACTAGATTCTCATAGAGTTTGATATAACTCTGATTATCACAGTAAATCACAGTGGCATCCATCATCTATTCATATAATCCAATAACAATCTTCCTCATCCAGATGGCTTCACAAGTTGATTTACTGGAAAACATGTACTCTCCTTCTTTTGAAATGAGTGCAATTGATCTTTGCTTCCTACTGTACCAAGAAACTACTACTGGCCTAGTACTTAAGACTGCTCCTGAAGTGCTCTTCCGATCTCGTGGACTTCCCCCTGAATCTACATCTATGAAACCTTGCAGCTTCACTCCCTCTATTTGTTTGTACCGAAGACCATATTGAGTAGTGCCTTTGAGGTATCTTAACACATTTTTATCCACCTTCCAATACAGTTTGGTTTTCTTAGCCATTGCTTGACTAAGCTGGTTAACCGCATAACACATGTATGGTCATGTGTTCACCAAATACTTGAGTGAACCCACAAGCTGCGTGTAAATAATGGACTCCAATTCCTAACCTGAAGTGGCATCCTCTTTCCTCTAAATTCCTGCTAGAGGAGAGTCCATGGGTTTTCTACTCTCCATGAAGAACTTCTTCAGTATCTCGTTGGCATAATTTTTGTGAGAGATAAACAGTTCGCAATATCCTTGCCATACTTCCAAGATGAGGAAATAATACATGAGTCCCATGTCCTTCATCTCTAATTCTATTCGAATATCCTCTTTGCAAGATTTGATCAAATTCTTATCACCATTTAAAATAAAATCATCGACATATAATACTATAATCAACAATCTGCCTTAAAAAAAATTATAGTAAAGTTTTTCATCTGCTTCACTTTTGGTGAAGCCCAACCTGGTGAAATAGTTTTTGATCCTAGTGTACCAAGCACATGGTGCTTTTTTTAATCCATACAACGTTTGCTTGAGTCTTCATACATGCAAATCTCTGTCGAAGATCTAAAATCCTTCTAGTTGTTCAATGTACACCTCAACCTCAATCACTCCATTGAGGAATGTTGTATTCACATCCATCTTATGGATCTTCCAACCCATCTACACTGCAAGTGCTAGAATTGATCTAATATAATATTACCTTACTAGTGGAGCAAAGGTCTCCTCGTAATCAATTCCCTCCACTTGAGAGAACCCCTTAGCCACAAATTTGTCCTTGTGTTTCTCAATTATTTCGTTTGTTGCTTGCTTCACCTTATAGATCCACCTCAAATCTACCACTGACTTGTTCTCTGGTCTTGGGACCATTTCCCGAACATTTTTTCTCACTATGGAATCATATTCATCTACCATGAAATCAACCCATATCGGTTGTTTCACTTCTTCCTCAAATGAGGATGGTTTTGTCTCAAATAGGTCACTCATCAGAACCATGTACCCAATGTATTGATCTGACAACCTCCTCTTCCTACGTTGTGATGTGGGTAGTCCCACATTCTCTCTAGCATCATGCAATAATATCTGATCTTCCCTCATGTGCTTCCTTCCTTCTATGGATGTCTCTGCATGAGTGGGTGCTTTCACTCTCTTCTCCTATTATGATAGCACTGGATACCACCAACATATAGGGGATCTCCATGATATAAGGTCCCAGCTATACCTCACATCATTTGGTGTATTAGTCTCATCCAGAATATGGCCTGGCTTCCATTCACTTAAAGATATACCATTCCTTTAGTTGGAAATCCAAGATAAGAACATATGTTTTACCAATATGATTCTTATTATGATATCTCTTCATATTGAGAATTTCCATGTACCATCTATGAATACCTCCCTAGTTAAGAGGGAGTGTTGAAAAATGTGTAGCTAGGTTCATTATTCATAAATATGAAGTGTAATTTTGAGTCTTGTATGTTGTAAAATGAAAGGAAAATTATTATTTTTATTTTTGAAACATGGGTTTCATACTCAAGGTATTTTAGTTTAGATGTCAAGCACCCATTGAGTGCTTCTAGTCTTTTTCCAAGGTCAAGAACTCAAAATATTCATTGCCATATGATGAACACCCCATCGGGAACATTGTAAGTTGTAAAATGAATTATTTTTGTATTTAAAAGTGTTAAGATACCCTCCAAGACCAATTCAACCTATTTTTGGGTGTTTTTTCCACCTTGGAAGCCTATATATGGGAGGGAACTCGACCTCCTATGGATACAATTCAACCTCTCATCAAGCAAAATAAAGAGAAGAAGAAAGAGGCCAGGGAAGGAAAAAGAAGGACAAAGCCTCAAGTGATTGGGTTAATTTCTCTCTCTCTCTCTCTCTTCACACGTGCAAAGGAAGGATACTAGGGTTTGTGTTGTTGGGTTAGGGTTTTGTTGCTACAGGATTCAACTTGGAGAAAGTGTAGAAAGAAGGTTGAAGGAAGGCTTATTAGGTCATCCTCAATCCCTAGAAGAAGGAGAAAGTGAAGCGAAGGTCTCAAGAAGTCTAGGAATCCCGAAATAAGCTCACACATGTGGAATAATTTGTTGCTAGGAGGGTTAAAAATTTCAAACTTGTAGTAGAGGTTGAAATTTTGTTGTTGTGGATCGAAGTTGTGCTGTTGGAAGAGATTTGACTAGGTTTGACTTGGTCAAAGGAAGAAAATCATTAAGAAGGTTGGACTTGGTCTTGGAAGGGTATTGGTCTTGGTCTAGAGATCTTGGAATTGGTTAATTGAAGAATATTTAAGAAGAGAATATATTTGTGGGTTTTCCTCCCAAGTGGACAGGTTTTGACCCTGGATTGCATCCTATATTGTGTGTTTTTGTGTATTATTGATCTTCTTGTTTTGGTAGCTGTTTGATAATAAGGAAAACAAAATAATTAGAGATTATCTTAATAAGAAATAAAAAGTAAAAATACATCGCAAACAATTATCAAGTATAAGAGAAATCATTTTACCTATTTCCCTTTAGATTTTTTAACACAAGAGGCTAAGGAACACAAAATCTCCGAAACCCAAAAAATATTTCGTGAGATAAGCTTTTGAAATGCCTTAATTAGATTAATTAGACATCATTTATATGTTTCCTAAATCTAACTTAGGAAAAATATTTGATTATAGTGAATTAATTAAGGAGGTTGCCTTATGCTCTAGAGAATTCTAGAAAATCACACAGATCAATTTTGAGATGATCTTAGTTGTTGATGAAGAGTTAATAATAGTCTTTGGTGCCCCAATGGGAGATTATAATAGCAATTCCATGGGATGGATAAAGACACAAGAGGGGAGTGAGTTACCTTGGAAAATTGAGAGATCTAGTTATCGTGATTCAGCAAGGTAGAGAGTTTGAGTCATAGGAGAGCATCAATGATTAAGGGAGAAGCAGGTGAGAATTTCCATAGAAATTATCTAGTAGTTTTCTAGTTTCCAGCAACAAGGAAGGAAGGTATAAATTTCCAGTAGAGAGATCGAGTTATGCAGTGCGAGTTACCCAGTTTCTATAGCGAGGTTCCCAAAGAGGTTCTATTCAGCTACTAGTGCTTGGATCTAGCACCGGGAGGCCTAACAAATTGTTTCATAGGCAGAAACAGGTAGGATGGATCAACTGGAAGGGTTTCCAAGGAAAATCGATTTACTCACAAGAAACAATACTTACTCCCAATCTGGTTGAGCGAATTTTTGAGGGAGTGCGAGTTTCCTAGTGAGGGTATGATTGAGTTGGGGAGAGGGAAAAATAATTTTCTCAGTTGAGATTTAATTTTTGGAGCTAAGCCACGGAGGCCAACAACTATAATTTTCTATTTTGATGAATAATAAAATAAACCCTCATCTGTTGCATCGTTTTTCCCTTCAGGGTTTTTACGGGGATGTTAGTCTAAAAATTATCATGTCTGTAACAACCGTGGTGAAAATTCAATGTGATAAAAGTTAAAAAAAATAATAACCACAGTTGATGAGACAATTATTCTAAGATGAATGTTGGGAAAAACATCCTAGTCAGTGTTCATTTGGTTTATTATGGCTAAGGAAATTGACAAAATCAATGTCAAAGGCTTTGAAAATGCAAATGGCATTTTTGACACATTTATTTATGAAAATAATGGAAATTAGGAGAAAAGGGAGATGAAAGGTCACATGTTGCATGTGAGGAGAAAAATGAAAGAAAATAATGGAAAATGGAGAAAAATAGAGGCCTCATCAATAAAAAGGTTTATGAGGATCAGTTGGTACATTTTGTCAGTTCAGTTTTGGAGCTCTCTCAGTGTAGGGCCTATTGATCCCTAAATCGAACTATGGATTACAATAAAGCATCAGAGACTAGGAGGCAACAAAATTCCTCACAGTGTAGGTGGAGAACTTCGGTAGCATCCATGTTTTTTTGGTTTTTTTTTTGTTGGTTATGAGTCCCACATTCATGCTTGGAATATGGCACAGGGGTGATTGATTGAAGAGAGATTTTTCTCAGCCAATATATGGTCAGGTGGAACGTGGTAATCCCATCCCCGGTTGGTTTTTACATTCATTAATGAGAAGTTAATTTCCTTGGAATTTGATGTGTAAGTGTACTATTTTATATGTGGATCCTATGTTTGATGTATCCTTGATATTCCTGTTGTTATTATGTTGTTTATGAGCATGTATTGTGAAAATGATGATGTATGGCTCTCCTCATGTTTTTATTTTTAAATCAATAAAAAATGTGTCTATGACCTAATAGTTGATACTGCAACTAATGATGTAAGGGAACGATGCTTCTTAGAGATTCTCAGGTAAGTACGAGACCCCTATTTTCAAATTTGTTATTTAAACCTCTAGAATACATATTTGTGACATGTTTGACGAAATATCTGTCATGGATAGTAGTGGTCTAGTCAAGTCCTTATTCCAGTATTTTCTTTTGCACGATTGTTTCTATGTTTTATTTCATTTCTTAACTTTTCATTGATTTTTGGGTAGTGGCCTGGGCTCTAGGCCTAAAAATGTGCCTTAAATCCCATGAGCGCAGGCACAGGTTTGGGAAATTGTGTCCCTATACACATGCATTCCTATTTGTGAGAGTCCAGAACCTCTAAGACGCACCCATGTCTATATTGTGAGAGTGTCCAGGGGTTAAGTGGGTTAAAAAATCAGTGGGACCCAAGGGATAGTTACGTAAGTGGTTGGGATGGTTCCTGGGAGTCTTGTTATTGATGTGGAAGGTTTGTATGTTGTGTTTTCATAGATCACACTTGCTTAAGGTCACCTAGGAGGTTGAATCTTATCACAGTAGCCTCTCATGACATGTTTACCCCGGTTGGGAGGTTACTTGGGTAGATGTGGGATGAGGTTGTTACAGAGTGGTATCAGAGAATGGTTCACCCCTTGGACTAGATGAGAAGTATGTGTTGGTCATGCATTCATGTCGGTTGCATGTGTGTTAATCATCCTGGTGGTCTATGTGTTGGTTGCATATGCATGGTGTCGGTCATGGTTGTAGTGATGTCGCCATGTGAAAGAGGATGTTGTTTATGGGAAGTGTGTCATAATGGGTGTATGATTGGTTACATATTGTTATATGTTTCTACATGTATCATCCTTGTATTCTTGGTTACATGTTGCTACCTATTGTTACAAGTATTGTCCGTCTATGCTTGATTACATGTGTTTATGTGTGTGTATTATCCGTCTGCATAATTATTCATTTTCTATGTTTATGACTGTGTATTTTCCACATACATTGGTATGGTTGATGTCATCATGCATGAGGTCATAGTATGTGTAGTGATATGGTCATGCAGTGATGACTGGACTCTAACTACAATGATGTTATGTGTTGGTACACTTAGTTTTTATATGTATATATGTTGTTATGATTATGTTGTACATGTATTGCACTAATTTGGATGATCGTGAGGATGAGGTATCCTCCACAAATTATACTAAGGTATGTTGGTTTATTATGATTTGGTTTAGCTAACATATTATGCCTTGTAGGAAAGAGATAAAAATGAATAGAAATATGGTAGACTGCAAAGATTCTCCCTATGAGTCAGATGAGAAGCGTGGTGGATAGTCTTCTGATTTAGCAGAAATATTGAGAAGCTTAAAGGAAGAAATAAGGAGTTCTAAGGCAGACAATGACAGAATCATACAAACACAAGAGAAACAAGAAACATTTAATGTGATACTTCTTCAGAGTTTGTTAGAATTGCAGCAGAAGTGCATACTTTGGATCATCCATGGACATGAGGACAAAACCAATGGGGCAGATGGAAGTAGGTCTCCTGGTAGACACAGGTCAGATAGAGCTGACACAGTGAGAGATGGAAGGTTGTTGGACACTCCGGATAGGATGGGTGGTGATTATAGGTACTATTCTAGTTTTGGTTCAGATAGACAACATGATCATCATCGTTATCATTCTGACAGGAGGAGTGACATGGAATACTTTCTATATGAATTTAAGAAAGCAAAGTAACCTACTTTTGATGGGGAATTGAAGAAACCACAAGATACAAAGGCTTGGATACATGGGATGAACAAATTCTTTGAGTTGCATGAGTACACAAATAATATGAAGGCCATAATTGATATCTTCAGCTTGAAAGGTAAAGAAAACATTTGGTGGGAATATGTGAAGCGGGTTAGATACATTAAGACATAAGACTTCAGTTGGCATGAGTTAACGATGGCTTTTTAGGAAGAAGTACTTGTCAGAAAGGTATTACGACAGTAAGGCAAAGGAATTCTATGAGCTAAAGATGAGGTCAATTAAAAACGAAGAATACACGACTAAGTTCCTGGAGCTATTGAGGTATGTACCATATCTTAAATATGAGAAGGTTAACGTTCAACGATTTGTTAGTGGTTTTCCATAAGAATTTAGCATTTAGAGATTAGATTGAGTATGATGAGCCTTAGCCACTTGAGGAAGTCATTGGGAAATTTAAGCATTGCTATGAACAATCAAAGCATAATAATTAATCTCAACAAGGAAGGAAAGGGAAGGACAATGGTAGAGGTAAAAGGCAGCTGAAAAGAGCAAGGCCTTAGAATGTAAAGGAGAAAGAAAATGTGACACCACAAAAGAATTTTAATGTAGTTATACATGGGCGTGGATCACAACAACAACATAGAGGTAATGGTATTGGATGGTCGGTGTGTTGGACATGTGGTGAGGAACACCTTAGGATATATTGTTCACACAATCAAGGTGGTAGGCCTCAGATATATAGTGCAAAGTAGGCACAAAATATTGGAGATGTTGGGAATAGAATTCATCGTATTTATGCAGTTGTGGAAAACAAGCAGGTTGAGCATCAAGAATATATCATTGATATGGATGGTAAGATTTGTGATCAATTTATTTCTATTTTTATTGACCCTAGATCTAATTATAGCTATGCTAGTCCTAACTTGGTGGATAAGTGTGGCTTGAATAAATGAATGCATGCAAAATCTTGGTTAGTGAAATTTGCTACAGGAACAAAGAAACGAGTTCATCATTGGGTAAGAGCTTGTGAATTTGAGTTGAACGGAATGTCTATAACAGCGCACTTGAACATGTTTCCATTGGGATCATATAAAATGCTACTAGGTATGGAATAGCTATACCTTCACAGAACCAAGGTGGATTGTTATGACAAAGCAATTGAGTTCTTGGATGGAAATGGGGAACCAAGAGTATTATAGGGAAAGAAGAAATCCACATCAGTTAAGATGGTGACAACTATGCACGCCGAGCGCAGTCACAGGAAAGGGTGTGTGTTGTTCGCAATACATATTTCTAGTGAAAAAGGTAAGGAAGATGCAGATGAAAATGAGCAGATACCAAGTTCTACAACAGTCTTAGGATGTATTTCGTGCAAATATTTCAGATTTTTCACCTCACAGGGAGGTAGAATTTTCTATTGAGTTGGTACTAGAGGAAACTCCAACATCAAAATCACCTTACAAGATGAGCACAACTCAGAGTGTAGAACTAAGTTTCAACTGAAAGATAATATTGACAAAGGATACATTAGGAAAACTATATCGCCATGGGCCCTACCAGTATTTTTGTGAAGAAGAAGGATGTTACTCTCATATTGTGCATTGACTACAGGAAGTTGAACAAAGTTACCATTAAGAATAGGTATCCCTTGCCGAGGATTGATGACTTTTTTGATCAGTTGAAGGGAGTAGCAGTGTTCTCTAAGATCGACTTGAGATCAGGATACCATTAGGTACGCATCAATGAAGAGGACATCTACAAGACGACATTCAGGACCAGGTATGGGAATTACGAGTTTTTTGTAGTTCCTTTCAGTTTGAATAATGCCCCAACCACATTTATGTGTTTGATGAACAATGTGTTGCATCCTTATTTGGACAAGCTTTTTATTGTGTTCATTGTTGACATATTGGTATATTCTAAAAATGAGGAAGAACATGCCGAGCATTTGGAAACATTATTGATATTGTTGAGAGAACATCAGCTATATGCTAAGCTATGAAATTGCAGTTTCTTCCGGACTAAGGTATATTAATTGAGACATTTTGTCTCCAAGGAGGGAATTGCAGTAGATCTATAAAAGATAAGGGCCATCATGGAGTGGGTAGATCCTAGAAATGTATATGACGTGAGATCCTTCATGGGGTTTGTAGGTTATTACAACAGTTTCATTAGGAACTTCTCACAGATTTCTTATCCTATTACATCATTGCAGAGGAAAGGTAAGAAGCTTGATTAGACAAAGGAGTGTGAGGCCAGTTTTGAGCAGCTTAAGCAGTTGTTGACACATGCTCCAATGTTTAATATTGCAGATCCAGAAAGGAGTTTTTAGTATGTATAGATGCTTGCAAGAGAAGAATTGGTGGGGTCCTTATGCAGGATGGACATGTGGTATGCTATGAGTCACAAAAACTAAATGAGCACAAACATAAATACCTGATAGATGATCTTGAGCTGGCAGTGATCATACGTGCATTGAAGATGTGGAGGCATTATACTCTTGGCAGGAGGTTTGTACTAATGAGTGATCATATTGGGTTGGGGTACTTGTTTGACTGACCGAATATGAACGCCAGGAAAGCTATATTGTTGGCCATGATTAGTGAGTTTGACTTCAAGATCAGGTATATCAAGGGAAAGGAGAACAAGGTCGCAGATTCTCTTAGCAGGTGGGTATAGTTAAATCACATAATATCTATGAGATCCTATGGGATGGATTTACATGATAGGATATTGGAGGCAGGTCAGAAGGATAACAGTTATATGGAGATTGTGTATAGGTTGTAGCAAAGTACAAGTATATGTATAGGTAGTGGTACAGATACAGGTGAAGATGTACAGGATTTGGACTATCGTCTCGTGATCGATGGATTGGTCAGATTTAGAGACATGATATATGTGTCAAACAAAAATGAGTTGAAGAAGGTGATCTTGAGGGAGTTTCATGAGAAACTATATTCGAGTCACCCAAGCTATCAAAATACATTTATTGCAGTGAAGAGGTTCTATTATTCAATGAATATAAAGAATGATGTGGCAGAGTTTGTAGCTAGGTGTTTGGATTGTTAAGTCCTTAAGGCATAATGTAGACATCCAGGTGGACTAATACAACTGATTGTGATTCCAGAGTGTAAATGGGAGGTCGTTTCCATGGATTTCATCACAGGTTTTCCCAGGACATCTAGACAACATGATTCCATCATGGTTGTTATGGACAGGTTGACAAAGGTTGCACACTTCATTCCAGTGAAGACTATATATTCCGCTAGTGATATGGCATAGGTGTTCATCATAGATGTGTTCTAATTTCATGGTGTTTCAAAGAGTATTGTGTTAGATAAGGATGAAAAGTTCACTTCCAAGATTTTGAAGGATTTGTTTGTAGGTTTTGGCACCGATTTGGGCTTCAACATAGCTTAAGATCCACAGATATATGGATAGACTGAGAGGGTCAATAGGTTATTTGAGGATATGTTGAGGATGTATGTGATGTGTTAGCCACCTATAATATTTTTTATACCAAAAGGTGGCTAAGACTGTTTGAGCCTTCAAGGAACAAATTTCATTACTAAAAATTGTTGGCTCTTGAAGACTCTTGAAGGCCTCCTGCCTTCTCCTCTGTCCAAAACTTCACCGTTGTTCCCATCTTTCACTTAGAAATCCTACTGATTCCCAAACCAGAATACTGCTACAAAGTTATCATTTTCCCCTTCTCCCAATTAAAACTAACCTTCATTTGCTTCCCTATTTCTCCATAAAATTCCTCTATTCCTCATGAGCTCTCTTCTTCCATTCATGAGGATCCATTTTTATAAGGTTTAAAACCCACTTCTAAGCCTTATCAGAACCCTCAAATTCATTGAAAATCTTGAAAATTTTCATAAAAAATAGAGTTTTATTACTATGGTCTTAAGCCCATTGGGCTAAGTCCTAAACCCCTTTACCCATTAACCCTTGGGCACGTCACTTCCTATGCGCCCGCGGCCCCGCAGTCGGGCGCCTATCCGCTTCAAAATAAAATAAATCCCGACCAAAGTTAAAAACATTGGTTTGTTGGCAATATGATTCAGAATGTTGTCCTTGATGGAAACCCACATGATGAAGATGATGGAATCCTACTTAATGAATTTGTTCTTGATGCTTGATGAGTTTATTAATGATGTAAATCTGATGTTCTACAAGTAGCTCAGAAGTACCAGAGAGAGAAATATTTGTAAGGGCCCGAATATTGTTGAACAAGATGTGTCACAAAGCATACACGGGTTGTTTAGGGGAAGTCGCGTATGCACGCGGAAAAGATCGTTCCAAGTCGCGTATGCCCAATTGCGCTCTAAATTTGTAAAAATAGGGGGCTTTACCATGGTATTGACCCATTGTATTGAGCGTTGGATTGTCTATTTGACCCCGTCCAGGAATACCATCGGAAATGGTGTGGTTTTGTCTCATGGTATTGACAAAGGCAAAATCTATATAAGGAGAAGAAAATCATTGTGCAAAGTGTGTGCAAGTGTCTGGGCTTTAATGAATACTTCACTCTGAAGTTTATCTGAATGGTTGAACTCTGTTCTTAATCGATAACTCTGAATCTATGATGCACTATGAATATGATGAAGGTTCAAAATCTCTTGATCTGGAAATGATGAATCTCTAGGATGATCTGAAAAGAAGTAATGAAGACCTGGCGCAAATCTGTTGAAGAAATTGAAGAAATCTGGGTAAGTTCATAGATATGGTCTGTTCTGCAAAGTTTATCCTTTATAGATCTATACGCAGGTTCATTTGGTGAAAAGCGCACGTATACGCGGATTTGTTTAAACAAAGGCGCATATGGGCAGTTAGAATTGTTCTGAAAAATGCACAGACATATACGTGGGTTCATTTGGTGAAAAGCGCGTGTATACGTGGATCTGCTTAACTAAAGACGCGTATGGTATCTGAACTTATAGTTGCTCATGGTTGAATGTGATTCTACATATCTATTCTGAAGTCTGGGTTATCTCTGATATTCTGGTTACAATGGTCTCACTGGTTTGTATAAAGCATTGGGCAAAGTATGATTGTTGATAAGTGAAGGGTTGTGTTGAAGCTGTTTGATCCAGTTTGAAAATTGATGAAACGTGGTCTGTAGTGGTGCTGAGGGTCGAAGCCTTTAGTCAGGGGGTCGTAGCTCCCTTCCAGGAGAGGCTGGTAAACGAGAGCAGGGGGTTGTTGCTCCCTTCCAAGAGAGGCTGGTAAACGAGAGCAGGGGGTTGTTGCTCCCTTCCATGAGAGACTGGTAAACGAGAGAAGGTTGTAGCCTTCTGCAGGTGGGTGCCTGCGTACTGGTATGAGTCTGCACCAGTACATGGTTGTAAGAAGTTTTCTTAATAATAAAGATTGAAGACTGAGACGACGGCAGCGGTAGTTTTCTCCCGAATTGGGTTTCCACCTAAAATCCTGGTGTTCATGTGTGTTGCTTATGTGTGATGATATTTCTATTCTTTCTGCACCTTTTTACTGTTTTCTAAACATCTAATGATTGAATAATGCAATGATCTAAGTCAAGAATTAATGCATAATTAGATCACTGGATATACGCGAGTTCTGTAAAGGATATCCGTGTATATACGCGAGTTGGCTTCAAGAAAGTAGCGTATGGGTTTTTAGAAAGGAAAAAGAAAAAAATTTATTGTTTGCACTAAATATTGATTCACCCCCCCGCCCCCCCCCCCTCTCAGTATTTTTCCCAACAATTGTTATCAGAGCAGGTCCTTCTGAAAAGGCTTAACCGCTAGAAGGAAGATCAAGCAAGATGAGCAATCAAGAGGGAACAACATCTATCAAGCCTCCACTCTTCAACGAAGTAATTTAATCTTCTGGAAAATAAGGATGAGATCCTATCTTCAGTCTATGGGAGCAGATATATGGGCCATTGTTGAACAAGGATATCAATATCCAGTTGCTATACGAACAGATCCAACTGAAAGGAAGGATTATGAATCAAATGCAAAGGCGGTCAATGCTCTAACCGGAAGTCTAACTGAATCTGAATTTGTCAAAGTCATGCAGCTGAATACAGCAAAGGAAATATGGGACAAAATCATTCTAAGTTATGAAGGTGATGAAAAGGTAAAAAGTGCAAAACTTCAAACTCTCAGAATTGAATATGAAAATTTAAAAATGTATAGTGATGAAAGTATTTCCAGTTTCTTTTTACGTCTTGATGATGTTGTAAATCGTATGAGAAATCTGGGAGAAACAATAACCAAATCTACCTTGGTTGAAAAAATCTTAAGATCGGTAACGACGAAATTTGAATCAAAAGTCTCTGCTCTTGAAGAAAAACAGGATCTTCAAACTCTTATTGTGGTGCAACTTCATGGCATATTGACTGCATATGAAATGAGGAGAGGAGGACCATCTGAAGTCAAAGAAGCTGTTTTTAAAGCTTCTAAAAAAGGGAAATAAGTTCAAAAAGGAGAAGGATCAGGATATATCTCAGAAGAAGATGAGGCAAATTTTGTAAAGAAACTCCAACTTGGCTCAGGACGATTTAAAGGTAAGCTTCCTTTCAAATGTTTTGATTGTGGAAGAGTTGGTCATTATGCTGCAAAGTGTCCGTATAAAGAAACATCTACTAAAGGGAAAGAAGTAGCAAGAAGGAATAAGAACCGATCTAGCACTAAGAAAAGTTACTATACTAATGAAGACAATGATGGGTTATCTGATAGTGAGGAAGGATGTGAACAAGATCTTAGACTTCTCATGGCATTTGAAAAAGAATATAGAGAAGAAAAGGATGCTTTTGTGGCTGCTCTAGAGAAAAATGATTTTCTTGAAGAAAACAATCAACTCAAAATAAGCCTAGAAGAAAAGAACATAATCATATAGACTCTTGAAAATCAGCTTGAAGAAAAAGAAAAATGCATTGAGGAATTAGAGTGTGAAGTAGTAAGTCTAAGAAAAGATCATGAGAAGGTAAAGACTCTCAATCTTAGATTTGCTAAAGGTTCAGAAACCTTAGATGAGATTATCAAGGTACAACGGTCTCCTCTTATAAAGACAGGTCTTGGATATACCGGAGAATCTTCTCAAGCTTCAGCACCAAATTATCTAAAAGCAGCTACAACTGGTTTACTACATTCAGCCACTCAGCAAGGGAATAAAGAATCTTTACAGGTAAAGCATTATCATCACAATTCAAGGAACACTAACAGGGATATATTTCAAAGAAGCTACAACCAACAGGTAAATTCAAATAGAAGATTTCATGATCGCAGAAATTTCTACTTTAATGGACAATGTTTCTCATGTCACAATTTTGGTCATAAAGTTGTTCAATGTGTTGCATATAAAACCATCATGACAAGAGAAGCAAGAAAGAAAATGATGGATATTGAACCAAAGAAGAATACCTATAACAACTTTTCTCCTCTTCAAAATGAAGTTGAATGTGCTTATTGCAATAACTTTGGCCATGAAGAATCTGAATGCAGGAGAAAAGTCCAGCCAAAAGAACATGTTCCTTCAAGCTCCAAAGTGTGGAAAAAGAAGGAAATATAGGTTGAAAATTGTGGCATAGATTTATTTGCATAAGGTGAAGAAAATAAATGGTATATTGACAGCGGATGCTTAAAACATATGACAGGTGAAAAAAACAAACTTCATGCATATAATGCCCTAGAAAAGGAAAAGAATGTTACATTTGGAAATGATACACCTGCTGTCATTAAAGGAAAAGGGTCTTTTTTTCTAAAAGAAAAGGTGAAAGCTAATAATGTCATGTATGTGGATGGATTAAGACATAACCTGTTAAGTGTAAGTCAAATGTGTGATCAAGGAACTGAGGTTGTCTTTAGTTCAAAAGAATGTGTGGTACGTGATCTTGATATAGGTAAAACAATTATAAAAGGAAAAAGAACTCCAAGCAACCTGTATGTATTGAAGAACTGCAAAGATTAATGTTACTTGAGAAAATCTTCAGAAAATTGGCTATGGCATAGAAGGCTGGGGCATCTGAGCTTCTCTCAATTCAACAAATCAAGCAGACTTAAAGCTGTTCGTGGTCTTCCCAATATTACTCTACTAGAGAGTATCATATGCAAATCTTGCCAATTCGGTAAACAGACCAGAGTACAATTCAATGCCAAGGAAGGTTCATCAAGTAGGCCACTTGAACTCATTCACACTGACATATGTGGTCCTATGAGGAAAAATTCACCACGTGGTGAAGAATACTATATCTTATTCATTGATGATTTCTCTAGAATGTGTTGGATTGGGTTGATTAAACACAAAGATGAAGCATTTGAAAAATTTCAGATCTTCAAAGCACTGGTTGAAAATGAATTGGATCTAAAAATCAAGTGTCTTAGATTTGATCGAGGAGGATAATATACGTCAAAATAATTCCTTGAATTTTGTGAACAACATGGCATAAAAAGATAGTTCTCTGTAGCCGGCACTCCACAAAAAATGGCGTAGCAGAAAGAATGAATAGAACAGTTCAACAAATGGCTAGAGCTATGCTTGATGATTCTGGAACACCTGACACTTTCTGGGGAGAAGCAGCACATACAGCAGTAAACATTCTCAACAAGGCACATGTTCGGGTAAATAGTGACAAAACTCCATATGAACTCTGGTATGGTAATTCTCCTTCTGTGAAGCATTTTAGAGTTTTTGGAAGTAAATGCTTTATCAAAAATAATGATGAAAAGCTTGGCAAGTTTGAACCCAGATCAGATGAAGGAATACTTCTTGGTTACTCATCTACGAGCAGAGCATACAAATGTTACAATAAAAGGCTTCGGAAGATTGTTGAATGTATTGATGTTGTTATTGATGAGTCTCCTGTAGCTCGAAAGAAGAAAAACAAACAACAGATGAAGATGATGGTGACTTTTGTCCTTCTACATCAAATAGAAATGATATAGACAGTGGATCCAATGAAGAACCTGAAGATGATTTATCTGAAAAATCTCCATCCAGATATGTTCAAAAGAATCATCCTGAATCTCAAATTTTGGGAGACAAGGAATCAGGTGTACAAACAAGGAGGACTCTTGTGGGATCTTCTAGCTATCTGGCATTTCTATCCATGATTGAACCACACAATGTCAATCAAGCTAGAAAAGATGAATGTTGGGTTCAAGACATGAATGAAGAGCTTGATCAAATTGAAAAGAATCACACTTGGGAATTGGTACCAAGACCACATGATAAAAATGTCATTGGAACTAAATGGATATTCAAGAACAAGTTAAATGAGAATGGGGATGTTATAAGAAACAAAGCTAGACTGTTTTGCAAGGGGTATACTCAACAAGAAGGTATAGACTTTGAAGAAACTTTTGCTCCTGTAGCTAGACTTGAAGCCATAAGAATGTTTCTTGCTTTTTCAAGTTTTCAACAAATCAAAGTTTATCAAATGGATGTCAAATCTGCATTCCTCAATGGTGATCTAAAAGAAGAAGTTTATATAGAACAACCAGAAGGATTCATTTTGGGAAATGATGAAAATCTTGTTTGTAGACTTAAAAAGGCTCTATATGGTCTCAAACAAGCTCCAAGGGCATGGTATTATCGTCTTGACAAATATCTTCATCAACAAGGATTTTCAAAGGGGTCTGCTGATAGCAACTTATACACAAAAATTGAAAATTATAAACTATTGATTGTGGTTGTATATGTTGATGATATCATTTTTGGGAGTAACGAAGAATCTATGAGTCAAAAATTTGCTTCTGTCATGCAGCAAGAATTTGAAATGTCCTTACTTGGGAACTAACATTCTTTCTTGGCTTGCAAGTGCATCAAACTGCAGATGGTATATTCCTATCACAAGAAAAATATCTTAAGCAAATTCTGAAGAAGTATGGCATGGAAGAATGCAAACTTGTAAGTACACCAATGATAACCGGATGCAATCTCAGTTCTCATGATGATTCTCCCACGGTGAATCAACCAGAATACAGATCAATGATAGGAAGTCTACTTTATCTCACTGGGACTAGACCGGACATTATGAATGCAGTTGGGATTTTTGGACGATTCCAAGCTAATCCAAAAGAGTCTCACCTTCAGGCTGTCAAAAGAATATTCAAGTATCTACAAGGAACTCAAGACTTTGGATTATGGTATCCAAAAAATGTTGATCTCACTCTTCATGCATACACTGATGCAGATTGGGCTGGAAATGTTGATGATCGTAAAAGCAATAGTGGTGGTGCATTTTATATGGGGCCCCGGTTGGTATCTTGGTTCAGAAAGAAGTAAAATTATATTGCCTTATCTACAGCAAAAGTAGAATATGTGGCTGCCGCATCTTGTTGCACTCAACTCCTTTGGATGATGCAAACCTTACAAGATTTTCAAATCAAATGTACACCTCCTATTTCCATTATGTGTGATAATACAAGTGCCATCAGTATCTCAAAAAATCCTGTTATGCATTCAAAGACCAAACACATTCCCATCAAGTATCACTTCTTACGTGAACAAGTGCTTGAACAAAAGGTGAAGTTGGAGTATGTTCCCTCCAAAGAACAAGTTGCTGATATTTTTACCAAACCTCTGCCCAGGGAAGCATTCGAAAATCTCAGACAGAAGCTGGGAGTGGTCTCTGCCTCTCAAAAGATTAGATTTACTTAAATTCAGAAGATTAAATTGTATACGCGGGTTTCCTGAAATACAGTTGCGTATATACGCGAGTTCATACAAAGAAAACCGCGTATGGGTGGTTGCTGACAATTTTTTTGGGTCAACATTTCTTCAAGCACAAGCTGTGGTGCTGTTTGGTTTTTCTAATACTAGTTGGTGTCTCTGGTGGTGTTTCAGCTCTTATATTTCAGTTTCATTCTCTATTATTGGGTGAAGATGCCTTGATGTTCTTGCTGTTGAAGGTGTTCAGGATGCACAAGCTAAGGGGGAGATGAAGGAGTAAACTGTTGTACAGGTTCAGGGGGAGCATTAGCCTTGCTGAGTATAATGCATTGTTGGCATTATGATGATTCTGAAATATGATCTCTTCTTTGAGGTCCTTTTGGTATTTGTTACAAAAGGTCATATTTGTAATTGGTTGAAAAGGTCATGTTGAGACCCATGATGTAAATTTGTAATATTCAGTCATGTAAGGACTTGTTCAAATTTGTAAACCCACTTGGTTGGGTAGCTGAGTCAAAATGTGTAAACCCACTTGGTTGGGTATTTGAGTCGCATATGTAAATCCATTTGGTTGGATCCTTGATGTAAGTATGAGTCCTTGGTGATAGGAAGGTCATAGAGTCATATACTTCATTGAAAAAAAAAAATATATGTTTGAACATTCAGCATGAACTCAGGGGGAGCATGGTAACTTCAGTGTACATCAGTTCTACAGCGATCTTCTTTCTACATGAGGAGAAAAACCTTGTGTTGGTTTTGATCTGCCCTTTGCCCTTGATGTCAAAGGGGGAGAGTAACATGGTGTTTGAATACGGGAATAATATCATTATGCTTAATGTATCTATCTGTTGTGGTGATCAAACACCATCGTGGTTGCCATCAAGTCCAAAGGGGGAGATTGTTGGCAATATGATTCAGAATGTTGTCCTTGATGCCAACCCACTTGATGAAGATGATGGCATCCTACTTAATGAAGTTGTTCTTGATGCTTGATGAGTTTATTAATGATGTAAATCTGATGTTCTACAAGTAGCTGAGAAGTACCAGAGAGAGAAATATCTACAAAGGCCCGAATATTGTTGAACAAGATGTGTCACAAAGCATACGCGGGTTTGTTTAGGGGAAGTCGCGTATGCACGTGGAAAAGATCGTTCCAAGTCGTGTATGCCCAATTGCGCTCTAAATTTCTAAAACCAGGGGGCTTTACCATGGTATTGACCCATTGTATTGAGCGCTGGATTTTATATTTGATCCTGTCCAGGAATACCATCGGAAATGGTGTGGTTTTGTCTCATGGTATTGACAAAGGCAAAATCTATATAAGGAGAAGAAAATCATTGTGCAAAGTGTGTGCAAGTGTCTGGGCTTTAATGAATACTTCACTCTGAATTTTATCTGAATGGTTGAACTATGTTCTTAATCGATAGCTCTGAATCTATGATGCACCTATGAATATGATGAAGGTTCAAAATCTCTTGATCTGGAAATGATGAATCTCTAGGATGATCTGAAAAGAAGTAATGAAGACCGCGCGCAAATCTTTTGAAGAAATTGAAGAAATCTGGGTAAGTTCATAGATCTGGTCTGTTCTGCAAAGTTTATCCTTTATAGATCTATACGCAGGTTCATTTGGTGAAAAGCGCGTGTATACGCAGATTTGTTTAAACAAAGGCGCGTATGGGCAGTTAGAATTGTTCTGAAAAATGCACAGACATATACACGGGTTCATTTGGTGAAAAGCGTGTGTATACGCGGATCTGCTTAACTAAAGACGCGTATGGTATCTAAACTTATAGTTGCTCAAGGTTGAATGTGATTCTGCATATCTATTCTGAAGTTTGGGTTATCTCTGATATTCTGGTTACAGTGGTCTCACTGGTCTGTATAAAGCATTGGGCAAAGTATGATTGTTGATAAGTGAAGGGTTGTGTTGAAGCTGTTTGATCCAGTTTGAAAATTGATGAAACGTGGTCTGCAGTGGTGCTGAGGGTCGAAGCCTTCAGTCAAGGGGTCGTAGCTCCCTTACAGGAGAGGCTGGTAAACGAGAGCAAGGGGTTGTTGCTCCCTTCTAGGAGAGGCTGGTAAACGAGAGCAGGGGGTTGTTGCTCCCTTCCAGGAGAGACTGGTAAATGAGAGAAGGTTGTAGCCTTCTACAGGTGGGTGCCTGCATACTGGTATGAGTTTGCACCAGTACATGGTTGTAAGAAGTTTTCTTAATAATAAAGATTGAAGACTGAGATGACGGCAGCAGTGGTTTTCTCCCGAATTGGGTTTCCACCTAAAATCCTGGTGTTCATGTGTGTTGCTTATGTGTGATGATTAGTCTATTCTTTCTGCACCTGTTTACTATTTTCTAAACATCTAATGATTGAATAATGCAATGATCTAAGTCAAGAATTAATGCATAATTAGATCACTGGATATACGCGAGTTCTGTAAAGGATATCCGCGTATATACGCGAGTTAGCTTCAGGAAAGTAGCGTATGGGTTTTTAGAAAGGAAAAGAAAAAGTTTTATTATCTGCACTAAATACTGATTCACCCCCCCCTCTCAGTATTTTTCCCAACATGGTTATATATTAAAATCGTTTATTTTTGCTATTTTCCAAACTTTTCCGCCGATCCGACTTTCAAATTTATCTCCACCGTCGATCTGACTCCACAGATCGACGGTGCGGAGTTCGTCTCCCGTGGTCCTCACCGTCCATAAGCCGATTTCCCAAAACCGGCGGTATCCATCGCACCGCCTTTAGGCGAAAATTTGTTTTCCTCCGATCGCCAGCGATTCCATACACAGCTTGACACGCGTTCTAGGCACTGTTTGGAAAACCACCGTCCATCACGCGTTATCGTTCAGACGTGGATGCCCATCGATATTGCCGTGGACCGTCCGATTTGAAGCCGCCCATCCAACGGCTATCGCTTGATGAAGATGCTCGCTACTTAACGTGGTCCCGGCACGGTTTTAAATCATTTTCCGCCGTCGATCTGATCTGTAGATCGACGGTCCAAAATTCATCACCCAGATTTCGTCCGTTTGACTTTCAACTTCCGCTTCCGACCGTCGATCTCTGCACGATCGACGGTTCAAATTCATTCTCCTTTTCTGCCTCCTCGTTCAATCTCGACCGTCGATCTCTGCGTGATCGACGGCTCGGATTTACTCTTTCTTCCGCCCATTCTACGATCTCTCCCGATAAATCCTGACCGTTGGATGATGCCATCCAACGGCCACGCTCTCTCCACAAGCCTTTTGAAGCAGTAACCTATATATGCAGGATTTTATGACTATTTGTTGTATTTTGCAGGGTTTTTAAATGGTTCTCATGCCATTCCTAAAGAAAATTCGAAGGCAGAAGGTGATGACCCTCTTGCCTTCGATTCACCTCAGAAATCATTCACAGGTTTCCAATTTCGCGTTTCATCGGTGTTTATCCAAGCACTTATGCCACATGACCCTACTCGACCCCGCACCTCAGCAAAAACCATGGATTTGACGCGGATCAAAGAATATCAGTGCCGAAGACCAGAATTTACCAGAACAGAGGATTAAAGGACATATTTGTGGGGATTACGTCTAAGATGCTTATCAAAAGCCTAATCCCCGATGTAAAGAACAGTTTACATAAAACCTAAAGTGTTCTATCGACAGGAATGCCTCCACCGCCACATCTGAGGCAAATTGATTCCTCTCATCTACCACTATGCCACCTATTCCTCAAAGTACTCAATCAAAGGCCGAAGTTATTGATCAAATGAAGATTTTCGCCTCAGCGCAGCTAGAGAGTTACTTCTGCAACGAATATTAATGCAAATAATATCTGCGAAGTAATCCCGACATCACACAGAGCCTCAAAGGTCAACAAAAGCTCCCACCGAGCTTGATCTTTATGTAAAAAAAATTAATACAGAGGATATGTAAGTAAGTTTCTTCATTTGAACCCCTCAAAGGCCTAGAAATCATTAAGACTGTATTAATTGTAATTGAGATCTTTTATCAGATCTCACCTCCTCATCCTTATATAAATACTTCTGCAGAAGATGAGTGAGGGGTTGGTTGTAGAACTTTGATATACACTTGAGCTTAAACTTCTGATTGTACATAGTATTCACTGGCTCTTAGAGCTCTGCTGGTGATAGATAGGTTAGGCTGAGATGTGTAGATGGTTGCTAAACTAAAGCACTAGACATAAAGCTGTAACTGGTTTGGAGCATCAATACAAGTTGATTTATGGGATCCTGGTCTATGTTGACGGTGATGTTTCTCTAATTGTAACTTGTTATTTTGTTTATGTTTTCACTGTGTTTCACATTCTCTTATAAAGAAAAACATGCATAGAGTTAGGACCTACTGTACATCAGTAACCTTCTCTGACTGAAAATATTTATCTGAATGTTTTCTTCTAAACTATGTTATTTAGGAATAATTTAATTCAGTTCGAGCATAGGAATGTTCGCATTCCCTCGTCTTATTGTCTTAGCTTAATGTTATTCTTAAATGTTATTTTCAGTATATGTTTTGTGAAGATGAACTGAGGAAGATATGGTGAGCCCTGGTCCTAGTTTTGTCCCCACAACTATCTGAATGTTTCCCTTTGGAATGTGTTAAAAGCTGGCTAGTTTCAAAGTACTTACCAGATCTTAGGCCATTCTGTGTTATCTTTGTGTTTGTCTTGAAAGTAACTAAGTAAAGAAGAGATATGAGAGGATTTGTGGTGAGCCCGACACGCTAGTTTCTTCTCCAAAAATTGCCTTCAAGTTTCCCTTTGTTTTAAAGTGTTTTCTATTGAAAGTGTATCAAAGGCTGGATAGTTTAAAAGTACTTACCAGATCCTAGTTTGCTTTTATGTTCTTCTTGAGTCTATGTCAAAAGATGACTAGTTTAAAAGTACTTATCAGATCCTGGGCTGCTCTTTGTTCTGAATCTGTCTAATTTCCTTCTTGTTGTATCATTTCATTCCATAAATCAATCTTCAAAGAGATCCTTATACATAGATGACTTGCCCCATGGACCACTCTTGCCTCTTGCTGTTCCAATTAAACCCTATTACGACTCCATAGCCCAATGGACTAAAACTTGTAATTATCTATCTTTTTGGCCAAAGATTACCCTGATTGCTTGCAACTTTTCACCTTTGAAACTCTTTGCACTTAGGACTTTACACCTCAAACAGTAATCATGCTCAACCACCTAAAAAAAAAAACAAACCCTTGGCCTTCATAACTAGCCTAATATCATAACCCCAAACTTCAAAGACAAATCCATCTTTGCACTTATTGGAGAGATCCCTCTCCGGATTCAGGAGGGCTAGATCCTAGAATCCCAAAGTTGGTTGAAATAATGTTGCTTCTGCAGTTTTAGTCTCACCAATCTGCTAAAATTACAGATCCCTAACATTTCTGGCGACTCTGCTGGGGATTGAACCAAGAATCTTTTTCATTTAAACTTAAGAGTAAAAAGCAGCCTTTTTAAGCACTACCAAGAAATGGTAATTAGGATGAAACTTGTTTGAATCAGTGACAAACTAGGCAAACCCTAGGTTTCTCATGAGATTTTTTCTAACCTTGAAAAATCAGCTGGCTTAGCCATAAGAGTAGACTGTCTTTGTCTCATAACCATAGCTAAGTTGTGAAGTAGATTTAGGATATTCTTAGAAACCACACAACTGAAAAATAACTCAGAAAAACCAAAAATATTTCAGATTGGTAGTAAAACATTTACTCTTACATTTCACTTACCTTGTGTTGTGTTTTACCCCATACTCTTAGACAGAGTCTGGAAAGGGCCAGGTAGCCTCCGGATCTCATCCTCTTTTAGAGGTGAAATATCTGGTGAATGCCCTCCCAATCAATCTCTGGTTAGAGTTTGCTATGTTTCAGGATATCCTTAAAAAGGGATATTTCATAAGCACTGTGGTGGACAGTGCACTCCCTAGAAACACCCTAAACCTTCCACCTGGCGACTCCACAATCCCTAACAGACCTTAAGACTCCACTAGGAAGAAACCTTGTCATTAAATATTATTCAAACTCAGTTAGAGGACTGTATGATTAAAGTTTGGAAACATATTAGTTAACCTCTCAAATATTTTCATACCTGGTTGAAATTTTCCTGTTTATTTGGGTCTAAAAAACACAACATAGTGGCTTCTAGGAAGATCCATACTAGAGCCTATCCAGACCCTGATCCACCTGAGATAGTTGATAACCAAGAAAGTATCCTTAGGAAGTCTCCTAAGATAGAATTTTCAACTGTTATCAGATCATCCTTGAGAGCTAAATCAGTCCCTGAAAATCTTTCAGCTCTACAACAATCACAAGTTGACTTTGTAAATCCATTTAGAACTAGGTATTTTGATGATATAATTCAGCTAAACTCTGAGTCTTCACTTTCATCCCTGGAAGCAAGTGAACATCTTGGTAGTAGGAAGAAAACACCACCTGATTTACACTGCCTCCGTAACTTAGGTGTTTCTCATCCACGATCAGCTCAGCAATCTACCGTTGTTCCATCCACATCTGCTCATCCTACATCCACTGTTCAAACCATTCCACTTCAGTCCACTTTACCTTTTGTTAATCCACCTCTTGTGAATCCACCCCCACCACCTATCATGGCAACATGATATGCTCCCTAGTCCTTCCTGTACCATTAGTCAATCTTCCACAGGACTATCAGTCCAAAATTCCATTATATTATGCTAGCAATACTACAACTGCATCACAACATGTGGATAGGATGGATGACTACTTTGATAGAAATGAAATTGATGATGATTCTGTCAAGCTCAGATTATTTTCTCAAAGCTTGGGGGGAGAAGTAAGAAAATGGTTTAAAGGTTTAGTCCCCCATAGTATTAATGATCTCCAAGGCTTCCATCAAAATTTCTTAAACAAATGGGAAGTAAAAAAGAATCATCTCCAAGTCCTTTCTGATTACAAGAACCTCCATAGAATCCCTGGGGAAAGTGTGCAAGCTTATTGCACTAGATTCAATAGTGTGTATAATGCACTTTCCCCAGAACTAAAACCTCCACAAGGCTCAGCTTTAAACAAGTTTTTTGAAGGTTTTGATTCTGACATGACCTATCAGTTGAGAGAAAGAGATTTTGCAAATCTTGAAGATATGAAAATAGGTGCTCTTTCTGTAGAAGTCAACCTGATGGAGAAAAGAGCAAGGATGAAAGCTGAGAAGAGAGTATCTTTTAGAGAGGAATCCACACCTTCCACTTCCAATTCAAAGATGGAAAGAATGATGGAGGAGATGATGAAAGAGATGAGCATAATTAAGAGAGCACAAGCAAGCCAAAATCAAAATGCTCCTCAAAACAGAAACTAGAACCAGAATCAAAATTCTAGAAGGAACCAACCTCCAAACAGACCTAGGGAAGATGATCAACATATCACTCCTCCCTTTCATCAAAACTATGTGAGTGAGGTTGAGGAAACAGATCAAATAACAAAGGAAGATGATATCAACCTGTTTGGGGTAGATGATGATGAATTTGAGGTTCATTATGATAGAAAACAAAGTCTTTATACACCCTATGATGACAAAAGAGATGATAATGAAAATTGTTGTCAAGACATGGAAAATGTCATCACAGAGCCTCAAAAGGAATATGACCTTAGAAGCAAAACTACTCAACAAACCCCCAACACCAAAACCTCTGACAAATCCTCACAGAACAGCACTGCAACCAAGCCTAAAGTTGTCAAACAAAAGGATAAAAAAGTGGCTGAAAATTCTGATAAAGGTAAAGGAAAAAGCACTCAAGACAATGAAAAACAGAGTGCAGACATTAGTAGTACTAACACATCAGCTAGTACTCTTGTTAAAACAATTTTTTCAAGCGTAAATAGAACAAATCAACAAGCTGACATTGCTAATAAAATGATAGTTAATAAGGCTGAGACCAGTGCTTTAAAGAGTCAAATTCCTTTCAGCCTGGAACAAGAAATTTCTAAGATCAAAATCTCTGTTCCCTTAACTGAGTTAGCTGCCCAACATGTATATAGGACCCAAATTTTGAAGGCTTTAAATTTAGAATACAACAGTGACACAATCAATCTTAACGATGACCAACCAGAGCTTATTTTTGGTCCAAAGATTGAAGGAATATATCAAGAGGGACCTGTTCCTCCCTTTTATGTAAGTTTTAACGTTCATGACAAGATTTTGCACAACGCTATGCATGACTTAGGAGCCTCTCACAATTTAATGCCTAAGGCTGTAATGGAGAGCCTGGGTCTAGAAATCACCAGACCTTATAAAGACCTTTACTCGTTTGATTCCAGCAGAGTAAAATGTTTAGGACTGATCAAAGACCTCTTTGTTAACTTAGCCCAAATTCCAGCCAAATGCTTAGTCATGGATATCATTGTGGCTGATGTGCCCTCAAAATATTGAATGCTTTTATCAAGATCTTGGGGGGCTAAGTTACAAGGGACCATGAAAATGGACATGACCTATGCGACTATTCCTGTTTTCAATCAAACTAGAAGACTTTACAGGGAGTACCATATGCAGTACATAGTCACAAGCCAAGACAGACCACAAAACTCTCCTATATATTCTGTCAATACAGGCCTTGGTTCTTTTATCATGTTTAATGATGAAACACTCAATGAACAAATCACTTTAATAGAATTAATGGCCGATAGGGAGGAAAAGGAACACAACGTAGAAGTGTCAAAACAATGTACTGCATGTGAAAACAGTAGCAAACCAAATACGGGGCTTGAACTACAAATCACGTGTCCCTTGTTTCTAAACATTGAGAGTCAAGAAAGTATCCCTCAAATAAATGAAAATCTTGGGAAATCAAAACAAATACGACTAAGTGCTAAGATTCCACCGCAACCCTTGAGCACGTTAGTTAAAGAGGACACTAACCAAGATGAAACCAAAAATAGTCCTCTGTGGAGTATGTATTTTGATGGGTCATGCACTAGAACTAACGCTGGTGCAGGTGTCTGGATTACTAACACTGAAAACAACCACATAGAAACCATTTCGTACAAATTAAACTTTCAGTGTTCCAATAACATAGCAGAATATGAATCCCTTCTTTTAGGCTTACATCTATTAAAAAAGTTAGGAGCCAGAAGGATCAATGTGTATGGGGATTTAGAGTTAGTCATTAGGTAAGTCAATGGGGAGTATAATGCAAATCATCCCAGACTTAGAGCTTACCGGAATGATGTCATGGACCTTTTAAAAATATTTGAAGAGTCCGAATTAGTTTTTGTCCCAAGAAAAAGAAATATTGCAGCCCACAATTTAGCCTTTGCAGCTAGAACATGCTTAACGCCATTTGAAACTAAAGATTGCACAACTGAGATAAAGTTTAGACCAGCAGTGCCAGATAATAAAAAATATTGGCAGGTGTTTGACAATGACAAACAAATAGAAGACTTCATGCAATTCAGAAATGAATTCGAACTTAACAGTTCAGATTCAGACTATGAAACAGACTGTAGTGAAGAAAACTTTCTTGGTGAAGAAGAACCGTCTCCTGAGCCTATCAATATCAATCTTCTGACTAGAAAACTTAGAAACAAAACAGAATTGGATGTAGAGTTAGAAACACAGGAGTTACAAACTCTGCATGCTAAAGATGAAAGTTTGCCTAGTGGTCTGTCCCCTTTAGAAGAGTTGTTTGATTTTAACGATGTGGCCAAGAAGCCAAAACTGGAACCTGTAGAGACTGAAGTGGAGGAGTGCAATATAGGCAGTGAGGAAAAACCAAAATGATTAAATTGTCTAAAAATTTACCAGCTCACATGAAACTCAATTACATAGAGCTGTTTAAAGAGTTTTCTGATGTTTTTGCGTGGAGTTACGAAGATTTGAAGTCCTATGACACTGAAATAATACAACACAAAATCCCCCTTAAAGAGAACCAAAAAACATTCAAACAGAAACTGCGTAGAATAAACCCTATTCAGTTACCTTTGGTTCAAAAGGAAATCATGAAAATGTACGATGCCGGTATTATTGTCCCTATTAGATATTCTGAGTGGGTATCTAATCTGGTGTTAGTTAGGAAGAAAACTGGAGAAATCAGGCTTTGTATAGACTTTAGAGACTTAAACAAAGCTTCAATAAAAGAAAACTACCCTTTACCAAAGATGGACCATATTTTACAAAGGGTGGTAGGGTCTAGAATAATTTCTTTGCCGGATGGCTATTCAGGATATAATCAGATCTTGGTTTACCCTGCTAATCAACTAAAGACAACCTTTACTACACCATGGGGCACTTTCATGTATGTGAAAATGCCCTTTGGTCTAATGAATGCTGGAGCAACCTTTCAAAGAGCCATGGACATAGCATTCTCGGAATAAATGGGATTCTTCATCATCATCTATCTGGACGATGTCACTGTGTTTTCAAAAATAGATGAAGTGCATTTAGAACATTTAAGAAAAGTTTTCTAGAAATGCAGAAAGTTTGGAATATCTTTAAACCCTAAGAAGACACTATTCGGTCTCCAAGAAGGTAAGCTTCTTGGACACATTATTTCAGAAGAGGGCATAAAGATAGATCCAAAGAGGATTGAGGCCATATTGCAAATATCTCATCCTAGAAACATCAAAGAGTTGCAATCTTTCATCGGAAAGATTAACTTTTTGAGAAGGTTCATCCCCAACTTGGCTGAGCTCCTTAGAAATATCACAAACATGCTGAAAAGGGAGCAAGGGGTAAAATGGACCTTGGAAGAAAAGAAGTCCTTTGAGCTGGTAAAGCAAGCGTTAACCAAAACTCCGGTTCTAATAAGTCTTGATTTTTCAAAGGATTTTTATATCTTTTCATTTGCATCGGAACATACTATAGCTGTTGTCCTTTTACAGAAAAATCCACAAGGACAAGAGCAGCCTATTGCATTCTTTAGCAAGGCATTGAGGGATGCCCCTTTGAAGTATAACATTATGGAAAAGCAAGCTTTTGCTTTGGTTAAAGCTTTGAAAGACTTCAGAGTATACATCCTTCACTCACATATCATTGCCTTTGTCCCAAATTCAGTTGTTAAAGACATTCTAACACAGGACCCAGGTGGTAAGAGAGGTAAGTGGATTGCTATTATTCTTGAATATGATTTAAAGATAAAGCCCACTAAACTCATCAAAGGCCAAGGTCTAGCTAGATTAATGGATGAATCAAATTGTGAAGTTCTTAATATTCATATGATTAATGCTTTAGATGATCAAGAGGAAATCTCAACACCCATTGTTGAAAACCATTTTATGAATTCCTCTTGGTATGCTGATATTGTTTATGTTTTGCTTAATTTAAATACACCTCCTGGTTTGACAAAAACAAAGGCAAGGTTCCTAAAGTTGAAAGCTGTAAACTATTGCATTATAGATAAATGTCTTTATTGGAAAAATGCAAGTGTTCTATTGCTTAAATGTTTGCCTGAGTTTGATGCAGATAAGGTTAAGTACCAGTGCCATGAAGGAGAGTGTGGAGGTCATTTGTACTGGAAGACAACAGCCAAAATTTTTTTGAGGGCTGGTTTCTATTGGCCTACTCCTTTCCATGATGTGCACAAGATGATCATAGCCTGTCATAATTTTCAGCTTCTTGAAGGCAAAAGAAAACTGCTACCCCTCCCTCTGCATCCAATCACTGTTGAAGCCCCTTTTCAACAATGGGGACTGAACTTTATAGGAGAAATCCATCCCCCATCTTCTGCCCAGCGTAGATGGATTCTCACTGCCACATAATATTTCACTAAGTGGATAGAAGCCATACCATGTAGGCAGGCCAATGACTCAGTTATCATAAAATTTATGGAGACTAACATTCTCTCTAGATTTGGCTGTCCTACCAAGATTATCACTGATAATGCAGCAAAATTTGAATCAAATAAGATGGTTGAGTTCTGTCATAGGTATCAGATAACATTGGGGCATTCCACGGCCTATTACCCTCAAGGTAATGGACTTGCAGAATCCTCAAACAAAATTTTAGTGAACATAATCAAGAAACTGTTGGAGGATAACAAGAAGTCTTGGCACACAAAGCTGGTTCATGCACTTTGGGCTGACAGATTGACTTTGAAGAAATCTATTGGTATGTCACCTTTCCAGCTTGTGTATGGTACGGATGCAATTTTTCCAAACAGCCTTGGTGTACCAGTGATCAAGTTGATTCAAGAGTCGCAGACTGAAGATAATGACATGATCAAAAGAATAAATCAGACCATTCATCTTCAGCAAACCAGAGAGGAAGTTTATAACAAAGCATTGCAGAAACAGGAGAGCATTAAAAAGCTTTTTGACAGAAGAACAAAGGCCAGCAATTTCAAGATTGGGGACAAAGTTTTAAAGTGGGACTCAAGAAGGGAAGAGAAGGGCAAGCATGGAAAATTTGACAACCTATGGCTTGGCCCTTACTCTATTCATTCAGCTGTTGGTAACAATGCATTTTTCTTGCAGGAGTTGAACGGAGCAGAACTGTTTGGGGGTCCTGTCAATGGTAGGATACTTAAACATTACTTCTCTTGATACATGATATGATTTAAAGCCTTTTTATATTTTTTCCACTATAAATATCTCATCCACCATTGCATTCAAAGTTGTAAAAATAAAAAATACAAAAACAATGAAAAGAAAGAAAAGAGGGCAGATTGTGAAAACAAGAAAGGTATAGCCCCATACCCAAAAAAATAGTAAAAAATTCTGAAAGTGTGCAAGCTTAAATGCCACTCCTACAAAACACGCTTCTAGTTAGTCAAACTATTTAATCTTGACTAATTAGCTTTAAATTTTCTGTTGATAGGATAGTGAATTCGATGGGCCAAACTGTTCAAACTTGGCTTATCAGTAGATAGTTTAAGATAGAAATTAAAGGTTCAAACATGTTCAAAATCTGAACCAGAGGAAAGGGAAGAAACAACTCAAACAAAGTTAAAACAGAGTTGTAAAAAGAGAAGACAGTACTTTGAATTTTCAGGTCTTAAGCCTTCCATTTTGATTTAATTTTTCTGCAAAATAATGTCTATGTGCAACTTGTTTTTTTTGCCATAGACTAGCGTCAAGTTAGACTGTTCAATCCTGACTTGGGTGCTTTTCAATCTCTGTTGTAGAATTTAGAGAATAAAATCTGTTGGACAGTTTAATCCCAACAGATAGTAGAATAGGCAGAGAAGCATCTGAACTCAACTATTTAATCTGAGTTTAGGGAGAAATAAGGAGTACAAATAGATTAGATTTACTGCTTTCAAAAGAACAAAATGTTGTGAAAAGAGTTTGCCAATCCAAGTGCACTCTAATGAAGAAAAAATGTTAGATTAGTAGGATTGGGTAGGTAGAAAGTTTTGTATTGATAAACATCCATTGTTTTTTTTTTCTGCTAATATGTTTCAGAGCACATTATCCACAGAAAGAAAGGCAACCCAATGGATTAGGCAACTGATCAGCCTCCCAGAGAATGCAGGTATGAATTTCTTGATGCCTTCAAGAAGGCACCATCCCCAAGTGGAGCCACTGTTAGCCACCTATAATATTTTTTATACCAAAAGGTGGCTAAGACTGTTTGAGCCTTCAAGGAACAAATTTCATTACTAAAAATTGTTGGCTCTTGAAGACTCTTGAAGGCCTCCTGCCTTCTCCTCTGTCCAAAAATTCACCGTTGTTCCCATCTTTCACTTAGAAATCCTGCTGATTCCCAAGCCAGAATACTGTTGCAAAGTTATCGTTTTCCCCTTCTCCCAATTAAAACTAACCTTCATTTGCTTCCCTATTTCTCCATAAAATTCCTCTATTCCTCATGAGCTCTCTTCTTCCATTCATGAGGATCCATTTTTATAAGGTTTAAAACCCACTTCTAAGCCTTATCGGAACCCTAAAATTCATTGAAAATCTTGAAAATTTTCATAAAAAATAGAGTTTTATTACTATGGTCTTAAGCCCCTTGGGCTAATTCCTAAACCCCTTTACCCATTAACCCTCGGGCATGTCACTTCCCATGCGCCCGTGGCCCCGCAGTTAGGCGCCTATCCGCTTCAAAATAAAATAAATCCCGACCAAAGTTAAAAACATTGGTTATATATTAAAATCGTTGATTTTTGCTATTTTCCAAACTTTTCCACCGATCCGACTTTCAAATTGATCTCCATCGTCGATCTGACTCCAAAGATCGACGGTGAGGAGTTCGTCTCCCGTGGTCCCCACCGTCCATAAGCCGATTGCCCAAAATTGGCGGTATCCATCGCACCGCCTTTGGGCGAAAAGTTGTTTTCCCCCGATCGCCAGTGATTCCATACACTGCTTGACACGCGTCCTGGGAACTATTTGGAAAACCGCCATCCATCGCACGTTATCATTTGGACATGGATGCCCACCGATATTGCCGTGGACCGTCCGATCTGAAGCCGCCCATCCAACGGCTATCGCTCGATGAAGATGCCCGCTACTTAACGTGGTCCTGGTGCGGTTTTAAATCATTTTCTGCCGTCGATCTGATCTGCAGATCGACGGTCCAAAATTCATCACCCAGATTCCGTCCGTTTGACTTTCAACTTCCGCTTTCGACCGTCGATCGATGGCTCAGATTCATTCTTCTTTTCTGCCTCCTCGTTCAATCTCGACCGTCGATCTCTGCGCGATCGACGGCTCGGATTTAATCTTTCTTCTGCCCATTCTACGATCTCTCCCGATAAATCCTGACCATTGGATGATGCCATCCAAAGGCCACGCTCTCTCCACAAGCCTTTTGAAGCAGTAACCTATATATGCAGGATTTTATGACTATTTGTTGTATTTTGCAGGGTTTTTAAATGGTTCTCACGCCATTCCTAAAGAAAATTCGAAGGCAGAAGGTGACGACCCTCTTGCCTTTGATTCACCTCAGAAATCATTCACAGGTTTCCAATTTCGTGTTTCATCGGTGTTTATCCAAGCACTTATGCCACATGACCCTGCTCGACCCCGCACCTCAGCAAAAACCATGGATTTGACGCGAATCAAAGAATATCAGTGCCGAAGACCAGAATTTACCAGAACAGAGGATTAAAGGACAGATTTGTGGGGATTACGTCTAAGATGCTTATCAAAAGCATAATCCCCGATGTAAAACACAGTTTACAGAAAACCTAAAGTGTTCTATCGACAGGAATGCCTCCACCGCCACATCTGAGGCAAATTGATTCCTCTCATCTACCACAGTGCCACCTGTTCCTCAAAGTACTCAATCAAAGGCCGAAGTTATTGATCAAATGAATATTTTCGCCTCAGCGCAACTAGAGAGTTACTTCTGCAGCGAATATTAATGAAAATAATACCTGCGAAGTAATACCGACATCACACGGAGCCTCAAAGGTCAACAAAAGCTCCCACCGAGCTTGATCTTTATGTAAAAACATTTAATACAGAGGATACGTAAGTAAGTTTCTTCATTTGAGCCCCTCAAAGGCCCAGAAATCATTAAGACTGTATTAATTGTAATTGAGATCTTTTATCATATCTCACCTCCTCATCCTTCTATAAATACTTCTGCATAAGATGAGTGAGGGGTTGGTTGTAGAACTTTGATATACACTTGAGCTTAAACTTCTGATTGTACATAGTATTCACTGGCTCTTGGAACTCTGCTGGTGAAAGATAGGTTAGGCTGAGATGTGTAGATGGTTGCTAAACTAAAGCACTGGACTTAAAGCTGTAACTGGTTTGGAGCATCAATACAAGCTGATTTATGGGATCCCGGTCTATGTTGACGGTGATGTTTCTCTAATTGTAACTTGTTATTTTGTTTCTGTTTTCACTGTGTTTCACATTCTCTTATAAAGAACAGCATGCATAGAGTTAGGACCTACTGTACATCAGTAACCTTTTGATGCAGGAGCATTAGGCAAAGAAAAAATACTTTGTATTTTATTAAAACTTAGGGGTTTTTATATTTTTAGAGGAGCTAGATTTGTATGGATGATTTGAGTGGGTTTTAAGTATTTTTAATTAAATATTGTAAATAATTCTCAAATGTTTGAGAATATGAGAAGGATTGATCAGTTGAGGATGTGAAGGGATGAGAGATTTTTATAAATATTAATTTAGAAATTGGTTTCATTTATTATGGGTGAGAGAGGATCCTTAGGGATTCAAGAGTGATTTTAGGATTTTGTTGAGTTATTATAGGGATGTGAACCTAAATTGGTTCAATTAAATTTGTATAAATTAATATGCCTCAAAGGCAAAAGAGACTATGAGAGAATAGATAGTGAGGGTTGGACAACAAATTTGCAAGCCTACGGGCTTTTGTAAAAGGGCCATTGATTTAAAAATCTGGCCATGCAGAGAATTTTTGTAATTGATTTCATTTGGTTTTATTAATGAAGAATTTGTTTTGAAAATTCTGTGTGAAATCTATATCTATTCTTGGTCGAATTTGGTAGGAAGAAGATTGAGTTCTTAACTTATTCATTTGATAAACTTTGTAATAGGAGAAGTTCTGCATATGACAGGAGGGATCGATGTTGGTTAATGTCGACTTTCTATTTTGAAGATTTGCAGATGCAGAGAAAGCGCACAATTTGAAACGAAATGCATATAGTGGTTGTCGAGAATTTGATTAGAAATTCAAAGCACTCAATCGTGAATTTGAAGGCTTAACGCTCAATTGAAGAGAGAGATCGATTGCACAAGAAAGAGGTTTGAAAACTAAGTTCCAATCCTGGAATGAGTAGTTATTTTAGAAAGTAAGAGTGTGATTCGTATTAAAGGTTTATTATAAACACATTTTAGGCATAAATCAATGCAGAAATCCACGAAGAAATCATATGTTAAAGTGCAGCATTAACTTGTAGAAAAGATGAAGTCGATCTCAGGGATAGAGGCGAAGAAATGGAGCTGTATGGACTTACGAAGGCGCAGAGGAATTATGGTTAAATTGTTTGATAGTGCAATGATGCTATATAGCATTGATGAATAACAAAATTTGAAGCGGATCCGATGTTGAACCAATCGTGATTCGATGGAAGTCGACTGATGAAATGTACGCAGAGGTTGAAGCAGAAATTAACTCAAGACTGGAGGGAGCGGTATTGCAAATGCGTGGTTGAACTTGAACTAAGGAGTTAAACGCAGAGCAGAGTGGAGGATACAAGCCATTGATGAAATTGACGGGCTTGATGAGTTGGAATATTGTGGTTCCAGCGTTTTATATGTTGACAACGGTGACTGTGGAATTTCGGAAGGAGGAGTGAGTTTACAGAGGTTAAGTTTTAATGGTAGCGCTGGCAAACGATGCAGAAATACTGAGAGTTAAATCAGATCACTAAATTTCGATTGCCAAATAACGTCCATCGTTGGATGGAAGGTAAGTCAGTTGCGTAGGCAAAATGTCATTTTAATTAGAACTTGACTTTTATATGGATTTCCATGGCCAGAAGTTGATGTGTTGATGCATTGATCGAGCTTGGTAAGCTGGGTGGTGAAAGGCGCACATATATATTTGCAACCCTGAGTTCGAACAGTGGATGGAAGGTAAGTCAGTTGCGTAGGCAAAATGTCATTTTAATTAGAACCCGACTTTTATATGGATTTCCATGGCCAGAAGTTGATGTGTTGATGTGTTGATCGAGCTTGGTAAGCTGGGTGGTGAAAGGCGCACATATATATTTGCAACCCTGAGTTCGAACAATGGTATTAATTTGCCAGTTGAACTTTTAAAACATGGGTAGATGTTGTGGCATTGGTTTAATTTTCTCAATTTAAGAATTCATGTATGGGTGGAGTTAAAATAGGCGATGGCATTGAATTAAGGTGGAAGGCTGAGGTAATTAGATGCATAATATCCACATGCTTGGGATTTGGGGAATTGGGTTTATAAAGTTGGAGATTTAAACCCAATGGATTTTAACTAAAGTCTTTTATAAGACTTTATGCAAAGGCTTATACTTTTGACAAACCTTGGTGTGAGAGTTGTTGGTTTTTAAAATGTAAAAAGAACCTTGAAGCTTGTTATATCACCATTAGAATGGTTTCATAACCATAAAGTGATAATCTTCTTTGAAGATTAATTTTTAAGCTTCCGCATGTATGATTGAAAATTGTCCAGACTTGGAGTTTTTATTTGGGCAATTTATTTGGATGCATTTTTATATGCATAGTATTGCAAAGATTATGGGTTTTGCAGGTTTCCCTGCATCACCTTCTCTGACTGAAAATCTTTATCTGAATGTTTTCTTCTAAACTGTGTTATTTAGGAATAATTTAATTCAGTTCGAGCATATGAATGTTGGCGTTCCCTCGTCTTATTTTATTAGCTGAATGTTATTCTTAAATGTTATTTTCAGTATATGTTTTGTGAAGATGAACTGAGGAAGATATGGTGAGCCCTGGTCCTAGTTTTGTCCCCACAACTATCTGGATGTTTCCCTTTGGAATGTGTTAAAAGCTGGCTAGTTTCAAAGTACTTACCAAATCTTAGGCCATTCTGTGTTATCTTTGTGTTTGTCTTGAAAGTAACTAAGTAAAGAAGAGCTAGGAGAGGATTTGTGGTGAGCCCAGCCCGCTAGTTTCTTCTCCAAAAATTGCCTTCAAGTTTCCCTTTGTTTTAAAGTGTTTTCTATTGAAAGTGTATCAAAGGCTGGCTAGTTTAAAAGTACTTACCAGATCCTAGTTTGCTTTTATGTTCTTCTTGAGTCTATGTCAAAGGTTGACTAGTTTAAAAGTACTTATCAGATCCTGGGCTGCTCTTTGTTCTGCATCTGTCTAATTTCCTTCTTGTTGTATCATTTCATTCCATAAATCAATCTTCAAAGCGATCCTTAGACATAGATGACTTGCCCCATGGACCACTCTTGCCTCTTGCTGTTCCAATTAAACCCTATTACGACTCCATAGCCCAATGGACTAAAACCTGTAATTATCTATCTTTTTGGCCAAAGCTTACCCTGATTGCTTGCAAATTTTCACCTTTGAAACTCTTTGCACTTAGGATTTTACACCTCAAACAGTAATCATGCTCAACCACCCAAAAAACAAACAAACCCTTGGCCTTCATAACTAGCCTAATATCATATCTCCAAACTTCAAAGACAAATCCATCTTTGCACTTATTGGAGAGATCCCTCTCCAGATTCAGGAGGGCTAGATCCTAGAATCCCAAAGTTGGTTGAAATAATGTTGCTTCTGCAGTTTTAGTCTCACCAATCTGCTAAAATTACAGATCCCTAACATTTCTGGCGACTCCGCTGGGGATCGAACCCAAAATCTTTTTCGTTTAAACTTAAGAGTAAAAAGTAGCCTTTTTAAGCACTACCAAGAAATGGTAATTAGGATGAAACTTGTTTGAATCAGTGACAAACTAGGCAAACCCTAGGTTTCTCATGAGATTTTTTCTAACCTTGAAAAATCAGCTGGCTTAGCCATAAGAGTATACTGTCTTTGTCTCATAACCATAGCTAAGTTGTGAAGCAGATTTAGGATATTCTTAGAAACCACACAACTGAAAAATAACTCAGAAAAACCAAAAAGATTTCAGATTGGTAGTAAAACACTTACTCTTACATTTCACTTACCTTGTGTTGTGTTTTACCCCATACTCTTAGACAAAGTCTAGAAAGGGCCAGGTAGCCTCCGGATCTCATCCTCTTTTAGAGGTGAAATATCTGGTGAATGCCCTCCTAATCAATCTCTGGTTAGAGTTTGCTATGTTTCAGGATATCCTTAAAAAGGGATATTTCATAAGCACTGTGGTGGACAATGCACTCACTAGAAACACCCTAAACCTTCCACCTAGCGACTCCACAATCCCGAACAGACCTTAAGACTCCACTGGGAAGAACCCTTGTCATTAAATATTATTCAAACTTAGTTAGAGGACTATACGATTAATGTTTGGAAACATATTAGTTAACCTCTCAAAGATTGTCATACCTGGTTGAACTTTTCCTGTTTATTTGGGTCTAAAAAACACAACATAGTGGCTTCTAGGAAGATCCATACTAGAGCCTATCCTGACCCTGATCCACCTGAGATAGTTGATAACCAAGAAAGTATCCTTAGGAAGTCTCCTAAGATAGAATTTTCAACTGTTCTTAGATCATCTTTGAGAGCTAAATCAGTCCCTGAAAATCTTTCAGCTCTACAACAATCACTAGTTGACTTTGTAAATCCATTTAGAACTAGGTCTTTTGATGATATAATTCAGCTAGACTCTGAGTCTTCACTTTCATCCCCAGAAGCAAGTGAACATCTTGGTAGTAGGAAGACAACACCACCTGATTTACACTGCCTCCGTAACTTAGGTGTTTCTCATCCACGATAAGCTCAACAATCTACCGCTGTTCCATCCACATCTACTCATCCTACATCCACTATTCAAACCACTCCACTTCAGTCCACTTTACCTTTTGTTAGTCCACCTCTTGTGAATCCACCCCCACCACCTATCATGGCAGCATGGTATGCTCCCCTAGTCCTTCCTGTACCATTAGTCAATCTTCCACAGGACCATCAGTCCAAAATTCCATTATATGATGTTAGCAATACTACAACTGCATCACAACATGTGGATAGGATGGATGACTACTTTGACAGAAATGAAATTGATGATGATTTTGTCAAGCTCAGATTATTTGCTCAAAGCTTGGGGGGAGAAGTAAGAAAATGGTTTAAAGGTTTAGCCCCCCATAGTATTAATGATCTCCAAGGCTTCCATCAAACATTCTTAAACAAATGGGAAGTAAAAAAGAATCCTCTCCAAGTCCTTCCTGATTACAAGAACCTCCATAGAAACCCTGGGGAAAGTGTGCAAGCTTATTGCACTAGATTCAATAGTGTGTATAATGCACTTTCCCCAGAACTAAAACCTCCACAAGGCTCAGCTTTAAACAAGTTTCTTGAAGGGTTTGATTCTGACATGACCTATCAGCTGAGAGAGAGAGACTTTGCAACTCTTGAAGATATGCAAAGAGGTGCTCTTTCTGTAGAAGTCAACCTGATGGAGAAAAGAGCAAGGATGAAAGCTGAGAAGAGAGTATCTTTTAGAGAGGAATCCACACCTTCCACTTCCAATTCAAAGATGGAAAGAATGATGGAGGAGATTATGAAAGAGATGAGCATAATTAAGAGAGCACAAGCAAGCCAAAATAAAAATGCTCCTCAAAACAGAAACCAGAACCAGAATCAGAATTCTAGAAGGAACCAACCTCCAAACAGACCTAGGGAAGATGATCAATAGATCACTCCTCCCTTTCATCAAAACTATGTGAGTGAGGTTGAGGAAACAGATCAAATAACAGAGGAAGATGATATCAACCTGTTTGGGGTAGATGATGATGACTTTGAGGTTCATTATGATAGAAAACAAGGTCTTTATAAACCCTATGATGACAAAAGAGATAATAATGAAAATTGTTGTCAAGACATGGAAAATGTCATCACAGAGCCTCAAAAGGAATATGACCTTAGAAGAAAAACTACTCAACAAACCCCCAACACCAAAACCTCTGACAAATCCTCATAGAACAGCACTGCAACCAAGCCTAAAGTTGTCAAACAAAAGGATAAAACAGTGGCTGAAAATTCTGATAAAGGTAAAGGAAAAAGCACTCAAGACAATGAAAAACATAGTGCAGACATTAGTAGTACTAACACATCAGCTAGTACTCCTGTTAAAACAATTTTTCAAGCGTAAATAGAACAAATCAGCAAGCTAACATTGCTGATAAAATGATAGCTAATAAGGCTGAGACCAGTGCTTTAAAGAGTCAAATTCCTTTAAGCCTGGGACAGGAAATTTCTAAGATCAAAATCTTTGTTCCCTTAACTGAGTTAGCTGCCCAACATGTATATAGGACCCAAATTTTGAAGGCTTTAAATTTAGAAGACAACAGTGACACAATCAATCTTAACGATGACCAACCAGAGCTTATTTTTGGTCCAAAGATTGAAGGAAGATATCAAGAGGGACCTGTTCCTCCCTTTTATGTAAAGTTTTAACGTTCATGACAAGATTTTGCACAATGTTATGCATGACTCAGGAGCCTCTCACAATTTAATGCCTAAGGCTGTAATGGAGAGCCTGGGTCTAGAAATCACCAGACCTTGTAAAGACCTTTACTCCTTTGATTCCAGCAGAGTAAAATGTTTAGGACTGATCAAAGACCTCTGTGTTAACTTAGTCCAAATTCCAGCCAAATGCTTAGTCATGGATATCGTTGTGGCTGATGTGCCCCCGAAATATGGAATGCTTTTATCAAGATCTTGGGGGGCTAAGTTATAGGGGACCATGCAAATGGACATGACCTATGCGACTATTCCTGTTTTCAATCAAACTAGAAGACTTTACAGGGAGTCCCATATGCAGTACACAGTCACAAGCCAAGACAAACCACAAAACTCTCCTATATATTCTGTCAATACAGGCCTTGGTTCTTTTATCATGTTTAATGATGAAACACTCAATGAACAAATCACTTTAACAGAATTAATGGCCGATAGGGAGGAAAAGGAACACATCGCAGAAGTGTCAAAACAGTGTACTGAATGTGAAGACAGTAGCAAACCAAATATGGGGCTTGAACTACAAATCATGTGTCCCTTGTTTCTAAACATTGAGAGTCAAGAAAGTATCCCTCAAATAAATGAAAATCTTGGGAAATCAAAACAAATACGACTAAGTGCTAAGATTCCACCGCAACCCTTGAGCATGTTAGTTAAAGAGGACACTAACCAAGATGAAACCAAAAATAGTCCTCTGTGGAGTATGTATTTTGATGGGTCATGCACTAGAACTAACGCTGGTGCAGGTGTCTGGATTACTAACACTGAAAACAACCACACAGAAACCATTTCCTGCAAATTAAACTTTCAGTGTTCCAATAACATAGCAGAATATGAATCCCTTCTTTTAGGCTTACATCTATTAAAGAAGTTAGGAGCCAGAAGGATCAATGTGTATGGGGATTCAGAGTTAGTCATTAGGCAAGTCAATGGGGAGTATAATGCAAATCATCCCAGACTTAGAGCTTACCGGAATGATGTCATGGACCTTTTAAAAATATTTGAAGAGTCCGAATTAATTTTTGTCCCAAGAAAAAGAAATATTGCAGCCCACAATTTAGCCCTTGCAGCTAGAACATGCTTAACACCATTTGAAACTAAAGATTGCACAACTGAGATAAAGTTTAGACCAGCAGTGCCAGATAATAAAAAATATTGGTAGGTGTTTGACAATGACAAACAAATAGAAGACTTCATGAAATTCAGAAATGAATTTGAACTTAACAGTTCAGACTCAGACTATGAAACAGACTGTAGTGAAGAATTTATACCAGGATCAAGCATTTACAACAAGATTCTTTGCAGGTATTGATTTGCACGTGTTTTTTTTTTATTATATTTGGCATGCATGGTATTGCATGTGGTTCTTTTTTATCATGATATGGGTTTTTCTAGGTGTGACAATGTTTTTCAACCTAGCCTTTCCATTTCTGGATAGTCTTGATGTGATGGGTTCTCATTTTTTGGTTGAGCTAGATTGTCGGATGGTTTCGAAACTGAGTGAGATGGATCTTTGAAATGAAAAACATATGGCCTAATGATCCTTGACCCGAATTGTGGATTACGGTGAAGCCATTATCTTAGTAACCCCTGAACCATACTGTGGGTTGTAGTAAAGCCAATATTATGTGCCTCGGTGGGCCTAAGAATCCTTTTCGGTGAATGGCAGGATATATGGTAAATCCAAGAGGTGGATTGCTCTTCGTTGGTCCTAGTAGCACTAGGATGGGATGTATGGTAAAGCCTGGAGAGTGGGTCTCGGTGTAGTGCCTAGTGATCTCTAGATCGAACCATGGATTATGTTAAAGCTTGAGAGACTAGGAGATAGTAAAATTCCTCACATTGTAGATGGAGAACTCCAGAAGAATCCATGACTATTTGGTTATTTTTGGTTGGTTATGATTCCCACATTCATGCTTGGAATACGGAACAAGGGTGATTGGCTGAAGAGAGATTTGGCTCAGCCAATATATGGTCAGGTGGAACATGGTAGTCCCATCCCGGGTTGGTTTTTACATTCATTAATGAGAAGTTCATTTCCTTGGAATTTGATGTGTAAGTGTACTGGTTTATATGTGGATCCTATGGTTGATGTATCCCTGATATTTTTGTTGTTATTATGCTAGTTATGAGCATTTATTCTGATAGTGATGATGTATTGGTCTCCTCATGTTTTTATTTCTAAATCAATAAAAAATTATGTAAGGGAATGATTCTTCTTAGTGATTCTCAGATAACTATGAGACCCCTATGTTCAGATCTATAATTTAAACCTGCGTTGGGTGTGTGTTATTTAAACCTGTGTTGTGTGTGTTTGTTATAAGGATATAATGTGATAGACAAAGTACAATTTTCTTGGCTAAGAACCTTGCTTATCATTCAAAGACAAAGCACATTGATGTTCAATATCACTTTGTGAGAGATATGGTTGAGGACAAAAAGGTGTTATTGGTAAAGGTGGACACTTTGAAGATTTTTGCAGATGCATTGACGAAGTATGTAAGTACTGAGAATTTCTCTTGGTGTAGAGAAACAATGGGATTTGCAGGGTTGGACCAATGGCTAAGCTCTCTTGTGGAAAGAAAAAAACAAGTGGGAGAATGTTGGGTCTATGTTATATTATTTCCATGACTAGCCACATGCATGAAGCGGGGGGGGGGGTGTCAAACTACCCTATGCTTGCGCTAGGCGCAACAAAGGGGGTTCGCAGGGGGGCGGTAGCCCCCATGCACGGGGTTTGGGGCAGTGCCCTGGGATTTTTTTTTGTTTGGACCCTATATTAGGTGGGTGAACCTACTTATGGTTTTGTGCATGGGTTTGCACATGGTTTTGGGCATGAAGGTTTTCTACCAATGGTATTTTGTAGATCCGTTCAAGGGAAATAAAATGATGTTCTAATCCAGGGTTAATGGATTGGGGTTTATGAATGCTTCAGCATGTACATATATGTGTGTTGTAACATTGAAAGGAATATATGAAAATTCAAGCTGGTAGTCCCAATTTTGGGATCCAGGGGAAAATCTTTGTGTATATCTGTTTTATGTTTTAGCCTCTCGCTATTGTTTATTTTCTGTTTTAAGAGTTCATTTGTAGATAATTTATGTATAGGGTTAAAACCTAGAACCTAGATATTACATATTTGTGACATGTTTGACAAAATTCCTGTCACGGCTAGTAGGGTTCCAGTCAAGTCCTTATTACAGTATCTTCTTTTGCACCATTGTTTCGTTGTTTTATTTCATTTATGAACTTGTCATTGAGTTTTGGGAATTAGCCTAGGCTCTGGTCCTGAAAAACTTCCTTAAATCCCGCTGATGCAAACACAAGTCTGGGAAATTGAGTCCCTTGATGCATGCATGCCTATGGCATGGGAGCATCCAGAGCTTCCCAGATGCACCCATACCTATAATGTGGGAGAGTTCGAGGATTAAGTTGGTTAAAAACTCACTGGGACCCAGGGGCTAGTTACCTGAGTGGTTGGGATGGTTCATGGTAGTCTTGTTGATGATGTGGAAGGTTTTTATTATGTGTTTATGTCGATTCCACTTCTTTAAGGTCACTGGAGGTTGGATATGATCATAGTAGCCTCTCGTCACATGTTTACCTTGGTTGGCCAGTTACATGGGTAGATGTGGGATGAGGGTGTTACAATGTCGATTTTTATGTGTGTGCATCTATATCTAAATTCTCTATTTTATTTTATTTTTCAGTTATTTTATGGTGAAGATTGAAATTGTGAGTTATTCGTTAATTGTCGTAAAAAAATAAATTGTTAAAAATTAGGATAATAAGATCCAATAATTGCAACGAAGGAATTTTCACATGGTATCAAAGTGTTCTTGATTATATTAGAGGCTAAGAAGAAAAATATCAGAGAGATCGTGAAATTTATAATGGATATCTGAAGCACAAAGTTTATATCTACGTAGGCTAGTCAGGCAACATGAATTGTTATGCAAGAAAATCAATTTCTAGAAGCAGAGTACAGGAAAAGTTTGATTTTCCCAGAGAAAAATTCCAGTAGGAAGTGTATTTGTCAGATGAATGGTTTCAATGAGAATATTAGTTAATTCGTTGAGCATATCTAGGCACAAAATATTTGCAGCAAGGGTTGTAGTTGCATATATGTGCAAGGAAGGAAGAGAAAATCACACAGGGAAGGAAGATCAAAATTTCTAGCAGAGAGGTCACAACAGGTATCATAGATCAAGATAGACTTGATAGAGACTGAAAATTTGGTGTCTAGAAGGTTAGGATGCAATTCCTTTTGGATGAGCATGTTCTGAAGGAGTTTGTGACAACAACCATAGATGTATCAACAAATCCTATCTAGTTCCAAAAATATAGGAAGGACATGGCCAAGGCAAAGATGATGTTCCTTGATGGAGTTTGATACCATATTCTCTCGCATATTGCAGAAAATAATACAACAAAGGAAACGTTGTTGTAAAACTATATCAAGATCCATTAGAGAATAATAAAATGATTCTCAAGGAGGAGTTGAGGACCACAAAGATGCAGAAGGGTGAAGGCATGACTCCATTTCTCACCAGAATTCAGAATTTATGAGATGAATTAGCAATTGTAGGTGATAAAACATAAGACAATGAACTTGGGCAAATAGCACTAAATGGATTTACCATAGAGTGGGAAACATTTTTTCAGGGAATCACTGGACGGGAAAAAATTCCTAATTGGGACTGCCTATGGACTGATTTCATGTCTAGGGTAGTACTAGTAGCATTAGAAAAGGGCTAGAGGTTGCGAAAGAGGAGGAAAATGTAGCCCTTGCTAGTATGTGAAAAGCGAAGAAGGGTCCTAGTCAGGGACAAAACTCAAAGTGAGGAAAAAAGAAGGCAAAGGACATGTTGAAGGTAAAATTCTTTGGGTGTGGCAAGTTTGGCCACTATGTCACCTAATTTCCCAAGAGAAAGAAGGATAATGGTAAGGAGAAGACGACATATTTGACGAAGATAGAAAAGTTGAATTCTAGGTTAGAGGATTTTGCATTAATATCGGGTATACCTCTAGATGGAGGAGGAGCATGATTCTTCAAAGTTGCCAGATCGGGTAGGATTTGAGGAGGCACAATATTAGGCAGGTTTTTCCTCATGTATCATTAACTTGGCTATGGTGTCCCACAGTATATAGTAGTAGGAAGATTGAGATGTCAGCAAGGCATAATTATATCTTGAGAGGAAGTGCAATGACTAGTTGCAGTCAAATACTAGATTGGCGCAAAGACATGTGGGCACAGTCAGATACTCAGTAAACATAGTAGAGCTATTTGTAGTCAGAGACTCAAGGGATTGTTGCAGAAGCTAGTTGCAGGGAAAATATATCAATTCTCAGTTGCACTAGTTTCAAAAACATGAGATTAGATGTAGCGCAGACAATGTTGGCAACAGTGTAGGGAGGCACATTGCAGTGTCAACAACAGTGAAAATGCAAAAAGGTTTAGCTGCAGTGTTAGCATATGAATCATAGTTTGCACAATATCTTGGTGGATAGTGACAACATGTTATAGATGTCACACACCAACAGAATGGTTTGACTACACAGGAGAGATGTAGTGGAGTGGAGAGAACACCTTCCTCGCTAAGAGAGTTTGTTAGTTTTTAATGGATTTGGTAGCATCAGACAAGTGTTCTAGTATCGATTTGTGTCTAAGAGGCTAAGGAACATGAGATATCCAAAACTCAAAAAAATTTCATGAGATAAGCTTGTGAAACGCCTTTATTGTGCTGATAGGTGCATTCTACAACCCAATATGACCCTGATGTGTAAGTATGTTTGTGCTTGAGGTTAAATTTTAATTAATGTATTCCAACATAAAAATAAAAAATTTGAAATATAAATAATGTTTATGTCTATCCATCCAATAAATAATAATAAAAATAGAAATAATTAATGTCAGTATTAAACAGAAACGAAAATAACCATATAGATTAAAAAAACTACAATACAAGTATCGCATGTGTTTAATATTTATTTTATCATATACATTGAATTTGAATGGATCATAAATTTACCTTCAACAAATTTTTTTACCACATTAAAATTCCAAATTAGGTAAAATTTTAAAAATATTTATTCTCTACTAAATCCAAGATCATTTCTTAAATCAAAGTTAAAGATTAATTTAACATAAAGAATCCAAAATCTTGCTCCAAAATATTTTATTATATTTTTAATTAATTATTTGTAAAGTGGATCTTTAAAAGGAAAACCATGTTGTATGGATATATTAAAATCTCTATAGACATAAATATTTCCAAGCCAAAGTTGTAATATTTGAACATATTCATTTAATGTATTTTTGTTACAAATTTTATTATCATGCCATGTAAAAAACATCATTAAATATAATATTAATGTCAAAATATTAATATTCATAGTAATAATATTATTAAATCTAATATTAATACCAGTATATTATAATATTAATTTTACTAAACTTAATAATTTTGGATTAATAAAATATTAAATTTAATATAACATTAAATTTGTTATGTTATAATATATACTAACTCTAGATATATATGGGATGGAAGAACAAAGACACAGAGTGATAGAGGTGGAGAGAAAGAGGGAATGAGAGAAAGGGAGAGAGAGGATTTGAGAGAAAGGAGGAGAGAGGGATATAGAGATGGAGTTGGAAGGAGATATAGGGAGGGAAGAAGAAAGACATAGAGAGAGAGAGAGGGAGAGAGAGAGAGAGAGAGAGTATGTATGTTTGGGGGTGAGATAGAGAGACAAAGGAGGATAGATTTAGAGAAGGGGGAGAGAAGGAGAGAGGGAGGGAGATAGTGATAGAGTTGGAAGGAGAAGAGGGAGAGAGAGAGAGGGAAAGTGATGGCGTGAGAAAACGAGAGCGAGAGAGGTAAGGAAAGACACAAGAGAGAAATATGGAGAGAGAGAGAGAGGAGAGAGAGATGATAGAATATGGAGAAAAGTGTAGCAAGTTTTGAGGGTGATATAAGAAAGAAAAAAAAGAAACAGAGGGATATATATATATATATATATATATATATATATATATATATATATATATATATATATAGAGAGAAGAGGAAGGGAAGGAAGGTGGAGATAAGGTGGAGAAGGAGTCATCGAGAGGATATAGATATGGAGAGAGCCATGTGTGTTTGGTGGGGGTGAGAGAGAGAGAGAGAAATAAGGGGAGATGAATTGAGATATAAATATAGATGGAAAGGGAGAGAGGGAAGAATATTTATTACACTATATGCATTGATTTCAGTGTAGATGGCGATTTGTAATCATATTTTATTGCTTGCACTAAATGGGATAAACTAAATTGGAGGGGAGAGGAAGAATGAAGAGAGAGATAAGGGGAGGAGTGAGATAAGGATAGAAGGGTAAGAAAGAGAGAGGGATGCACAAATATGGAGGGGGGAGAGATGGGGAGAGGGAGAATGTGAGAGGGAGGGAGAGAGTGATAGGGTTTGAGGGAAGAGAGAGAGAGAGAGAGAGGAGGAGGAGGGAGGGAGGGAAAAAGAGATGGAGTTGGAACATGAGAGAGGCATGGAAGAAGAAAGATAAAAGAGAGAAAAGTGGTGAGGGAGAGAGGGAGTGACAAGGGAGAGATGGGGAGTGTGTGTGTATGTTTGGGGGTGAGATAGAAAGATAAATAAGGAGATATGGAGGGATATATATATATATGTGGAGGTGGGAGAGAGGGAAGAATATTTCTTGCACTATATGCATTTATTTCAATGTACATGGTGATTTATAATCCTATTTGATTGCTTGCACTAGATGCATTGATTTTAGTGTAGATGTTGATTTCTAATCCTATTTGATTTCTTGCACTAGATGCATTGATTTTAGTGTAGATGCTTTCTAACTCTATTAGTTTGTTGGCACTAGATACATTGATTTCACTGTAGATGGTTATTTTTAATCCTATTTGATTGCTTTCACTAGATTCATTGATTTCATTGTAGATTGTGATTTATAATCCTAATTGATTGCTTCCAGTATAGTGCACTGATTTCAATGTAGATTTTGATTTCTAATGATATTTGATTGCTCAGGGTAGATGCATTGACTTTAGTGTAGATGTTGATTTATAATCCTATTTGATTGTTTGCACTAGATTCATTGATTTCGGTGTAAATGTTTTCTAATTCTATATGATTGTTTGCACTAGATGCATTGGTTTCAGTGTAGATGTTGATTTCTAATTCTATTTTATTATTTTCACTAAATGTATTGATTTCAAAGTACATGTTGATTTCTGATCCTATTTAATGCTTGCATTAGATGCATTGATTCCAATGTAGATGATGTTTTCTAATCCTATTTGATTTCTTGCATTAGATGCATTGATTTTAGTGTAGATGTTGATTTATGATTTGATGTAATTGGATGTATGATGGTACACTAATTTTAAAGTGATTGAATTAATAGTGTGATTGATTTTAGTGTAAGCACAAAAAAATTATTGAGAATGTGCATTTATTTTTGTGTTATAGTAATTCAACCTATTAATATTGGATAGAGAGAGAGAGAGAGAGAGAGAGAGAGAGAGAGAGAGAGAGAGAATGTAAGATGTTTACTACAATAGCTTGAGTTAAATATTTGAATTGATTAAGATTCCAACTACCATTTTCATATAATTGATATGAAAATGATGACAAATCTAATAGGGGTGACAATAAGGATAGTGGAAGAAAATAGTTTGAGATTGATCACAATGAAGACTATTTTTAATTGACTACATTCTTATTATTCAAAATTTCTACCATTCAACACTATTGCATTGTCACTTTGAAATTTGTATTTCATCATTAAAGTCATTAAATATATCTATCCTCTCAATAGAATAAGGTACTAAGAAAATTTAAAATTAAAACAACTCTTCAAGATATATTTAGTAATACCTGGAGGGAAACCATTGAGAATCAATTAGTTGTCAAAAGTTGTGATACCAAAAAATAAATGAAATAAACGTGAAATATAAATACTCCTACAAATTATTGACAATATTGTCTTCCTTCTTCATTACCAACTAATTACTAATAGAAAATGACATACACATATGGAAATATAACACAACAACGGTAACATTCACAAACATTACCATCCAAATCCAAACACACAAACCACTAAAAGCATCTAAACACTGACAAAAACCACTCAAAACATCCAAACACATACGTGCAAACCATTCAGGCGAAGAAAAATAGACTAAATTAAAGAAGAGAATGATATGGGAATCTTAAGAAAAAAAACCATAATGTAAATTTCAAAGTTTGAAGTTTATCTCAAACATATACATAATAATGATAATCTAAAAATGTGACATTGTTTCCCTCAGTTGGAACTAACCTAGATCCATCTTAATCTAGATCTATCATGTGTTGATAGGGATCAAATCCATCGAGGTGAAAACATTTCTTCAAATTCTACATTCCAATCATAAGGCTTTCACATCAAGGGATTTGATCCCTCTCAATGCATGATAGATCCAGAGTTAGATGGATCTAGGCTGGTTAGATTAAGAAGTCTTCATTTAAATATTTCCTAAGTCTAACATAGGAAAAGTGGTTAATTAAATTGAATTAATTAAGAAGATCGACATATGATCTAGAGACTTCCATAAAATCACATGAATCAAGTTTGAAATAATCTTAGTAATTGATTAGGATCTAATCATTGTCATTGGAACTTCGGATAAAGATTATAAGAGAAATTCAATTGGATGGAGAAAGACACAAGAGGGGAGTGAGTTACCTTGGCATATCGAGCTATCCAGTTGTTGTGATTCAACACGGAAGAGAGTTCATAGAAGGAGAGCATCAATGATTGAAGAGAAAAAGGGGAGAATTTCCAGAGAAATTCTCTAGTGGTTTTCTAGTTTCCAATAGTAGGGAAGGAAGGCCAAAATTTCCAACAGACGGATCAAGTTCTGTAGTGCGAGTTTCCTAGTTTCTAGAGTGAGTTGCCCAAAGAGGTTCAATTTATGAAAAAATCAATTTTGAATTTCTATTTCAGCTATAGATTTATTTCTCATACATGTTTCCACAATAAGTTATTTACAAAACCCTTAAAGAAAATTTTAAAACTAAACACTACTGCAATTATCAATCAAGTACATATAGAGGAAAGAACAGTAAAATGCAAGCATAAGAACCAATCACAATGACAGTTATTTTTGGACAATTTTCCCTGGAAAAACCCAATGTGGGAAAAACGGTGCAGCAGATGAAGGTTTATACATCAATCTTCAACAGTAAATTATTTACAAGGAAATAATGGTAGACTAACTGAGAAACTTCATGAGAAAACACCTGAGATAAATTCTCATCAACACTCTAGAATTTCTGACACTCTGAGGACTCACTACCCCAGTCTATGCCACCTTTGTGTGTCTCTCCACGTAGATCCCGCGTCACTCTGTGTGAGCTCTCTACGCTGAAGCTTTGTGATGCCCTCTCCGGCCTTCTGCATCCTTCTTCCCTCGAGCCCTAACACTGTTGATGCCCTATGCTTCCTCTGCCATATAACTCTCTCTCTGAAATTGAATTATACTCCTTCAGAATCGACTTCCTCGGGTCACTGAGTGTATTCCTGACTTTATTTCCAAATGACCCTCAAGTCTTCTTTTATAATCTTCTCATTGATGAGTCAATGACCCAGATTAGAAGTCTAATCAATGGCTAAGATTAAAACTTGAATTGATCTTCATTCTCTAGAATATTCACACTCTGTTTTATTAATACCCATTAATTATTTAATTTCCCTAAGTTTAGACTTAGGGTCTCCATTAAAATAATTAATTATTTTTATAGAACATGAATCAAGTGGAATCTCCACAAACGGTTTCTGGGTTCTTTGGAATACTGGTGCCTAATATTCCTCACCAAATTTGAGACTTAGATCACTTTTTGATGCGAGGAAAGTGTTCTAACAATTTTCCTACTTCATACTTCTCTGACCCTGAAGCATCCTCTATGCTACTGATGCTTGGTTGTTGCTGCCCTTCATCTGTTGTGCTGCTGCCTTTTGTAATGTTTCTAGTTACACTGCCACTGTCACTACCTCATTTGTATTGTAGATCCCTCTCAACTATGCATCTGTCCATTTCTACTACTGAAATGGATTCTTGATCATTCCCATCTTCTCTCTGAAGTAGACAAACTTTATCTTTCCTAGAGATCTAGTGAGGATGTCCACCACCTGTTCTCCTATCAAAGTGTACTGCAATTGTGCAGCTCCCCACTGGACACAATATTTGATGAAATGACACCTGATGTCAATGTGCTTTAATTGGTCATGAAACACAATATTTTTAGAGAGCCTGATGCAACTCTGATTATCACATAGAATGTAGGTCACTTCCATATTTTCCTTGAGTAAATTCACAAGCAGCTTCCTCAGCCATATGGCTTCACACGAAGCCATGCTTGTTGCCATATATTCCGCCTCATCTGAACTCAGAGCCACGTATTTATGTTTCTTTCTATACCAGGAAGTCATTCCTGATCCAACACTGAAGTAGTACCCACTAGTACTCTTCCGATATACTCGGCTTCCATCCCAATCTGCGTCAGTGAACCCACTCAATATGATGTCATTGCGATGTGTGTATCTCAATCCAAGCTTGACTATTTCCTACAGATATCTGAGAACATGCTTGGCTGCTGCCCAATGTGCCCTACTTGGTTCCACCATGAATTGACTGAGGGTGTTGAAAACATAACAGATGTGTGGCCTAGTATTGACCAAATACATTAGGGACCCTATGAGCTACCTATACAGGCTAGGATCCACCTCATCATCTTCGGAAGTATCAATCTTCTTCCAGTTGGTGATCATTGGTGTAGCCATGGGTATACAGTATTCCATATTGAACCTCTTCAATATTTCTATAGCACATCTCCCTTGACCAAGGAACATCTCACCCTTCTGCTGCCAAAATTCCAACCCCGGAAAATAATGCATCAGCCCCAGATCCTTCATGTCGAATTCTGCAACTAAATTCTCCTTGTAGTCCTTGATGAGCTTAGATGATCCTATTAGGAATAGATTATCTACATACATCACTAGTATCATAGGGTCATCCCCTACTCTCAAATAGTAGAGATTAGGATCTACGTCACTCTTGACGAATCCCATTTTTGCAAGTAGTCATTAATTCAACCATACCAAGCTCTAGGGGTTTGCTTAAGTCCATAAAAGGATTTCTTAAGCCTACACACATGAGTCTTCTGCTCATGCGACTCAAATCCCTCTGATTGTTCGATATATATACTTCTTCTTCTATTACCCCATTCAAGAATGCAGTCTTGATGTCCATCTGGTGAATCTCCTATCCCATCTACACAACAAGGGATATCACAGATCTAATAGAAGTATATCTGGAAACTGGGAGAAGATCTCTTCATAGTCTATCCCTTCCTTCTGAGCATACCCCTTTTCCACAAAATTGGTTTTAAATTTTTCTATGTTGTCATCTACAACATATTTGATCTTGTAGATCCATCACGAACCCACAATTGATCTATTTTGAGGCCTAGGAACCACCTTCCAGACATCATTTTTCATGATGGAACTGTACTCTTCCACCATTGCATCAACCCATACCTAATTTTGAGATTCCTCTCGAAAAATAGAGGGTTTCCCAACCTGGGCTACCAAGGCTTGGTATCTGTCCGATTTCCTGCAGTGCCTCTTTCCTCCATGAAGTTTACATCCCACCACACTACAACCTTCCTTTTACCAGGAATGTAGATTATGTAAGCCTTAGAATTTTCACTGTATCCTACCAGATACCCCTTTTCAGCAGTCCTATCCAATTTTTTCCTCTTCTCTTCGGGTACATGGCAATATGCCACACTACCAAAGATCCTGAAGTGGCTTACCTCTGGCTTCTTTCTAGGGAAGACACCTTATGGAGTGATATTACCCAATGCATTATGAGGAACCTTGTTCTGAACATATACATATGTGTTACAAGCTTCAGCCCACTGAAATTTGGGCATGTCTTAATCATACAACATTTCTCTTGCAACCTCCACAATAGTTCTATTATTCCTTTTTAAAACTCCATTATGCTCTGGATTATATCGATCAATCCACTCTATTCTAATGCATTCCCTCACACAAAATTCTGTGAATTATTTATCAATTTATTCTCCACCATTATCTAATCACGTAATCTATATTCGCTTTCCAATCATATTCTCAACCAGAGCTTTAAACTCCTTGAATCGGTCAAAGACTTTGTCTTTGGTCTTCAGAAAGTAGATCCAAGTTTTCCTGGAATAGTCATCAATGAAGGTGACAAAATACTCGGAACCACTAAGATATCTAGTGGACATTGGTCTGCAGATTTTGGAGTGTATCAATCCTAACACACTTTTAGCCCTATTACTGCTTCTGAGGTAGGATTCCTTAGTGTACTTCCCTAGTACGCACCCTCTGCAAACGTCATCTCATTTGGTGCTCAGATTTAAAAATCCTATGAAGATCTTCTTGAGAATTCTCAAAGCCCCATGATGTAAGTGCCCCATTCTCCTGTTCCATAGCTCATTCAAATCCTTCTATTCATAGTTTCCTATCAGTGCCATTGGATATTCGAGTTGTAAATTATATAGTTTCTTGCTCCTGACTCTGATTTGTGCCTTCTTCTTCCAACTCGGGTGTTTGACATATACTCTTTTACCAATGAAGTTGACGGCATAACCCTTGTTTTGTAGCTGAGACAATGAGAGTAAGTTCATCCCCAAACCAGGCACATGCAACACAATGGTGGCTCGAAGCTTATTTACAGCTTCAGTTTGAAATATTATGCTACCTCTCCCAATAGGGTTACACTAATCCAGATTTATGCAAGAACGCAATAAAATACAGAAATAAACATAAACAAAGAGATGCATTAGAAATAAAACTTCATGTCATTAAAATCAAACGACTGAAATATGCTTATAGACATAATGGAAATAAACTAGCTATGGCACTGGTAGCTTATCTCTAAGAAGCGATGTGGCGGCTACAGGCCTCTGAAATATGTGACAACGAGGCTCGAAGGCCTATTTATATTGAGAAACAATGGAAAACCATAAAAATCCAAAAACATAACCCTAGGAGATGAAGCACCAAAACTATGGGTTTTGTTTGGGTAAATTGGTACATCAACTTCCCGGGGACGTAAATTTGGCATATGATCTCCATTTGACGTGCTCAATACCTCGTTAGAAATATATATCTTATGACTACAACTTTTTATGTGAGAAACATTGAAGGAAATTTCATGTTGCTCCTAGTTTTCCAAAAAAACGTCGTTTAGGGCCTCAAAATGGCTTTGGAAGTCCATGACCCGAAAAACTGCTAAAAATAGTAAGTTGTGATGAAACTGAAAAAACTGAAAGAACTGATGGTGGGGTTCCAAATGGAATAGGTGGGTGGCCACCAATATCCACCTAGATCATTCCTTCCCCCTTAGGAAGAAATGGTCCCCATTATATTGAGTTCCTGCATGAGATAAGGCAACTTCTGCTGAACTTAGTATTGGATTTGTCAAAGATGTCATGGACCTGCTGGCAGACGTGATGGATGTGTTCAATAAATTTGGTTGCTTTATCAAATTTTGAGAGTACATGTGTGGATTATGTCTGTGTGGTCACATGAGGTATGTCAACATCAAGCGATGGTGCGCCTAGGTTCATATCAATGGAGTGCTTGAACTGATAGTGTAGACGAACCTATGTGGGTGAGGATAAAATTTCCTTGTATTCCTCCACGAATGTTTCCATCTGTTGATACCGTGCAGGGAAGCCTTGTTTTGATGTAGTGGCCACAATATTCTTCTTTCCCTGTGGGCGAATTGTAATGAAAATAAATTTCCTGGTTTGGGAAAAAATCTTACTGCGTTGTTTTGCAGTAGTCAAAGAGATGGCAGGATGCGGTACTACCTCATGTATCCTGTACAATTTATTTACCTAAGTAATAACAATAGAACGAGGCCTAGACTCATACAAAAAAATTTGCTTCCACAAGTATGGTTGGCCCAATAATACATTAGACACATCAAGAGAAGCAACATCACACATTACCTCATACGTGAATGGCTTGATGATGTACGGAAGGCGGAACTCCTGGAGGACACAAAGATCTCTTCCTTGGTGAAGCCACCCAATGGTGTATTGTTACGGTTGTGCTATGGTTGGTAGGCTGAGCCGCTTCACAAACTCTACTGAAATGAGGTCCTTTTTCCTTACACTATCGACAAGGAATTGCAGTGGAGAACCCTTCACCCACATCTCCAAATGGAAGAGGCACTCCCCCTTCTCTGGATCCTCGGGATCCTCCCCCTCGAGCTTGGTGGTGGAAAAAATGGCACTGGGATTTTCATCAATGATCTGCTTCCCTTTGTCATCGCCCTTGTCTGGTTCTCACATAGGATCAGAACATGCATATGATTCTGGTGCCATTAGTTCGACCACCAACGACTGTTTGGCTCGACACTCATTTTTGTTGTGAGTGGGGATGTTATGAAATTCACACCACTTCCTCATGTCCTTATTTTATTTTTTGGGGTTGTTTTGAGTCACCCCTCTTTGGCTTTGCCCCTTGTTTTTCGGTTAGGGGGTTCCTTTCCCTGGATTCAGATTCATGGATCCAATGTCTCGCTTTTTCTGCTTAAATTTATGCTCGATCTTGGAAGCATAACGATATTTCGTGCCAAGTGAGGTAATGTCGAGGAACTCCATTTCCTCCTAAATGTATCTATGCAAAAAATTGTGATACTTGAGCACCAAATGTCTCTCTGAATCTTTAATACCCAACTTTATGCGCAGGGGATGGAACAAATTCGTTAGTTCGTGCACATCTTGAACCCTTTGCTGCCACAACATGGTCCATTAGATGTACTTGTCCTGAAAACTCCCCACAGGGTAATATTGTTCCTTGATGTCGTCTTGAAACTAATTCCAAGTGGGTGCGGCTAATAAAAGAGAGGGTTCCCTCCCATCCTCTTACTCACCATAGGTTTCCCACCAGTCTTTGACATGGGGGGTGACTTCGAGTGAAAAATTAATATTTTCTCGGTCAGAGAAATCATGGACCAAGAAGTACCCTTCCAGCAAATTCAATCATCTATCTATGGCATCTGCATCGATCTAGCCTTCAACTATAGGAATGTTGAAGTTGACATGTACCTTGAAAGGAGTGGCGCCTCCAAATTGGTTGTTGAATGCATATGTGTCGTCGATGGGCAGTCGTTAAAGGATCTGGGAAAAGTTATCCATCATCTTGTTCCTTTGTTTCTTGAGGGCTTCCTCGAGTAATAATTTGATAGGATCTCCTACTCCCTCGTCTTTATTTTCTTTTTCCATGGGATGTTGTCAGGGTTTGCAAGGCCGATCTTGCTAGGGTTCAACAATATTGAGCCCTAACTCCTTATGCCCTGACCTCGTTGGGGACATGCAAATAAAAACAGATAAAGAAAATACCGCTCTGGTACCACGAATCCAAATTTACGCAGGCACGCAATAAAATTCAGGAATGGACATAAACATAGAGATGACGTGGAAATAAAACTTCATTTCATTAAAATAAAATGACTGAAATATGCTTACAGACATAATTGAAATAAACTAGCTAGGGCGTTGGTAGCTTATCTCTAAGAAGAGATGTGGCGGCTACAAGCCTCTGAATTGTGTTACAATGAGGCTTGAAGGCCCATTTATTGTTGAGAAACAATGGAAAACCCTAAACATCAAAAAACATAACCCTAGGAGATGAAGCGACAACATTATGGGCCTCGTTTGGGTAAATTTCTACATCAAATTCTTGGGGACGTAACTTTGGCATATGATTTTTGTTTGACGTGCTCAATACCTCGTTAGAAATATCTATCTGAGGACTACAATTTTGACATGAGCAACATATAAGGAACTTCCTTGTTGCTCCTAGTTTTCCTAAAAAATGTCATTTAGGGCATCAAAACGGCTCCCGAAGTTCAGGACCCTAGAAATTGCTAAAAATAGTAAGCTGTGTTGAAACTGAAAAATCGAAAGAACCAATGGTGGGTTTCTAAATGGAATAGGTGGGTGGCCACCAATATCCACTTGTATCATACACTTTTCCTTATTTCCCATGGTGATATGGAAATTCATATGCTCTTCCTGGTAGCTTGAAAAACATTCTTGTACTCGAGTCATATGTGTAGAAGCTCCACTATCAATATACCAGACTTCAGGAGAAGCAGAACTTGATACACAAGAAAATTATTCTTCCAGTCTAGAGGCCAATACAGAGATGTCGTGATCCCTCTATTCTTCCATGCTTTCCCTTTTCTCTAGAAAGTTGCATGAACCCTTTCGAGTTGCTACTGCAGTAGCTTCTGGACTTTGTTCCAACGCAAAGTATCCAATATTGTTACTCAATTTAGCTCTGAAACCATGTGAAAAATTCAATTCTAAATTTCTATTGTAGTTATAGATTTATTTCTCCTACTTATTTCCACAATAAGTTATTTACAAAACCCTTCTAGAAAATTTCGAAACAAACACTATTGCAGTTATTACTCAAGTACATATAGAGAAAAGAACATTACAATGCAAGCATAAGAACCAATCACAATGACATAGTTATTTTTGGATAATTATCCCTAGAAAAAACCTAATGTGGGAAAACCGTTGCAGCCGATAAGTGTTTATATATTAATATTTAGCAGTAAATTCTTTACAAGGAAAGAGTGGCAAACTAACTGAGAAAATTCATGAGAAAGCACCTGAGATAGATTCTCATCAACACTCTAGAGAATTTATGACACTCTAAGGACTCACTACCCTAGTCCGTGTCACCTCTGAGTGTCTCTCTGCTCAGAGCCTGTGTGACTCTACGTGACATCTCTACGCTACTGCTTTGTGTTTCTCTCTCCAGCCTTTTGCGTCCTTATTCCCTCGAGCCTTGACACTGTTGATGCCCTTTGTTTCCTCTGCCCTACAACTCTCCCTTTGAAATCAAATTCTATTCCTTCAAAATCGACTTCCTTCGAGTTACTGAGTGTATGCCCAGATTTCTTTCCAAATTAACCTCAAGTCTTCTTTTATAATCTTGTCATTGATGAATCAATGACCCGGATTAGAAGTCTAATCAATGGCTAAGATTAAAACTTAACTTGAACTTCATTTTCTAGAAGATTCACACACGGTTTTATTAATACCCATTAATTATTTAATTTTCCTAAGTTTAGACTTAGGGTCTCCATTAAAATAATTAATTATTTTAATAAAGCATGAACCGAGTGGAATTTATACAGACGGTTTCTGGGTTCTTTGGAAAACTGGTGTCTAAGCCTCCTCACCAAATTTGAGACTTAGATCACTTTCTAATGCTACAAAAATCAAGACAATTAAGCTGTTAGTTCTTGGATATAACACTAGGAGGCATAGTGAATTGTTTCTGGAGGTAGAAACAATCAGGATGACTCAACTAGAGGAGTTTCTAGGGCAGATCAATTTACTCATAGGCAATAGTGCATACTCCCACTCTTTCTAAGAGGATTTTGTAGGGAATGCAAGTTACCCCAGTGAGGGCCAGATTGAGTTGGGGAGAGGAAAAAATATTTTTCCCAATTGAGAAACAATTTTCAGAGTCGAGTCATGGATGCCAAAATTTATAATTCTACATTTTGTTGCATAATAAAATAAACCCTCATTTGTTGCATCAATTTTCGCTTCAGGGTTTTTCTGGGGACGTTAGTCCAAAAATTATCGTGTTATTTTTTTGTGTGTGCATCTATTTCTCAGTTCCTGGTTTTATTTTCCATAGCATTTTTATGGTGAATATTTCAATTATGAGTTATTTGTTAATTTTCGTAAACAATTAAACTTCTAATAGTTAAGAGAATGATATCCAATAATTTCAATCAATGAATTTTCACACCAAACCCTCACCCAACAAGTTCAGCTTATCATTTCGCCCCATCCCATAGCTAATTAGTAGGTCTCCTTGACAAATGAATTTCCATCACCTCTCCAGATCCACCTCAAAATTTCCTCCTCATCACTTACGTCGATTGTTTCATACTAGATTCTATCCTCTATATCCCCCTCGACACTACCCAACCATTATATAAGCTAGTAATCATATGGTTTCTTCCTGTAGGTCTTGTAGGTATGGTATAATATGAATTTCTCCAATATTGATTAATTTGCACCAATACAAAGTTGTTTAGAGTAGGTTTTACATAGTCTAGGGGTTCATATTCTCCTAGGATAGGATCTTGTTTCCATGCATTCCCATAAATTAGAACTAAGTTTCAATTATGTAAATCATACAAATAGTAGTATTGAATAATTTTATTGTTTTTCAAAACATCATTCCAAATCAGGGATCTTAGACTCTCCCCATCCATTCTAACTAGGGATTCTCTTATACCCCTTCAACATGTTTGGATCTCCCTACATCTACCCATAATTCCCCTTTTCTTACAACCATTTCCACCATGATTTTTCCATTAGATCCTACCCTTACATGGGTGATATTTGGTGTTAAGAACTCCCTCCCTCCTTTGGGTGATAGACCTTATCCCAACATACAAGCGCCCATTTCCTTTCTTCATTTGGATCACCCCACAAAAGGGAGCATTATATATTTTTTTATTTTTTTAATAATATTCATAGGATATTCTAGCACAAAAAATATATGCAACATGATTGCATATAAATTATAATTTCTAAGAAGGATACATCCAAGAAGAGTCATGAAACTGAAAGGTCCAATTGGACAGTGTAGAATCCAACTCTATAAGGAGGCCCTCCCAGAGAACATTCTATAGAGATTTTTCCAAGGGTTGTGGGTGGGAGGGGCAGGTGTGAAATTATTTACAATGAAGGAAGGCTCACTGAAATCCAATAATTTTAGTAGTATTTCATTGGATAGGAATAGAAGTATTGAAAAGGAAAATTTACAAGTTGGTATTATTAGTTATTGTTCTTGAGGCTTAAATGAAAACATATGAAGCATCCTTGAATTCCTTGGCTTCAAAAATTAATGGTTTCCCCATAAGAAGAGTGGCATCAATGAACTGTAGGTGAGAAAATAGAGAAAAGTTAGAGAAGACAGAGCAAGGTTAGGGAATTAGGCTAGAACTCGGAGCTGACTCTCCTATATTTCCTTTTTGATATATATTTTGATACCTTTAGCAATAATAATATAGAGGAATGGGGGGGATAGGATCATCTCGAATTATCTCTCTAGATGGATTAAAGAGTTTGGACAAGGATCATTTGACAAAAATAGAGAAAAGGGCCAAGGAAAACATATTGCTTATCCATGTAATTGATTCTTGGCTAAAGTTAAAGCTTGAAGCATTGTTTAGGAAATGCTAGCTCAAATTTTCATAATCATTGGACATGTTTAGAATCATTAGCATCCTCAAGTGTTTAATTTTTTGAGAGAATGGATAGCCTCATGAGCTAGAATGTTGCCATCAAGGATTTGATGGCCTTCCACAAAACCTCCTTTAGGAAAGTTGATGGTTTTGAGAACTAGTTTCAATTGAATAGAAATAATATTAGATATGATTTTTTAGATGAAAATAGATAAGGAAATAGTTCTAAACTTATTTGTTGCATATTTTTCTCTCTTTTGGTGTAAGATACAAGAAGGTGGTATTGAAAGATTAGAGCAATCACATTTTTTGTCTTGAATTTTCCTTAGCTTCCTAAGTGTTCTCCCCAATGACCATCCAGCCAACAAGCCTAGAAAAAATTGGTCATGAAACCATTTAGGCCTAGAGATTTATCTACAGTCATATCCTATACTACATTCTCCACTTCCTTGAACATTATTGGTTCCATTAGACTCAGGTTATCATCTGGAATTACCAATGGTGCAATTCCTTCCATGATACATCGTGTTGTGAAACTAGCTCCAAAAAGAGAAGAAAAGAGATATCAATGCCTTAGAAATAAGCCACTTCAACGGGGAAACCTCCAATACATTACATGAATGAACAATTCTTGGATGATTCAAATTACAAAGCATCCTTTCTATATATAGGAGTCCATGGGGCCACAATGTAATCCTAGCCGACCTAAAAATAATAATTTAAGGGCACAATAATAAACATAAGCTACACTAACAACAATAAGGGACTATACTAGTAATATAGGGACCTAACATGCCCCTCTCCTTCAAAAAATTGTTTTCCTCAACACTTGAGTAGCTCTGGGTGCTTCTGTATAAAATTCTCATCCTCCCATGTAGAATCTTCAGTGGGTAAGTTCTTCCACTTGATGAGATACTCCGAAATTGATCGATTCCGTAGTTGTCGAGTTCTTGTTTCCGTGACCGCTTCAGGTTCCAATATGATTTTTCCTTCCTCATCAAGTTCTGGCAATATTGTTTGAACTGGAAGATTTTCACCTATAACCTTCTTTAAGCATGAAACATGGAAAATTGAATGCACTCGTGAAGAAGCAGGAAGCTCCAATTTGTATGCCATAGTACCAATCTTTTGCAACACCTTGTAAGGACCATAGTACTTTGGTGATAATTTATTATCCTTCTTAGCTTGCTCGAGGGACATTTGTTTGTATGGTTGTAGCCGTAAAAATACCCAATCTCCTACATCAAAACTTCTCTCGCTGCGATGTTGATCTGCCTGTTGTTTCATTCGATTTTGTGCTAAATTCAGGTTATCCTTTAAGAGTTGGAGAACTTCTTGCTGATGCTCGATGTGATCTTCCACTGCTTGAACCTTCGAATTTTCCTGTAAAGATGATGTGATGGATGGTGGATGATATCCATAAAGTGCCATAAATGGGGTCATTTTTGCTGCAGTATGGAAGGAAGTGTTATACCACCATTCAGCGAGAGGTAACCACTTGACCCATTGTGTTTGTTTATCAAATACAAAACAACGAAGATATCCTTCAAACATTTATTTACTATCTCAGTTTGACCATCAGATTGAGGATGATAAGATGAGCTATGAGCTAATTGAGTACCCAAACAAGAAAATAACTCCGTCCAAAAATTTCCAGTAAAAATGGGATCTCTGTTGCTCACAATAACCCTTGGGCTTCCATGTAGCTTTTTAATTGTGTCCATAAATGTAGTAGCAATTGTACTTGCTTTAAATGGATGAGATAATGCACAAAAGTGTGCATACTTGGTAAGTCTATCAACTACCACCATGATGACACTCTTTCCTTCGGACTTAGGTAAACCTGTGATAAAATCCATTGAAATCTCCTCCCAACGTTGACTTGGAATGGATAAAGGTTGTAGAATACCCGGGGTCTTAATTGTCTCAACTTTATTCTACTGGAAAACCAAACATTCGGCCACAAACTTTTGAATATAAGATTTAAGGCCATCCCAAAAAAATTCTTTCTTCACCCTGTGGTCAGTTTTTAAAAATCCTAAGTGTCCTCCTAAAGGAGAAGTGTGCAATTCCAAAAGAGTCTTTTGTTTTAGTTGGGAATTCTTACAAGGATATAGCGATCTTTGTACCATAAGGAATCATTTTTCCAACTAAATGTATCAGATGTACTAGGATCTTGCTGTAACTTTTGAATGAGTGTCCACACTTCTTCTTCCTTCTTCCATTCATCTCTTGCTTCGGTTATCCAATCTGGTTGGATAATAGAAATGGCACAAAGCAATGCTTCCACCTCTTCATTCTTTCTTGAGAGTGCATCTGTAACAACATTGAGCTTCCCTTTTTTGTATATTATTTGAAAGTCATAACCCAACATCTTTGTGACCCATTTTTTCTACTCTTCTGAAGATAGTCTTTGTTCCAAAAAGTGTTTAAGACTATCATGATCAGTTTTTACCTTGAAGTGTCTTCCCATTAGGTAAGTTCTCCATTTATTTAATGCATGCAGTATTGCTAACATTTCCTTCTCATAAATAGGTTTCTGTAGATATTTTCCTTTGATTTGACGACTTTCAAAAGAAATGGGTCTTCCTTCTTGCATTAAAACAACACCAATTCCATTTCTTGAGGCATCACATTCCACAATAAAGGTTTTTGTTAAGTCCGGTGTAGCTAAGACTGGTGCTAGGCACATTGCCTCTTTAAGATGTTCAAAGGCCTTAGTTGCTTCAGGAGTCCATGAAAATGCATCTTTATTCAATAATGTTGTTAGAGGTGCTTCTATTCTCCCATAATTCTTAACAAACTTTCGAAAATACCCTGTTAACCCGAGAAATCCTCGCAACTGCTTTATGGTTGTGGGGACTTTCCATTCCTTAATGGCTTTAATTTTGTTAGGGTCTACCTTAACACCCTCGTGAGATACAATATGACCAAGATATTCCACCTCTTGTACTCAAAAGAAACATTTGGATGTTTTTGCATATAATTGTTTCTTTGCAATAGTTTGAGCACCCTGTCAACATGTTGAACATGATCCTTCCAAGACCTGTTGTAGATTAGTATATCATCAAAAAATACTAGCACAAATTTTCTAAGGAAGGGTTTGAAAATGGAATTCATCAACCCTTGAAATGTAGAAGGTGCATTGGTAAGGACAAAAGGCATGACCAAAAATTCATAATGACCCGCATGAGTTCAAAATGTTGTTTTCAGAATATATTCAGTCTTCATTCTAATTTGATGATACCCTGAACGAAGATCCAACTTGGTAAAATAAATTGCTCCATGTAATTCATCCAATAATTCATCAATCACAGGAATGGGAAATTTATCTTTAATGGTGAGCTTATTGAGCTTCCTATAATCCGGACACATTCGCCATGATCCATCCTTCTTGTGTACCAATACTACAGGAGCAGAGAAAGAACTTTGACTAGGTTGAATTATACCCGCCTCTAACATTTCTGCAATCATACGTTCAATTTCGCTTTTTTGGACATAAGGATATCTATAAGGCCTGATGTTTGGAGGAACACTTCCTGGAATCAAATGAATAGCATGATCATGATCACGAATAGGTGGGAGTCCTTTTTGAGTTTCAAAAACCTTGGAATGATTGTCCAAGACTTTTTGGAGATCTGCAGAAATAGATGATTTTGATGTTGGAACTTCTAGTGAGCATAATTGTGCAATTATGCCTCATTTTTCTTTCTTTAGAAGCTTTGTCATGACATTAGAGCTTATTATATTTCCTGGATTCCCTACAATACATCGTAATTCGACTTCCTTTCCTTCTAAAAAAAATTCAAGAAAAGTTCTTGAAAATTAAAAGCTACCGTCCCCAAAGATTGTAACCATTGTACTCCTAGTACAACATCAACACCTCCCATAGGAATGGAAAGCATTGGAATATTAAATACATATTCCCCCATGGTTAGCTTGATATTATGGAATTTTCCAGAGAAAATTATAGTTCCTCCATTTGCAACCATCACTTGACATTCTGGTGCTGGGTATAGGAAACAATTCAATTCCTTGGCTACCTTACAATGAATAAAATTATGGGTACTACCTGAATCAATCAACACTATTACCTTTTCTTCTTGATATGTCCTTCTATCTTGAGAGTTTGAGGAGTGGTAATTCCTGCCAATGCATTACATGATATGGTCGGACTCATTTCTTCCTCTTCTTGGGTTGGTTCCTGGTGTATATCCTCTTCTTGTTCATTTTCTTCTTCCTCTTCACAATCTATGTAAAATAATTTCTTCTTAACACACTTATGACCTTTAGTGTATTTGCTATCACAACTGTAGCAAAGCCCTTTTTCTCTTTTTTCTTCCAATTGTTGTGGTGTCAACCTTGTAGGTTGTGGAAATCTAGGAGTAGCAACACTTCCCTCTTTATAGAAGTGAGTGGTAGGCTTCCTTGTCACTATAATTTTACATTCAATTTTTATTTCCAACCTGAATGCCTTTTCCAATGAATCAGGTTCCAAAATGTGAACTTCATGTTGGATGTTATCCTTTAAAGTACCTATGAAGAGATCAATCATGTGTTCCTCTGAAATATCAGTTACCCTTATATTCAATTTTTGGAAGTCCTCAATGTGCTCCCCCATTAAACCCTTTTGTTTGAGATTTATCAATTGGCTAAAGAAGGTGTTTCTCTTTGTATCCTCATAATGTGCTATTATTTCCTCTGTAAAAATTGACCAAGTGACAATTTTTTTACAGGAGCAAAGCCATCGATACCATAAAAATGTATTTTGTTCTAAATTTAAAGTTGCAATGCGTACCTTTTGTGTGTTTTGCACATTATGGAAATCAAGATATTGTTCCATCTGTAGTATCCATGTTACAGGATCCTTTACATCAAACTTCTTCATATCCATTTTTCGAATATGGTGGTTCTTCTCGCCAACATTAGATTTTATGAAATCACGATTAACATTTATTTTGTTCTCATCATGAGTTTCCTCTACTATCTTTTCACCATTAGGAAACATTTCTTGTATCAACTTTGTCAAACCTTCCATGTCTGCTTTTAGATCATTCTTCATGTTTTCCATTTTTTCATCGATCTTAGCTTCCATTTCATCCATCTTAGATTCCATGCCAGCTTCCATGCCATCCATCTTAGCTTCCATGCCATCCATGCCATTCTTCAAACCATCCATCTTATATTCCATGCCTTTCTTCAAACCATCCATCTTAGTTTCCACGCCTTTCTTCAAAACTTCCATGTCATTTTTTGTTGCTCTTTGCGAGAGCGAAATTTGTTGCACTTGCTCTTGTAATTTTGATATGTCATGTTGTCATTCTTCATCTTCATGAGTCATAGTAGAGATTTCTAAAGGCTTAATGGGTGTTGAATTCTTTTTAGGGGCCATTTTAGAATCCAATATTGATATCTATTCTACAATATTCCCTTGGAATCAATTCAACTTGATTCTTCAAACAAGACTTATGCAATTCGGAAAAAAAATACACACCTTTTTCTTGCTTTTGAGGATCTTGATATTGAAATTGAATTATCTCTATAATTGTGGATCCTCAATATTTGAAATTCAGCCCTAGAGTAGCCCTCTGAATCTTCTTTCAAATGCCACAGGTCTAATCTGATTTGGATTATTCAAGGCAAAGTTATGTCCAATCTCCCACAATGACCCAATTTTGGACTGGTTCAGTAGAGCGAACATGTACGACTTGATACATTTCACTGTTTCCTCCTTTGGCTCTGAAATTGATAGACCAAAAACTATAGTCCTACACTTGCAGCCAATTTTTACAGCATTCCAATCCGATGCTCAGAGAGAGAGATATGAAGATTTTCCCATGATCACCTCTTTGAGATGAAATTCAGAAGCCTCAAAAAGCCCTAACGTCCACAGATCATATCTCCGAAAATATTGCGAACCAATATCTGAAATTTTTCGATGATGTTCCTAAGGATTGCGGCTTCATACTCTAAAAATTTTAGCTTTTGAACCTTCGTAGAAAAATATTTATTACGAAAATACCACAATGACCTGTTTAGGTTAAATTCAGGAGCTTGCAAAATGACCTAACTTGCACATATCATATCTCTGACAATCTTGTGAACCAAGCTCTGAAATTTTGTGATGATATTCCTCAGGATTTTGGCTTCGCACTATAAAAATTTCAGATTCTGAATCTTCGTAGAAAAAACGTTATAGCGAAAATGCCACGATGACCTGTTTGGAGCAGCGAAACCCTAGAATCTCAAAGCTCTGATACCAAATTTTGTGAAACCAGCTCCAAAAAGAGAAGAAAAGAGATATCAACGCCTTATAAATAAGCCACTTCGAGGGGGAAACCTCCAATACATTACATGAAAGAACAGTTCTTGGATGATTCAAATTACAAAACCTCCTTTCTATATATAGGAGTCCATGGGGCCACAATGTAATCCTAGTCGACCTAACAATAATAATTTAAGGGCACAATAATAACAATATAGGGGTTACAAGGGTACAATAATAAAAATAAGGGGGTTACACTAACAAAAATAAGGGACTATACTAGTAATATAGGGACCTAACACTTCGAGTTGCAGAGAACAATCCACCGCACATTATTAAATGCACTGTTCAAAAGGAATTAGAAGCTATCTTTCTATGTCTTCATGTTTTTTCAACCTTGTCCCCTTTGCTTGTTTTTGAAGGGAATCATCGAAGAAACTAGTGTTATTTGTCTCCTTCCTTCAGCCAAAAAATACTTGATTTTTATTTGCGTAGGGATTCTTCTTGTGATTCACGCAGTTAGACCTCTATTTGGAGTTTTTATTCCCTCTATAGTATGAGAATATAAATATCCCCATATTATATGTAATTAATTTCCTACTCAAGTTTTCCTTTTCCTTAAGAAATGTTGTTGAAGCATTCTCTATTCCATTTTTTTTATAAATTATGGCATTTATATGCTATAGTTTCTATTGGATTTGATGCATTTTGGTATGATATAAATCTACTTCTTCATTGCACCAATTATAATTATTAGGAAGAAAATTATTATTGTTCCGACCACAAATTTTCAAATCAAAACAAATTTGACCTCTATTTTATACCATTTTCTCATAGAACCATAATCGTCCAATGATTAGATCCAGAAAATGAGATAATTTCGGATGCAATAGCCCGGAGGGATTGAAACCATGATTTTGAAACAAGGAACTAATTGAGACAACTAACAATCAGATGGTTTCCCTCCTCTCCTATTATTCCAAGTGAATAATTCATTATTAGTTGGGATGTCAACTTGGTGCAACTAATCTATGCTTTCTTTAAAGTCTTGATTATCAACATCTAACTTTCTAACTCCTCCATGCATCTCTTGCAAAAAGGATATCTTGGGAGAGTAATTTTGAGATACTTTTACTTTGTATTTTTTTGTCAAAGTTTTTTCATAGAGCTATGAGAAACAATGTTCTTCTTAATTTATTTGATAATGAATTAATAATTATATACCACCAATCATTTTTCCAAACCCTACGTGATAATACATTCCTTTAAATGTATTATATTGAAGATAAAACAATCATCCATGCCTTGAAAGTATAGTGAATGGTTTCATTACATTCATTAAATTACTTCATCTTTTTTTCATTATAATACCATTTTAATTATTAGGTTATCTTTATTTAGATGAAATATTTTGAATACAAGGTAATTATCAATAGTTAAAAACTTTGTTCATTGTTTTCATCACATCCATTAAATTATTTAACATTTTTTCATTATCATAATTTTAATTATTAACTTATATGAATTACATTTAATTATAAGATAGGAAAAACAAATTATATCATTAATGTTAATGTTAATTAAAATTAAACAATATTATTTTACGTAGAGTTTCAAGATAATACTATTTCAAGTAAAATTCGTATAGTAAAATTATGATTTTTTTAAATTGAGATGTATTTTTATATTTAAATAATCATAAAAAATAGATTAAATGATTTTTTCAATAATATTTATAATTGATGATTTCAACAAATTTTTATATATTTTATTAACTTTATTTGAATGATAAGAAATTTTATTCCATGAACACATCACTTTATGAAGTCATAAAATTATACTAGCATACCCCTGAAGCAGGCAAAGGGAACACAAAACATAAGGCATAGTGTGTACATTTTAAATATATAGTTTCTTGACCATAATGGGATGCATTCTTATTAGTTACCTTATTTCTATACATTTTTAAAGTCTATATATTCCACGAGTGTAGTGTCCTCTTTATAATTACTTAGCTCCTCTTAAAAAAACAATTCATAGTATAGGTGTGAAAAGAGGTGGAAGAATTTTTCCCAAAATACAATCTTGGTTGACATGGTTCAATGATGAAGTTTTATGATTTGTTGTGATTAAACATTCAAATAATTATGATTTCAACATACCTACACAATGTAAAACATGATCATCCATATATTTGGATAATTGAAGGTTAGGCACTATTGAAAGCATGTTTACAATGAAGAGTATTACATCCATTTGTACAATAAGGTAGCATAATCTAGTGCAAAATATGGTCATATCAAAATGATGTTGTGTTGTGATTATATAAGAACTAATTTTTATAATTGAAATAATGCTTCAACTTGAGTAAATAGATGGTAACCATTATGACTTGAGACAATTTCAATAAATGAATTTTCACACCAAACCCTCACCCAACAAGTTCAGCTTATCATTTCGCCCCATCCCATAGCTAATTAGTTGGCCTCCTTGACACATGAATTTACATCGCCTCTCCAGATCCACCTCAAAATTTCCTCCTCATCACTTACGTCGATTATTTCATACTAGAGTCTATCCTCTATATCCCCCTCAACACTACCCAACCATTATATAAGCTAGTAATCATACGGTTTCTTCCTGTAGGTCTTGTAGATATGGTATAATATGAATTTCTCCAATATTGATTAATTTTCACCAATACAAAGTTGGTTAGAGTAGGTTTTACATAATCCAGGGGTTCATATTCTCCTAGGATAGGATCTTGTTTCCATGCATTCCCATAAATTAGAACTAAGTTTCAATTATGTAACTCACACAAATAGTAGTATTGAATAATTTTATTGTTTTTCCAAACATAATTCCAAATCAGGGATCTTAGACTCTCCCCATCCATTCTAACTAGGGAATTCTCTTATACCACTTCAACATGTTTGGATCTCCCTACATCTACCCATAATTACCCTTTGCTTACAACCATTTCCACCATGATTTTTCCATTAGCTCCTACCCTTACATGGGTGATCTTTGATGTTAAGAACTCCCTCCCTCGTTTGGGTGATAGACCTTATCCCAAGATACAAGCGCCCATTTCCTTTCTTCATTTGGATCACCCCACAAAAGGGAGCATTATATATTTTTTATTTTTTCAATAATATTTATAGGATATTCTAGCATAAAAAATATATACAAGATTGCATATAAATTATAATTTCTAAGAAGGATACATCCAAGAATAGTCGTGAAACTGAAAGGTCCAATTGGACAGTGTAGAATCCAACTCTACAAGGAGGCCCTCCCAGAGAACATTCTAGAGATATTTTTCCAAGGGTTGTGGGTGGGAGGGGGGGAGTGTGAAAATATTTACAATTAAGGAAGGCTCACTGAAATCCAATAATTTTAGTAGTATTTCATTGGATAGGAATAGAAGTATTGAAAAGTAAAATTTAGGAGTTGGCTTTATTAGTTATTGTTCTCGAGGCTTAAATGAAAACATATGAAGCATCCTTGAATTCATTGGCTTCAAAAACTAATGGTTTCCCCATAAGAAGAGTGGAATAAATTAACTGTAGGTGAGAAAATAGAGCAAAGTTATAGAAGACAGAGAAAGGTTAGGGAATCAGGCTAGAACTCAAAGCTGACTCTCCTATATTTCCTTTTTTATATATATTTTGATACCTTTAGCAATAATAATATAGAGGAATGGGGGGGATAGGATCATCTTGAATTATCTCTCTAGATGGATTAAAGAGTTTGGACAAGGATCATTTGACAAAAATAGAGAAAAGGGCCAAGGAAAACATATTGCTTATCCATGTAATTGATTCTTGGCTAAAGTTAAAGCTTGAAGCATTGTTTAGGAATCATTGGACATGTTTAGATTCATTAGCATCCTCAAGTGTTTAAATTTTTGAGAGAATGGATATCCTCATGAGCTAGAATGTTGCCATCAAGGATTTGATGGCCTTCCACAAAACCTCCTTTAGGAAAGTTGATGGTTTTGAGAACTAGTTTCAATTGAATAGAAATAATATTAGATATGATTTTGTAGATGAAAATGGATAAGGAGATAGATCTAAACTTATTTTTTGCATATTTTTCTCTCTTTTGGTGTGAGATACAAGAAGGTGGTATTGAAAGATTAGAGCAATCACATTGTTTGTCTTGAATTTTCCATAGCTTCCTAAGTGTTCTCCCCAATGACCATCCAGCCAACAAGCCTAGAAAAAATTGGTCATGAAACCATTTAGGCCTAGAGATTTATCTACAGTCATATCCTATACTACATTCTCCACTTCCTTGAACATTATTGGTTCCATTAGACTCATGTTATCATCTGGAATTACCAATGGTGCAATTCCTTCAATGATACATCGAGTTACAGAGAAAAATCCACCACACATTATTAAATGCACTGTTCAAAAGGAATTAGAAGCTATCTTTCTATGTCTTCATGTTTTTTCAACCTTGTCCCCTTTGCTTTTTTTTGAAGGGAATCATCGAAGAAACTAGTGCTATTTGTCTCCTTCCTTCAGCCAACAAATACTTGATTTTTATTTGAATAGGGATTATTCTTGTGATTCACGTAGTTAGACCTCTATTTGGAGTTTTTCTTCCATCTATAGTATGAGAATAGAAATATCCCCATATTATATGTAGTTAATTTCCTACTCAAGTTTTCCTTTGCCTTAAGAAATGTTGTTGAAGCATTCTCTATTCCATTTTTTTATAAATTATGGCATTTATATGCTATAGTTTCTATTGGATTTGATGATTTTTGGTACGATATAAAGCTACTTCTTCATTGCACCAATTATAATTATTAGGAAGAAAATTATTATTGTTTCAACCACAAATTTTCAAATCAAAACAAATTTGACCTCTATTTTATACCATTTTCTCATAGTACCATAATCGTCCAATGATTAGATCCAGAAAATGAGATAATTTCGGATGCAATAGCCCAGAGGGATTGAAACCATGATTTTGAAACAAGGAACTAATTGAGACAAATAACAATCAGATGGTTTCCCTCCTCTCCTATTATTCCAAGTGAATAAGTCATTATTAGTTGGGATGTCGACTTGGTGCAACTAATCTATGCTTTCTTTAAAGTCTTGATTATCAACATCTAACTTTCTAACTCCTCCATGCATCTCTTGCAAAAAGGATATATTGGGAGAGTAATTTTGAGATACTTTTACTTTGTATTTTTTTGTCAAATTTTTTTCATAGAGCCATGAGAAACAATGTTCTTCTTAATTTATTTGATAATGAATTAATAATTATATACCACCAATCATTTTTCCAAATCCTACATGATAATACATTCCTTTAAATGTATTATATTGAAGATAAAAAAATCATCCATGCCTTGAAAGTATAGTGAATGATTTCATTACATTCGTTAAATTACTTCATCTTTTTTCATTATAATACTGTTTTAATTATTAGGTTATCTTTATTTAGATGAAATATATTGAATACAAGGTAATTATCAATAGTTAAAAACTTTTTTCATTGTTTTCATCACATCCATTAAATTATTTAACTTTTTTTCATTATCATAATTTTAATTATTAACTTATATGAATTACATTTAATTATAAGATAGGAAAAACAAATTGTATCATTAATGTTAATTAAAATTAAAATTAAACAATATTATTTTACGTAGAGTTTCAAGATAATACTATTTCAAGTAAAATTCGTAGAGTAAAATTATGATTTTTAAAAATTGAGATGTATTTTTATATTTAAATAATCATAAAAAATAGATTAAATGATTTTTTAAATAATATTTATAATTGATGATTTCAACAAATTTTTATATATTTTATTAACTTTATTTGAATGACAAGAAATTTTATTCCATGAACACATCACTTTATGAAGTCATAAAATTATACTAGCATACCCCTGAAGTAGGCAAAGGGAACACAAAACATAAGGCATAGTGTATACATTGTAAATATATAGTTTCTTAACCATAGTGGGATGCATTCTTATTAGTTACATTATTTCTATACCTTTTTAAAGTCTATATATTCCATGGGTGTAGTATCCTCTTTATAATTACTTAGCTCCTCTTAAAAAAACAAATCATAGTATAGGTGTGAAAAGAGGTGGAAGAATTTTTCCCAAAACACAATCTTGGTTGACATGGTTCAGTGATGAAGTTTTATGATTTGTTGTGATTTAACATTCAAATAATTATGATTTCAACATACCTACACATTGTGAAACATGATCATCCATATATTTGGATAATTGAAGGTTAGGTATTGAAAGCATGTTTACAATGAAGAGTAATACATCCATTTGTACGATAAAGTAGCATAATCTAGTGCAAAATATGGTCATATCAAAATGATGTTGTGTTGTGATTATATACAAACTAATTTTTATAATTGAAATAATGCTTCGACTTGAGTAAATAGATGGTCACCATTATGACTTGAGACAATTTCATGGGTAGCCGACATAACTCGATTAGAGGCTAGAAACCATTGATTCAAATGAGAGCAATAGTCAATCATGCATGATAGGATCATTACATTAGAAATTTTCCATTAGTGGTGGAATTTTGGGTTTGATCATTGTCCTTTCATAAAGTATATATGTTCCATGACCTAGGCGTGAATCCCGTTACAAACAAACCACATATTCCTTGCATGGGATTTTTGAGTGGTTATTAATTAGATTAGTGTTTGTTCCATTCATTGTTTCATTCTCTTAATGAGGTGAATCAAAATCCTAACAAGTTCAATGCTCCTTGGTTAGTTTTGTTTTTGTTCCTTTCATGCTTTCCTTCTCTTAACCATAAATATAAATCGAAATCCTAGAAATTTTAATACTCCTCTCAAGTGACAGTTGTGAAGAGAAGATCTATGATCACATTCTTTATCTGTGAAATTATTAATTAGTCCCATCTCCTCCCTACAACCAAATTTTAGAACCAAGACATGAGGCTAGAATTGATAAAGAATAAACTTTCATAAATGTAGAGTCCATGGATATATTGTAAGCCGGTGTTAAATCATAAGTAATTTCATCTTTCATCAGTTTGATGTCATATGTTACACTTTTATGTTTCTAAAATAACTTTTCTTTAGTGGATACCACAAAGGGAGTATAATTGAAAATGCTCCATATTGTTCATATGAAGAGATCTTGGAGTATTAATTTTCATATTTCCTAAGTTTCAATAGTGATGATGACATGCATAAGTTTACCATTAACCAAACATTGGTTAATAAAATAAATATATTAATTATAATATTTTTTTCTTTCAAATTTTAATAAGCAAAAGGTTTTCCATTAACCAATATCAATGTTGTAGTTAACATATCACTTTATGTAAATAAATGTTTTTAACAATTTTTTTTTAAAATAAAAACACACACACACATATAATAAAATAAAAAACATTATGTTGAGAAGTGTATTTTATTTAAAAATTTCGAAACTAATTCATATATATTTATTAATTAATATTATTAAAATCTTTGAATATAATAAAATTGTATAAAAAAAATTATAAAATTTTTAGAGTGATGAAAATGTTAAGTCCTTGTAATACTAGTATAGCCTTGTTCACGTCTTTGAATACTGCCAACATATAGGGGATATACATGATATAATGTCCCAACTAGAGCTCACATAGTTTGGTGTAGGAGCCTCATCTGGAATACGCCCTGACTGTAATTTACTTAAATATATACCTTGGCTTTAGCTGGAAATACAAGATATGAACAGATGGTTTAAAATTCCAACTCATATGAGATCTCTTCAAACTGAGAATTTCCATGTACCATATATGAATACCTCCCTAATTAAGAGGGAGCATTGAAAAATGTATAACTAGGTTCGGTCTTCATAAATATGAAATTTACTTTTGAGTCTTGTATGTTGTAAAATGAAAGAAAAAATATTATTTATTTTTCAATAATGGGTTTCATGCTCAAGGTATTCTATTTTAGATATCAAGCACCCATTGAGTGATTATAGGGTGTGTCTTAGGTTAATAAGTCAATATATTCATTGTCATATGATGAAGACCCCATCGTGCACATTGTAACTTGTAAAAATAATTATTTTTGTACTTAAAAGTGTTAAAATACCCTCCAAGACCAAGTCGGACTGCTAGCTAAGAACCTAATTTGGGGTACTTTTTCCACCTTAGAAGCCTATATATATGAGGGAACTCGACCTCCCATGGAAAAAAATAATCCTGTCATCAAGCAAGTGAACGAGAAGAAGAAAGAGGCTAGCGAAGGAAGAAGAAGGATGAAGATCAAGTGATTGGTTTAATTTCTATATCTCTCTTCACAAGTGTGAAGGAGACTAGGGTTTCTACTATTGGGTTAGGGTTTTGTTGCTATAGGATCAAACTTGGAGAAAGTGAAAAAATAAGGTTGAAGAAAGTCTCATTAGTTCATCCTCAAGCCCTAAAAGAAGGAGAAAGTCAAGCGAAGGTATCAAGAAGTCTTGGAAGCCCGAAATAAGCTGACACGTATGGAAGAAGTTGTTGTTGGGAGAGCTAAACATTTAAGACTTGTAAAAGAGGCATAAATTATTTTGTTGGGAGTTGAAGTTGTGTTGCTGGAAGAGATTTGACTGGTTTTGACTTGGATAAAGGAAGCGCATCATCAAGAAGGGTGGACTTTGTCTTGGAAGGGTATTGGTCCTGGTCTAGAGGTCTTGGATTTCTTTAATTGAAGAATCTATAAGAAGAGCATATATTTTTAGGTTTTCCCCTCAAGTGGACAAGTTTTGTCCCTAACTTGTAACCTATATCCTTTTTTCTTGTGTACTATTGATATTCTTTTTTGGTAATTTTTTGATGATAAGAACAACATAACAATAAGAGAATAATCTAATAAGTAAGAAAGAGTAAAAATACATCACAAGAAGTTATCAAGTATACTAGAAATCATTCTATATCTTTCCCATTAGATTTCTTCATTAGATTTCTTAACATAAGAGGTTAAGGAACATAAAATATCCAAAACCCATAAAAGGTTTCGTGAGATAAGCTTGCAAAATTCCTTAATTAGATTAATTATACATCATTTAAATATTTCTTAAATCTAACTTAGAAAAAGTGGTAAATTATAATGAATCAATTAAGGTGATCACCTTATGCTCTAGAGACTTCCAGAAAATCACACAGATCAAGTTTGAGATGATCTTAATCATTGATGAGGATCTAATCATAGTCAATGGTGCTCTATTAAGAGATTTTAAGAGAAATTTGATGGGATGGATAAAGACAAAAGAGTGGAGTGAGTTACCTTGGAAAATCAAGCTATCTAGTTATCGTGATTCAACAAGGAAGAGAGTTCCAGTTAGAGAAGGATAGCATCAGTGATTGAGGGAGAAACAAGGGACAATTTCCATAGAAATTATCTAGTGGTTTTCTAGTTTCCAACAACAAGGAAGGAACGTAGAAATTTCCAGCAAAGAGATGAAGTTTTGTAGTGAGAGTTTCCCATTTTCCAAAGAGAGGTTCCCAGAGAGGTTCGAATCAGCGGCTAGTGCTCAGATCTAACATTGGGATGCCTAGAAACTATTTAAGAGTAAGAAACAAGTAGGATGGATTTTCTGGAGGGGTTTTCAGAGCATATAGATTTACTCAAAAGCAGCAGTGTGTACTCCTAGTCTAGTTGAGTGACTTTTTGAGGGAGTGTGAGTTGCCCAGTGAGGGCCAGATTGACTTGGGGATAAGGAAAATTAATAAGCCCAGTTGAGATATAATTTTTGAAGTTGAGCCAGGGAGGCCAATAGCTGTAATTCTCTATTTTTCTACATAATAATATAAACCCTCATCTGCTGCACTGATTTTCCCTTCAGGGTTTTTTGGGGGGCGTTAGTCCAAAAATTATCATGTCGATTTTTATGTGTGTGCATCTATATCTAAATTCATGATTTTATTTTTTGCAGCGTTCTTATGGTAAAGATTGAAATTGTGAGTTATTCTTTATTTTTTCATAAACAATTAAAATATTAGAAGTTAGGAGAATAATATCAATTAATTTCAATTAAGGAATTTTCACATGGTATTAAAACATTCTTGATCATATCATAGGCCCTGAAGAAAACTATCAGAGAGATTTTGAAATTTCAAAGGGATATCTGAAGCAGGAAGTTCATATTTGCATAGGTTAGCCATGTAACATGAATTGTTATATAGGAAAATCAATTTCCAGAAGCAGAGTGCAAGAAAAGTTTGATTTTCCTAGAGAAAAATTACAACAGACAGTGTATTTGTCAGATAGAGGGTTCCATTGACAAGATCAGTTGATTTGTTGAGAATATCTGGGCGCATAAGATTTACAGCAAGGGTTGCAGTTGCATATCTGCAAAAGGTAAGAAGAGAAAATAACACTAGGAAGGAAGATCAAAATTTATCGCAGAGAGATCACAATAGGTCTCAGAGATCAAGATAGATTTGACGGAGCCTCAAAATTTGGTGTCAGAAAGGTTAGGATTCAATTCATTTTGGATGAGCATGGCCTAAAGGAGTTCGTGAAAGAAACCATAGAAGTACCAACAGACCCTATCTAGTTCCACAAATATAGGAAGGATATGGCCAAGGAAAAGAGGATGGTCCTTGATGGAGTTAGAGACCATATTGTCTCGTATATTGCAGAAAAGAGTACAACAAAAGAAATGTGGTATGTCATTGTAAAAATATAACAGGATCCATTAGAGAATCATAAAATGATTCTCAAGGATAATCTGACCACAAAGATGCAGAAGGGTGAAGGCATGACTCCCTATCTCACAAGAATCATAGAATGTCCGAGAAGAGCTAGCAATTTTAGGTGAGATACGAGAAGACAATGAACTTATGCGAATAAAACTAAATGGCTTTACTAGAAAGTGGGAAAATTTTGTTCAGGGAATCATTGGACAAGACAAAATGCCCGATTGGGACTGCTTATGGAGTAATTTCATGTCAAGGGCACTACCAAAAATAGTACAAAAGAGTCGAAGCTTGAGAAAGAGGAGGAGATATTAGCCCTTGCCAGTACGGTAAAAGTGAAGAAGGGTCCTAGCAAGGGAAAAAACACAAAGGGAGGAAAAAATAAGGAAACATACCTGTCAAAGGTCAAATGCTTCAGGTGTGGTGAGTTTCGCCACTATGTCACCCATTGTCCCAAGATAAATAAGGAAAAGGGGAAGGAGCAGACGACATATTTGACGGAGATAGATGAGTTGAATTCCAGGTTGGAGGAGTTTGCATTAATATCGACTATACCTCTAAATGGAAGAGGAGCATGATGCTTCAGAGTTGCAGGATTGGGAAGGATCTGAGGAGGCACAACTTCAGATATATGCTTCCTCATGGATATTTACCTTGGCTACAGGGGTCCACAGTATATAATAGCAAGAGAATCAATATGTCATCGAGGTACAGTCAGATCTTGAGAGGAAGTGCAGAGCTAGTTGCAGCCAAAGACTAGAGGGGCACAAAGACAAGTGGGTGCAGTGAAATAATAAATAAATAGAGCAGAGCTAGTTGTATTCAAATACTCAAGGGATTGTTGCAGAAGCTATTTGCAAGGGAAATAGACCAATTCTCAGTTATAGTAGTTGCACAACATGAGATCAGATGCAGCACAGGCAGTGTTAGCAGTAGTGCAAGGAGACACAGTGCAGTGTCAACAACAACACAAATGCATAATGGTTTAGATACAGGGTTAGCATATGAATTAGACTTTTCACAATAGTTTGCTGGACAATGATATTATGTTACAGATGTCAGACACCAGCGTCATGGTTTGACTACAGAGGAGAGATGTAGTGGAGTGGAGAGAACAAATTCCTCGCTAAGAGGGTGTGTTAGTCTTGATTTGTGTTAAATAGGCTAAGGAACATGAGATCTCCAAAAATAAAAAAATAAAAGGTTTCACGAGATAAGCTTGCAAAATTCCTTTATTAAATTAATTAGGTGTCATTTAAATATTTCCTAATTCTAACTTATGAAAAGTGGTTAATTAAATTAAATTAATTACAGAAAATAACACAGATCAATTCTGAGATGATATTAGTCATTGATGAGGATCTAATCCTGGTCGTTGGTGCTCCACCAAGAGGTTATAAGAGCAAGTCAATGGGATGGAGAAAGACACAAGATATGAGTGAGTTTCCTTGGAAAATTGAGTTATCTAGTTGTCATGATTCAAAAAGGAAAAGAGTTCGAGTTAGAGAAGGATAGAATGATTGATTGAGGTAGAAAAAAGGGAGAATTTCCATAGAAATTCTCTAGTTGTTTTTTGGTTTCCAACATCAGGGAAGGATGGCCAAAATTTCCAAAAGAAAGATCGAGTTCTGCAGTGCGAGTTTCCTAGTTTCTAGAGCGAGTTGCCTAAAGAGGTTCAATTTAGGTGCTAGTGCATAGATCTAGCACCAGAAGGCCTAGAAAATTGTTTCTGAAAGTAGAAACAAGAAGAGAGAATCAATTGCAGGAGTTTCTAGGGCATATCGATGTACTCATAGTAAAAAATGTGTACTACCAGTCTGTCTGAGAAAATTTTCCAGGGAATGCAAATTTCCTAGTGAGGGCCAGATTGAGTTGGGGAGAGGGAAAAATATTTTTCCCTGTTGAGATACAATTTTCATATTTAAAGCATGGATGCCAACAATTATAATTCTCTATTTTTCTACATAATAAAATCAACCCTCATTTGTTGCATTGCTTTTCCATTTGTGGTTTTTCTGGGGACATTAGTCCAAAAAATATCGTGTCAATTTTTATGTGTGTGCATCTATTTCTCAATTCCTGAATTTATTTTGTGTAGCATTTTTATGGTGAAGATTTCAATTATGGTTTATTCGTTAATTTTTGTAAATAATTAAATTGATAATAGTTAGGAGAATAATATCCAATAATTGCAATCAATGAATTTTCACATCAAACCCTCGCCCAACAAGTTGAGCTTATCATTTCACCCCATCCCATAGCTAATTATTATGCTTCCTTGACACAAAAATTTCCATCGCCTCTCCACAGCCACCTCATCTCTTATGTTGATTTTTTCATACCAGAGTCTAACCTCCATATCCCCCTCAACTCTACCCAACCATTGTATAGGCTAGTAATCACATGGTTTCTACCTGTAGGTCTCGTAGATATGGTATCATTCGAATTTATCCAATCTTATTTAATTTGAACCAATACAAAGTTGGTTAGAGTAGGTTTTACATAGTCTAAGGATTCATATTCTCCTAGGATAGGATATTGTGTCCATGCATTCCCCTAAAATATAACTAAGTTTCAATTATGTAACTCACAAAATTATTGGTATTAAATAATTTTATTGCTTTTCGAAACATTATTCCAAATTAGGTATCTTAGACAATCCCTACCCATTCTCACTGGGGAATTCTCTTATACCCCTTCAACATGTTTGGATTTCCCTACTTCTACCCACAATTCCCCTTTTCTTACAACAATTGACACCATTATGTTTCCATTAACGCATACCCTTAGAGGGGGGATCTTTGATGTTAAGACCTCCCTCCCTCCTTTGGGTGATAAACCTTATCCCAAGAGACAAGCGCTCGTTTCCTTTCTTCGTTTGAATCGCCCCCAAAAAAAAAGCATTATAGATTTCTAATTTTTTTAATAATATTCATAGGAGATTCTAACACAAAAAAGAGACACAACATGATTTCATGTAAATTATAATTGTTAAGAAGGATACATCTAAGAAGATTCGTGAAAATGAAAGGTATAATTAGACAGTGTAGAATCCAACTCTATAATGAGGCCCTCCCAGGGAACATTCTATAGAGATTTTTCCAAGAGTGGTGGGGGTTGTGAAAATATTTAGAGTGAAGGAAGGTTCACTGAAAGCCAAGAATTTTAGTAATATTTCATTAGATAGGAATAGGGGTATTGAAAAGGAAAATGTATGAGTTGGCCTTATTAGTTATTTTTATTGAGGCTTCCATGATTAAATATGAAGCATCCTTGAATGCCTTAGTTTCACACATTTATGGTTTCCCCATAAGAAGAGTGTCATCAATGAACTATATGTGATAAAATATAGAAATGTTAGAGAATATGGAGCAAGTTTAGGGAATCAAGCTACAAATTGGAGTTGACTCTCCTATATTTCCTTGTTTATATATATTATACCTTCAAAAATAATAATATAGAAGAAGGGTGGGGATAGGATCACCTTGCATGATCTCTCTATAGGGATTGAAGGGTTTGGACAAGGATCCTTTGACAAGAATAGAGAAAAGGTCAAAGGAAAACAAATTTCTTATCCATGTAATTTAGTCTTGGCTAAAGTTAAAGCTTGAAGCATTTTTTAGGAAAGGATAGGACAAATGTTCATAAGCTTTGGACATGTTTAACTTCATTAGCATCCTCAAGAGTTTAAATTTTTGAGAGAATGAATATCCTCATGAGCTAGAATGTTTCCATCAAGGATTTTATGGCCGTCTACAAAACCTCCTTAATGCATGTTGATGGTTTTTAGAACTAGTTTTAATTGAATAGAAATACAATTGGCTATGATTTTGTAGATGAAATTTGATAAGGAAATAGGTCTAAACTTATTTCTTGTGTTTGTTTCTCTCTTTTTGTGAGAGAGAAAATAAAGTGGAATTGAAAGATTAGAGAAATCACCTTGTTTGTATTGACTTTTCCATAGCTTCCTAACTATTCTACCCAATGACCATCCAAGAAAAAAGCCTAGAAAAAATTGTTCATGAAACAAATTTGGGCCTAGAGATTTATCTACAGTCATATCCTAGACTACATTATCCACTTCATTGAAAATTATTGGTTCCATTAGACTCAGGTTATGATATAGAGTGACCAATGGTGGAATTCCTACCATGATACATCGAGTTTCCAGAGAACAATCCACCTCACATTATTAAATGCACTATTCAAAATGAATTAGAAGTTCTCTTTCTATGTCTTCATGTTTTTCAACCTTGTCCCCTTGGTTCGTTTTTGAAGGGAATCATGGAAGAAACTAGTGTTTTTGTCTCCTTCCTTCAACCAAAAAATACTTGATTCTTGTTTGCATAGGGATTCTTCTTGTGATTCACTTAGTTAGCCCTTTATTTGGAGTTTTTCTTCCCTCTATATTATGAGATTAGAAATATCCCTATATTATATGTAAGTGATGTCCTACTCCACTTTTACTTTTCCTTAAGAAATGTTGTTGAAGCATTCTCTATTTCATTTTTTTAATTGTGGCCTTTATATGCTATAGTTATATTGGATTTGATACATTTTGGTACCATATAAATCTACCTCTTCACTCCACCACTTATCATTATTGGGAAGAAAATTCTTATTGTTCTAGCCACAAATTTTCAAATAAAAACGAATTTGACCTCTATTTTATACAATTTTCTCACAGTACGATAATCGACCAATGATTAGATCCAAAAAATGAGGGAATCTTGGATGAAATAGCCTGGTGGGATTGAAACCATCATGTTGAAACAAGTAACCAATTGAGAAAAATAACAAACGGATGGTTTCCCTCCTCTCCTATTATTCCAAGTGAATAAGTCATTATTAGTTTGGATGTTCACTTGGTGCAACTAATCTATGCTTTCTTTACAGTCTTTATTATTAACATCCAACTTTATAACTCCTTTGTGCTTCTCCTGCAAAAAGGATATCTTGGGAGAGTAATTTTGATATAGTTTTATATTTTTGTATTTTTTTGTCAAAATTTTTTCATAGAACCATGAGAAACAATGTTCTTCTTAATTTATTTGATAATGAATTAATAAATATATACCACCATTCGTTTTTCCAAATCCTACATGATAATACATTTCTTTAAATGTAATATATTGAAGATAAAACAATCATGCATGCCTAGAAACTACAATAAATGGTTTCATTACATTATTTAAATTACTTAATATTTTTTTCATTATAATATTGTTTCAATTATTTGGTGATTTTTATTTAGATGCAATATATTGAATACAATTTAATTATCAATTCTTGGAAACTTTGTTCATTGTTTTCATCACATTCATTAAATTATTTAACATTTTTTCATTATTATAATTTGAATTATTAGCTTATATGAATTGCATTTAATTATAAGAGAGGAAAAAAATTATATCATTAGTTAATAAAAATTAAAATTAAAAAAATATTATTTTAAGTAGAATTTCAAACTAATATTATTTCAAGTAAAATTTGCATAATAAAATTATGAATTTCTCAAATTGAGATTTATTTTTATATTTAAATAATTATAAAAATTAGATTAAATGATTGTTTCAGTAATATTTATAATTGATGATTTCAACAATTTTTTATATGTTTTATTAACTTTATTTGAATTACAACAAATTTTATTCCACAAATACATCACTTTATGAAGTCATAAAATTATACTAGCATACCCCTGAAAGAAAAACTTTGTATAATTGAAATAATGCCTCCACTTGAGTAAATAGATAATGACCATTATGACTTGAGACAATTTCATGGCTAGTTGATACAACTCAATCAGAGGCTAGAAACCATTGGTTCAAATGAGAGAAATATTTGATCATGCACGATAGGATCATTACATTAGCAATTTACCATTAGTGGTGTCATTTTGGGTTTGATCATTGTCCTTTCATAAAGTATATATGCTTCATAACCTAGGCATGAATCCAATTACAATAAAACCACATATTCCTTGCATGGGATTTTGTGATGGTTATTGATTAGATTAGTGTTTGTTTCATTCCCCTTTTCCTTCTGTTAATGAAGTGAATCAAAATCCTAGCAAGTTCAATGTTTCTTGGTTAGGTTGGCGTTTGTTCCTTTCAAACTTTCCTTCTCTTAACAAGAAATATAAATTGAAATCGTAGCAATTTTAATACTTCTATCAAGTAACAGTTGTGAAGAGAAGATTTATGATCACATTCTTTATCTGTGAAATTATTAGTTTGTCCCCTCTCCTCTCCTACAACCAACTTTGAGAACCAAGACATGAGGGTAGAATTGATAAAGAATAAACTTTCATAAATGTAGAGTCCATGAATATAATGTAAGCACGTGCTAAATCATAAGTAATGTCATTTGTTAACACTAGAAAACCGTATAGGAAAAAATCATTACAGAATGTCAAGAAAATAGTAAAAATTTATATTTTGAAGGAGCAATACATTTTGAAGGAAAAAAAATTAAGTACTTCTTAAGGTTCAGTGAGAAATTGGTGGAAAATACACCATCAACAAATAATTTGTGCACACAACACGCTTTATCCTTCAATAGCCGTGCGGTCCTGGGGATGGCAAAAGGTCACCATCCGTGACCACTTGAAATACTTGGTAAAGATTATTCTCTGTCAATTGCAGTCAAGGACAGCTGAATTCGAGCCACCTTGAGGAGGTGTAGCCCACAAAGGAATCTCTTGTCCTACTCTTGGGTCATTATCAATATTGGGCCAAGGGAGGGAAGAGAGTTCAAAAAATTTATATATAAACTGGCCATGGGAAGAGAAAAAGGAGAAACATTGTTATGTTGGCCAATTTTTTGCTAGAAAACCATAATTCAAGTGTGTTGAATCAGGAGGATTGAAGAGTCTATCTTGTTGGGCATCCAACATCCTAGAGAAGAAGAGAGCTCCACCATTAGTGAGTGATCACAATCTTTTTGAGAGGGTGGAGAAGAACTTGCAAGGAAACCAGGGATAGGGACCTCCTTGTAAAGAGTATTTGGGCTCCATAGCTCAAGGGACTCACTATAAGTGTGTTATAATTGTATCCTTCTTATCACCAACAACCAATAAAGGGATATTTCTCCATATTGTGTATTGGTTTGTTGCTCCATATGAGCATGTTTTGTCATGTGTTTTCTTGTTTCAGTTTATGTTCTTAGTATGCATCTCTTACCCTATGAGTTATGTTTACTATGTTTAAAGTCTATTCATTAACAACATCATCTTATTGTATGTGATCTATGCAGGAAACAACCATACTGCTAGAATGGTGTCTTTGGTACACTCTTGTGAAAATAAAACCACTACAGGATTGGCGACCATACCATAACATTTTCATGGTATAAATGGTTGTTTTTAGGCTCTCCCCTCAGGATAACCAACACCAAACACTCAAAAATTATCTGTGGAATACTCATCAAACTCACTGACTATTCCAAAGGCAGAGAATTCAATATTTTCTTCATTGTGCCCAACAATGTGCATTCTGCTCCAACAGATGCACACTCTGTGCCTGTGTGAAGACAACCCGCGTGATAGACCAACAAGCCAAAATTCACTATATGTTGTCTATTTTTAAGGTGATTTGAAAACCCTAATGACTTGTCATCACTATTGTTCTGCATTTTACTATTTTTAGGACAGTTAATTGTTGCACTAAACCGCAATTAACATAGAAATTAGGTGTTTTTATTCATTGTTCAGCTACTCAAAGCATGAAGCAAAGATTACATTATATACGTGATATCCACACACAATAAGCCAATCACACACCCAACTAACACAAAACTCGTTCACTTCAGCCACCACACCACACTACACCGCACCACTCATTCGGTAAAACTTCAAGCATGTTAGTGTAATGGTTAGCATCCAATACTAGTCCATAAAAGAGGGAGGGGACCCCGCGTTCGGGGTTGTTGGGTGAGGCAAAAAGCGAACACCTAATGGCGAACAGAAAGGGGAAGGAAAGGGTAGGAAGGATCAATCATAAGGGAAGGGTAATTTTAGTTTATATTTGCAAATTATACATAGCTTAAATAGGAGAAAAGAAAGTGGACCTAATCCACACATGTTTTACGAACAAGTTTTTTTCTTATAGAAATACATAACACACAGTTTAATTAGTCAAAAATTAAGTGGCCCACTAAATCCACATTTTTTTACTAGTTAAGTTATTTCAATTTTTGCATTATATTTGGGACTACGGTCAAAGTGTCGATAAAGAAAGAAAGTGAGCCTAGGTATGCATATGAAATCTTTCCTAGGTTATTTTTAACTACCATCTCCCTTTAGTGAAACATAGTCTAATTAGGTGAAGTGTAAGTGGCCCCTAATCCGCAAATCATTTCAAGTTTTCGCAAGGAACAATAACATGTAGTGTAATTAGAAGAGGACTGTTAGTCATCAGTAATTTTTACTATCTATAGATGACTAAATATCATTTCTAAATTTCTAAAAAAAATTCTTGAATATTGTGAGTTTTAGAAATCTCACTGCCTTCGTTATCCTTATACCAATTTTTTCACTATTCTACTATTTTTCCATTCCATGGTTAACCTACCACTCCTAAAAGACCCCTCATGGGCTTGTGCCACTCATCTATATCCTATTTTCCCACCTATAACCTCAAAACTATGTTTTTCCTTTGCTTCACCCCTCCACTCTTCATCTAGGGTTTCCTACAAGCCAAATCATTCCCATGTTCCCTAGATTCATCAAGCATTGATGGTCTCAAAACTATCTCTGTAGGCTCTTCAAATAAATCAAGTACATTGGATTTTGGATCTTCAATACACTGTCAATACTCTATTTTTTCACTTGAAGCCTCCAAAACCAATTTTCAGACAAAGTCAGGTCAAAGAACCCCCTCTAGGTAAATTAGGGTTTTACATGGTTTAAGGTCATCATTGGGTGTTTAAGGCACTACTTTTCATTTGCTAAGAAAGTTTTCAAAGAGGTTTGTCTTATCAAATCATAAATTGCAAGTAAGGACAGGAAACACTTGGCCTTGTAGGAGAACTAGGGTTTTGCACTTAATGATCCAGCAGAGTGCTAACACAGGGATCAAATTGCAGAAATGGCATAGAGGAGGTGAAATGATGAGTTGACTCCATGTTGACAACAAAGGAAGATCTAAATATGCTACTATATACAGTCCCCCCAAAAGTTTCCAAGGTTAATGTATTATTGCCTCAAAAAGCAAAAGTCAAAACCTCAGGATCAAAAGGAAAGACAAATCTCATGACTCCAACAAACTGCCAGCCAAGGTGAATGAGTAAGTTGGGAATTGTAAAGGAAATCACATAAGGTTTGAGGATGTTGATGTATGTAAACATCATAAAATCATCAAGATAAACATTTCAGATCTTCAAGGAACCAAAATAAGAGCCACCTCAAGTGTTTCCGACCACCTGCAGGCAGAAAGGCATGAAGTATATAAGTGTAAGAAGGTGAAAGAGACTTAAAACAATTAGAAAGAGAGATACAAAGATAAAACCTATGCCACATACCTAAATAAATATTTTCACACCTCATATGAATCATTTTTAACTTGCAGAGGATTAAAGGTTTCAAAAGGAGAAATATTTTGAGTTTTTCATTTAAAAAATTGGCTAAGTGTTGAGGCATTGCGTGCCTGGCAAATTTTTCCATGTAATTTTCTTCGGCGTTGCGCGCCTGGAGGCAGGCGCTGCGTGCTTGCCCATTTTTCCCGACAGCCCTGACATAGAAGGACTATGGCGTTGCACGCCCAAAACACAACCCTGCGTGCAGCCTGACCCGACCCATCATGCACACTTTGCGCGCCTGGAGCAAGGCACTGCCTCTGCCCGACCCGACCCATTGTTCAGTGCTGCATGTGAAGGCTGACCCAACTTGCCTGACAGGCATGGGAAAGCACTGCGCGTTTGGCTAGGATGGATTCTAAGCCCTGCAAATGCCCAAATCACCTCAAAAATTCTTCGGTCTTCCTCCAAAGGTCTTCAAAAGCTGGTGAAGAAACTTCCATCCTCGATCCCTTCATCTCATTTTTATTACGCAGAACTAGGGTTTTGTTTTAAGGACATAATGGTCAAAATATAAAGAGGGAGAGACATTGGAAGTAAATAAAAAGGTAACAAAGGGGGCTAATGACAGTGAAGGAGAAATCATTGAAGAAAAGGGCAGTGGAGATGCATAAACCAATAATGAAGAAAGAAACAAGGAGAGTGAGGCTTATGACAGTGATAATATTGGAAATGATAAAACAAAGAGCATTGAAGCCCACATCAATAATGCAAAGAACCGTAAGGTGCATCAATCAAAGGTAAATCAAACAATGAGAGAGATAGCAATGATGGCAAATATCAGTGAGGCAGGTTGCCAATGAGGAATCAAAAAGTAAGAAAAAGCAGTAAGGATGCTAACCAAGAGGCTTATGAAAAATATGATGGAACCAAGGGCTAAAGACAGATAAAGCCTTAGAAAAATGTTTGACCATCCCCTACAGGCATCCCAAAAACCATGAGGGGGATAAATCCAAATTTTGCCAAGTTTTTCAAGTATTTGAATTTTTGGCTGTTTTAAAGGGCTAAGGGTGCAACTCCCTTGGCGCTGCTCTTTTTCCTCATGAATCCATTGGAGTAAAACTTGTCATTTTTGGGTTCCTCGGGCCAAGGGCATCACACTCACCAAGTTTCAGCTCATTTGGAGCAAAACTGGTCATCCAAAAGGGTCAAGAACATGCAAAAAACCACCTTTCTGCCCATTTTTTAGGGCTGGCGTTGCGATTTTAGCAGCCTTTGTTTATTTTATATTTGAATAGGAAAACCAAGGGAATTTTTGGAAAGTAGACTTAACAGGATTTCCAACGATCCATCACGGAGCCCATTCCGACATCCGGAAGGCCTTCAAAACCTAGCTGCAAGTTGACCCAATTTTCCCGTGTAGTCGCTGCACCCTTGGACCTCAAAGCTGCGTCCTTGCAAAAAAGTCAACAAAACACACTAAGATATTTTTGGAAGTTATTGAGGGCCTCAAAGTCATATTGTTTCCTAATTTAGGTGTTAGAAGATATTTTTCATCTATTAAAATAAGATATTTGTGCCTTGGGCCTTGCATGGTCTCAAAGGACAAAATTGATGTTTCTGAGCAATTAATGGCCTCCAAAACCCTAGTTAGGGTTTTGAATCTACTTTGCATGATAAATATTAGATGAGAGCCTCATTATTCATGTTGGTTGGAAGTTGGTTTTCACTTGTTGAACTGGACATAGGCTCTGAGTTGTAAAGAGTTTTTGGCATTGAAGCGTTGTAATCCTTTTGGATTGAATGATAATGGAGCCAAGAACTTTGAAGGATTCATGAACATGGAAAATGGTGATGTTTTTCTTGTTTTTTTCTCATTTTCTTATGTTTTACATATTGTTTCATCCTTCTCTTGCATTATAACATAAGTTTTAGCTTAAGGTATGCTGTCAAAAGCTCATTAAGTCTGTCTGCTTCTCTTGCTTTCATGTTTTCCTCTGCTAGTTCAGTTTAGAGAATTCTTAGCTGCTCTCTAAACCCACTCTGCTTGTTTATCTCATGAATGATTCAATAGAGTTAGTGAAAAATATTTTTATTTTTAGCCCTACCCTTTGGAATCACTTTAAACATTGTTTTGAGGTCTTTCTTCATAGTTTTTCTAGCTAGGGTTTAGCTGAAGAGATATATGGTTTTCCCTACCCTTTTTCTCATCTTAGATAGTTTCTTTGAAGTTATTTATAGTATGATTAAGGAAAATTAGGAGTTACCTACTTCTTGGTCATTTCTATATGTTATCTTGCATGTTTTCTTTCTCTTAAGGTAGATAGCTAGAGAGGTTAGGAGTTCCCTACTCTCTAGAGTTTACTAGATTGTTGTCTTGATGTTTGCTTGCTAGGGTTAGGTAAAATAAATTTGGTATGTCTTGTCTTTGGTTTTGTCTTTATGCATGGTATTCTTAGAGGCCTTTCTTGTTGTATTTTTAGAAAAATTATTCCTAACTGCCCTTTGCACCTACTTTGTTCCCAATTTATTGTTCACTTCACTCACCTAAAGCCTTGAAGATCTATTCAGCCCTGTTAACTTGCCCTCCGAAGCATCTTGAATTATTTTTGTACCTTTCTAGACCTATTTCAGACTCCATAGCCCAATGGTATAAATATCTCCTATTCTATCTGTTTTCCTTGACAACCTACCCAACCAATCAAAACAAACAAACAAACCCTAAACCTAATAACTAGCCTAAAATCAAAACCTAAAAGCTATCAAGTTACATCCTTTACACAAGTATAGAGAGAGCCCACTCTGAGTCCAGGAAGGCTAGGTCCTAGGACTCCAAAGACTAGTTTGTTGTTACCCTTGTACATTTCTCCTTTCCAATCTAACAAATTACGGGGACCTAACATAATGGAGACCACCGTGGGAACTTCTAGGTCAGTGACAATCTAAGTACTCCATAGGACCTCAGGAAACCCACAAACATCCTTAGATTGGATTTTAGTTGTTGATGGTGGACAAAAAGTATATCGTTAAACAATAAGCATCCTCCACCTGGTGACTCGACTGGCATCCAGTAGGCCTACTAACCCCACTAGTTCTCATAGACTCCCCTAGGAATGCATTAATCATGCTGATGGTGGACAACAAATTTGAAACCTTCCACCTGGCGAATCCACAACTCTCAATATACCTAAAGACTCCACTGGTAGAGAACTCTAGACTGGTTGAAAATATGCAGTGACCCTTTTTGATTTATAAACATGGATCCAAGGATACAACGAAGATATGCTTCGATGAAGAGAGATCACATCCCTGGGTTCCCACACAAAATGCCTCAGATAGAATGGGTCTCAAACTTGCCTATGTTCCAAGATGACCCCTTGTTACATCTCATCAAATTTCATATACATGTATGGAGGTTAAAAGTTGAATGGCATGAAGACTGCCTCATGAAAATGTTCATGGGAACATTAGAAGGAAAGGCAAGGGAATGGTATGAAGGCCTAGACCCTAGAAATTTGTTTTCCTTAAAAGATTTCCACATGGTTTTTTATGAGCATTATAAAGAAAGTTGTCCATATTTATCATTGGCTGAAAATTGTTGTGATCATTCTGAAGATTTCATTAAGTACCTTGTAAACATTGATGAAGATTTGGGAAATTGGCATCCTGAAAGCCTATTAGAAGCAGTTCATGAATTTTATTCTCAAAACATCTATCATGAAATCCAAGAAGAGTTGGTTGAGGATGAAATCAGTCAGGAAACAAAACAATACCCACAGGATCTCTCTGAAGGCACAAGTGATGATTCACCATCTCTTCTGTGTGAGGCTCAATAATACATTCAGCCTCAAAACCAGCCTTTAAAAGAGAAAGAGAATTGTTGTAGTGTCATCCTAAGAAAGAGAAAATTGTTTCCTCTTTTGACTAAAGAAGAAATAAATCATATTATAAGCATGCAACAAACCTCTAAACCTTCATACAAGTAGAACATTTCTATTTTTCCTCATGCTAATCCTAGCCACTACAGATCAGAAAATGGACTTGTAGATCAATTTGAAGAAAAAAAATCTGATAATCGAATATGTTTGACTGGTGACATTAATTATTTTGATGATTTGCCAAAGTTTGATCAGTATGATGATGGTCATGTTCTCCAAATAGAATCTAATCTTGTAGAAAAATCAGTAGCTGGTTTTTGGGAGGAAGTTCAGTTTCATCAAAACAGTAATCAACCAATACATGTGAGCTATGGCACTGATGAAGAAAGTATAGAAAACTTGGAAGTAAGTGAAGAATCTCTAACTCTTTGTTCTACTTCATTCAGTCAGTCAGAAATAACTTTCATGTGATTGGAAATCAGCAGCCTTTCAGTTTTGATGATAATTTTGGGGAAGATAATGAAATTCTTGAGCAAGTTGATAATGAGAAGATTCTTCCTGAGGTGGTTGAGGAAAACATTTGTGACATATAACTCTCCTCAGCTCCAGATTTGCAGCCACCAAGTCCCATTGAATTTCAAATTGCAGATGAAGGATTGGAAACCAATGATCACATAAGAGCTGCTGCACTGCCTTCTTAAGAAGATTTGTTGCCAAAAAATACATTTGCTCATCAACATGATGGCCTTCACACCGAATTCAGCCTACTCAATTAGAATACATCAGGTTTGTTGGAGGACAACATTGCTATATATGATGAAGCTTCCAGTTCAGATGATCATGAGGAAGAGGTGGAGTTTCTTACCTAAAATAATCCTAAGCTCAGCCAAGTGGAGGAAAGAGTAGTCCTGGATGAGGCTTGTTTTTCAAATCATCAAAGCCAGGTATTGTTTCAAGATCCCTTTGATGATTTCTTAGAAACATTTGAATAAGGAGTAAAACATGTCAAGAGCAGTTTGATGCAAAGTCTAAGAAATTTTTTAGACACTACTGTTCAAACACAAGTGAGGTGGGAGTGGCCTTTCAATTTTTTCAGCACACTCAAAGAGCTAAACAAAGATCACTCATGGAATCATCTACATGATTGGTTATACTAGAAAAGAAAGTTCACCAAATGAATATATCATGTGTAAGATAGAGTAGGATAGATAGGTATCCAAATAAGCTCAGCACTTTGAGCATCTAGCTTTAGTTTTAGATTGTTTTGTAAAAAGTGAAAACACAAAAATAGAAAAAATAAGAAAAAGAGGGAAATTTTAAAGAAGAGGTACAACCCCATACCCCAAAAAGAGTATTGTTAAAAGTGTGCAAACCTAAATGCCACTACTTGATAAGAAAAGAAAGTCTTATTCAGCCATCTAGCCTAATCATGCCTGAACATGTTTTAAATTTCTGTTGATAGGTTAGTGAAAGAAGATTTTGCCAAATCATGTAAACTTGGCTTGTCAATAGATTAGATTAGGAAAAGGTTTATGGTTCCCAAAGCACAAATCTGAACCAAAGAAAAGGATAGGGATGCATAAAAAATTATGAATCACAAACCTCAAGTTTCCAGTTTTCACTTGTACAAAAATAATGTCTGTGTGCAGCTTGTCCAAATGTCACAGCCCATGGCAAATCAGATTGCTTAATCCTGGTTTGATCATGTTTTTAGTTTCATGTCAGTAGGGTAGAGAATAAAAGTTTTTCAAACAACTTAATCTTGACAAATGAGTAGACTAGTTAGAGAATAAGAAGAGTTCATTAGCCTAATCTGAACTCTTGGAAGTGATAAGGGTACAAGTAGGTAGTTTTTTATGCTTTCAAAAGAAAAGAATGTCAAGGGTTTGCCAGTCCAAGTGCACCCAAAAGAAGAAACAATGTTAGGCAAAGTAGGATGGGTAGGTAGAAATGAGGTTGAAGAAATGATGTTTTCATATTTTTTCTTTTGAGATCATACCTTCAAGAGAACATCTGCAAATGAAGGATAGAAATTTGCAAAGTGCAAGTAAGGCACTGGTCTTCAAAACTCAGATATTTGAGCTCTGAGGTCCTGGACACCTCCTTAAAGGGAGCTTCCCTCCCCAACTGGAGCCATTGTTAGTCATTAGTAATTTTTACTATCTGTAGATGACTAAATATCAGTTCTAGATTTCTAAAAAAATATTCCTGAATATTGTGAATTTTAGAAATCTAACTGCCTTCATTATCCTTATATCAAAATTTTCACTATTCTATTATTTTTCCATTCCATGGTTAACCTACCACTCCTAAAAGACCCCTCATGGGCTTGTGCCACTCATATATATCCTATCTTCCCACCATTAACCTCAACACTCTGTTTTTCCTTTGCTTCACCCCACCACACTCCATCTAGGGTTTCCTACAAACCAAATCATTCCCATGTTCCCTAGATTCCTCAAGCTTTGATGGTCTCAAAACTATATCTATAGGCTCTTCAGATAAATCAAGTACATTGGATTTTTGATCTTCAATACACCACTTTTTCAATACTCTGTTTTTACACTTGAAGACTCCAAAACCAATTTTCAGTCAAAGTCAGGTCAAAGAACCCCCTCTAGGTCAATTAGGGTTTTACATGGTTGAAGGTCATCATTGGGTGTTTACGGAAATACTTTCCCTTTAATAAGAAAGTTTCCAAAGAGGTTTGTCTTATCAAATCATAAACTGCAAGTAAGGACAGGAAACGCTCGGCCTTGTAGGAGAACTAGGGTTCTGCACTTAATGATCTAGCAGAGTGCCAACACAGGGATCAAGTTGCAGAAATGGCATAAAGAAGGTGAAATGATGAGTTGACTCCATGTTGAAAGCAAAGGAAGCTCTGAAGATGATACTATGTACATTCCCCCCAAAATTTTCCAAGATTAATGTATCATTGCCTCAAAAAGAAAAGGTTAAAACCTCAGGATCAAAAGGAAAGACAAATCTCCTGACTCCACCAAACTGCCAGCCAAGGTGAATGAGTAAGTTGGGAATTGTAAAGGAAATCACATAAGGTTTGAGGATGCTGATGTATGTAAACATCATAAAATCATTAAGATAAACATGTCAGATCTTCAAGGAACAAAAAGAAGAGCCACCTCAAGTGTTTCCAACCACCTACAGGAAGAAAGGCATGAAGAGTATCAGTGTAAGAAGGTGAAAGGAACTTAAAAACAATTAGAAAGTGAGCTACAAAGATAAAAACTATGCCACATACCTAAAGAAATCTTTTCACACATCATATGAATCATTTTTAACTTTCAGAGGATTAAAGGTTTCAAAACGAGAAAGTTTTTGAGTTTTTCAGGTAAAAAACTAGCTAAGTATTGAGGCGTTGCGCGCCTAGCAGGGTGTTGCATGCTTGGAATTGGGCACTGCGTGCTTGCCAATTTTTTCCATGTAATTTTCTTTGGTGCAGCGCGCCTAGAGGTAGGCGATGTGCCCCTACCAATTTCACTCTACATGCCCGACACAGAAGGACTCTGGCGCTGCGCGCCCGGCACACAACCCTGCGTGCAGCCTAACCCAACCCATTGTGAACGCATTGTGTGCCTGGAGTAAGGCACTACCTCTGCCCGACCTGACCCATTGTTCAGCGCTGTGCGTGCAGTCCAACCCGACTCGCCCGATAGGCACAGGCAGGCGCTGCGCATTTTTCCAGGATGGATTCTAAGCCTTGCAAACACCCAAATCACCTCAAAAACTTCTTTAGTCTTCCTCCAAAGGTATTCGACAACTGGTGAAGAAACTCCCATCTTCCATCCCTTCATCTCATTTTTATTATGAAAACTTAGGGTTTTGTTTTAAGGGCATAATGGTCAAAATATCAACAGGGAGAGATAGTGGCAGTAAATAAAAAGGTAATAAAGGGGGCTAATGACAGTGAAGGAGAAGGAATTGAAGCAAAGGGCAGTGGAGATGCAGAAACCAATAATGAAGAAAGCAGTAAGGAGAGTGAGGCTTATGATAGTGATAATCTTGGCAATGATAAAAAAAAATAGCATTAAAGCCCATAGAAATAGTGAAAATAACAGTAAGGTGCATCAAGAAAAGGTAAATCAAACAATGAGAGAGATGGCAATGATGACAAATATCAGTGAGGCAGGTTGCCAATGAGGAATCAAACAGTAAGAAAAAGCAGTAAGGCTGCTAACCAAGAGGCTTATGAAAAATATGATGGAACCAAGGGCTAAAGACAAAGAAAAACTTAGGAAAATGGTTGATCCATCCCCTACAGGCATCCCAAAACCCATGAGGAGGATAAATCCAAAGTTTGCCAAGTTTTTGAAGTATTTGAATTTTTTGGTTGTTTTAAAGGGCCAAGGGCACTGCACTTTTTCCTCAGGCATCCATTGGAGGAAAAATTGGCATTTTTGGGTTCCTTGGGCGAAATACATCACACTCACCAAGTTTCATCTCATTTGGAGAAAAACTGGCCATCCAAAAGGGTAAAAAACATGCAAAAAACCACCTTTCTGCCCATTTTTCAGGGTTGGTGCTACGCCTTTAGCAGCCTTGGGATATTTGATTTTTGAACAGCTTAATGGAATTCAATCAGAAAACCAAGGGCAGTTTTGGAAAGTATACTTGACATGCTTTCCAACACGCCATCACGGAGCCCATTCCGACATCGGGAAGTCCTTCAAAACGTAACTTCAAGTTGACCCAGTTTTCTCGTGCAGGTGTTGCGCCCTTGGACCTCAAAGTTGCGTCCTTGCAAAAAAGTAACAAAACACACTGAGATATTTTTGGAGGTTATTGAGGGCCTCAAAGTCAATTTTTTTGCTAAGTTAGGTGTTAGGATATATTTTGCATTTATTAGAATAGGATATTTGTGCCTTGGGCCTTGCATGGTATCAAAGGAAAAAATTGATATTTATGAGTAATTGATGGCCTCCAAAAACCTAGTTAGGGTTTTGAATCTCCTTTGCATGATAAATATTGGATGAGAGCCTCATTATTCATGTTGCTTGGAATTTTGTTTTCACTTGCTGAACTGAGCATAGGCTCTGATTTGTAAATTTTTTTTGGCTTTGGAGCCTTGTAATCCTTTTGGACTGAATGATAATGGAGCCAAGCACTTTGCAAGATTCATGAACATGGAAAATGGTGATGTTTTTCTTGTTTTGTTCTCATTTTATTATGTTTTACATATTTTTTCATCCTTCTCTTGCATTAGAACAAAATTTTTAGCTTAAGGTATGTTGTCAAAAGCTCATTAAGTCTGTCTGCTTCTCTTGCTTTCATGTTTTCCTTTGCTAGGTCAGTTTAGAGAATTCTTAGCTGCTCTCTAAACCCACTTTTATTGTTTATCTTATGAATGATTCAATAGAGTCAGTGCCAAAGAGGTTTATGGTTTGCCCTGCCCTTTAGAATCACTTTAAACATTGTTTTGAGGTTTATCTTCATAGTATTGCTAGCTAGGGTTTAGCTGAAGATATATATGGTTTTCCCTGCCCTTTTGCTCATCTTAGATAGTTTCTTTGAAGTTCTTTATAGTATGATTAAGGAAAATTAGGATTTCCCTGCTTCTTGGTCATTTATATATGTTATCTTGCATGTTTTCTTTCTCTGAAGGTAGATAGCTAGAGAGGTTAGGAGTTCCCTACTCTCTAGGGTTTTACTGTATTGTTGTCTTGATGTTTGCTTGCTAGGGTTAGGTCAAATAAATATGGTATGTCCTGTCTTTGGTTTTGTCTTTATGCATGGTATTCTTAGAGGCCTTTCTTTTTGTAGTTTTTGACAAAGGATTCTTAACTGCCTTTTGCACCTACTTTGTTCCCAATTTATTGTTCACTTCACTCACCTAAAGCCTTGAAGATCCATTCAGCCCTGTTAACTTTCCCTCTGAAGCATCCTTGACTTATTGTTGTACCTTTCTAGACCTATTTTAGACTCCATAGCCCAATGTTCTAAACCTCTCCTATTCTATCTGTTTTCCTTGACAACCTACCCAACCAATCAAAACAAACAAACAAACCCTAAACCTAATAACTAGCCTAAAATCAAAACCTAAAAGCTATCAAGTTACATCATTTACACAAGTATAGAGAGAGACCTCTCCGAGTCCAAGAAGGCTAGGTCCTAGGACTCCAAAGAATGGTTTTATGTTACCCTTGTACATTTTCCCTTGCCAATCTGACAAATTGTGGAGACCTAACAAGGACTATAAAGGATCACCACATATCCAAATCTCATCACACTCTTGATTGTTCACTCAAAAAACACACACGAAGCATCAGTAAGATTTGATCCAAAAGGCACCTAGTGTTTTGGGAAATTTTTTCTTATCTTATGTTTGCTTCAAAAAATCACACCCTAAAGAAAATAGAGACTTCTAAAAACAATCATAATGTGAACCCATTAAATTTCTCGCCATGGAGGCCACAAAAGAAATTATCGTTCAAGTTTGGACCTTTGGGGCTAGGCATCCAGTAAGCTTCCATGGTCATAATACATTTTGAAACATAGATGTTGACTGTTTAGGGAGCTTCAAATCTGTCTATTCACCGATGAAACCAATACTGGAGCATTACAGAGACCCGTTTCAGAGGGGGTTAGGCCGAGGTCCAGTGTGTGCGGTACTATTTAGGGTTACCTAACCCATCTAATTCTCGGTATTGGAAACCAATTACCAAGAGGCTCATGACTCGAACGCTCACATGGGATGATGGTAGTTTAGTGGAAAAAACTATGGCATCCTTTCCTTATAAGTGACAGTGTAGGCAACACTCGATCCTCGTACCATTACCTTTTTCGATTCTTCAACTACTGGAAGGCATCACCAGTTCTTTTGAGACATTGGTACCAGTACCCATCAAAAGTTATCTTCGAAGGCCCAATTACTTTGAGAGTTTTAGGACGAATACTTCTTCTTAGGATTTTTGGTATCATATGCAAAAAGAACAAAAACCTATTTTTTGCTTGATTGATCACATAGTTTAAAGTTAAATAGAAAAATTAACTTTCCATTTTTTGATTTTTTTATGCATGTGTTTACATTATTTCTTTGATAATTGTTACTCTCCATCCAAAGTCAAAAATGACAACAAGATTACACTTGTTGACACCATAGGGGACCCAAAGGGACCCCTTCAATCAAGGCATTTATTGAACCTCCCCCCATTGAAGGGAGGAGTGTTGGGCCTCCCACCATTCAGACTTAAAATACATCACGATGCCTCCGTTATAGGAACTTCCTTTATTGGGGCATCATTGATTGGAACCCCGTTGAGGTCACCAATCATCACATCAATGGAAACCCCTACAGGGTCACCACATACAACTCCACCTATGAACCCTCGAGGTCCAGGGATTGCAACCCCTTTGGGGAATCAGAAAAATATCCCTTAGGGAACACCAAAAGGAAATATTTCTCAGGAACCTCCCCAAGGCCACCACATACACATACCAGTGCACCATCATCATACGATAGTGATCAATAATCCGTTACCTTTCTCATCATCATTAAATCTTCTAGATCTAACCAAGTTAACGAATCACCCCATTTCACATGGCCCTAACTGGACACCCATGCCCACAAATCTCCCTTCAGATATTCCTAAATTTGAAGGTAAGCAAGCAGAAGACCCAAGAAATTGTATTATGACTTTCCACCTGTGGTGTTTGTTGAATAGTATCATAGATGATACCATTCGGTTAAGACTATTTCAAAGCACCCTTATAGGGCGAACAACAAAATGGTATGTTGACCAGCCCTATGCATCAAATGGAACCTTTAGCAACCTCACAACTACGTTCATCACCTTCTTTCAACTCCCAATCCACCATGATTCAAGAATGGAAATCCTTACTCATTTTAGACAAACACATGCCATTCACATATCGGATCATCTCCATGAATGGTGGAGGCGTCGTAGCTTGCGCAAAGCCAATCTTGACGATAGATTTCTTTTGGACTTTTTTTTTTTTAAATTCATAGCAGAAATTTCAAAATATGTGGCAACAAAAAACCATTTCTCTGAAGAGGACGCCATCAATAAAGCCCAAAATCTTGAGTCCATTTACACCCAATCTAGATATATATACCATATCCTTCCAAATGCCCCATGCCTGCAAACTTATAGAGAGTTACCAAGCGGATCTAACACTGCTGACAGTCTGATAGTGTCCTTAGCCCAAATTCAATAAAAAAAAAGTTATCAATACCCAAGATACTCTTATTATACTACACATAATGTATCATAACCAGGGTACTATCATAGTTAGCCTGCACCTCTGCAGAACATGACTAATAGGGCAATGTCATACCACCAACCGCAATGAGGTCCATACCCTCCTTTGTAGGGGACTCAATATTTAGCTAGAAATTTTTATAATATATATCCACCCCAACATACATATTCCAATCAGGGATAGGGAAACCAACACTCCCCTTTTCCCATGCAAAATCTACCATCAGTGCAGAAAAATGCACTAGTTAACCTTGTGCAACCATCCCAAGCTCAACAAAAACCTTCATATAATTAGGAGAATAATAATAATCCTCAGAATTTTTGAAAGAAAAAATGAACGAGGAAACCAAAGGGAGACTTTGGATAGGGGGGCAGCAATCAACAGCACCCCCTACGATCTCAGGCTAGGGAAACGACAACCGGAATAAGAACCAGGAATCAACCAATAACTCACAAAGTAAAAATAAATAAAACCAGTCTAAGGACAAATCATTCTTGTGTAATATGTGGTGAATAAAACCATTACACCCACCACTATCTCGAACTCCCCGAGTTGAAGCGACTTCAAGGTAACCGAGGGCAAGGGGGAAAAACCAATAACCTGCAATGATGCAGGAACCATTCCCCCATCAGGGAGTGGTTAAAACCCAGCAGAAACAACCACCCCAAAATAATATCGGAGGAAACGACCATGATATCTACATGGTTGGAGAAGAATTGTTCTTCCAAGCATGGAATAGGAACTACGACGCACCCCCTGATACCAACCCTTCAGGTACAAGTACGAGCACAACTACTGCGTTGTTAACCATCTCCAAAATACCTATTGATCCTCTCCCAAAAATGGTCAAAGGACCAACAAGGTGCATAGGGCATCATTCCAAGCTTCTCATAGATATAGTATAGTGGATTACTTAGCTCAATCTCCAGCAGTCATGTCAGCATTGAAAAACCTGCAATCATGCCCAACATAGCTAAAAAACTTACTATCTACTTTAGGCACGATCAACCCTTCATATTATCGCCTAATGGTTTTCGATCTAAACAAGGTAGGCCCCGACCTTCCTTCTATAGTATCTTTCCAAATACTGGTTTCAGTTTAGAACATCACCATACACCGTTGCACTATGGATGAAGGAGCGTCCACATGCATCATGTCCAAAACAGTTTGGAAAAAGTTAGGATCGCCTGAATTAAAACCATCCTACATCATGCTGGGAGCATATGACGGGTACCCATCATCCCCAATAGATCTTTTCCAAAATGTACAAGTACACCTGGCCGAAAAAATAGTCCTCATAGACATTAAGGTATTAGACGTGCAATTAGGCTACAATATCCTCCTCACGCGGAGTTACATGTACTCTATGACCACGATATCATCCTCCATTTTTATGGTAATGGTGTTCCCTCATGAAGACATAATCGTCACTATCGAAAAACTCACATACTATGAAAATAAACTCATGACTGCTCTAGATGGTGTACTATCGTACATAGATACAACTACTGATCCAATCGCAATATATATGGAATTTTTTCCTGACCAATTCAAACCATATTCTATCTTGGGAACATACCCAGGAGACCTCCCTATAATACTAGGGGAACCCCCAGAAAGTATAAAGGCAATGGTGTTCATGATGAATTCATCAAACACCAAAACTAGTTCGGAACTAGAAACCGACAATATGGATTTTATCGCCTCTGATTCGAAATTCCTACCATATGCTATCTCCTAAACCCCATTTTTGTATCCCCCACTTAATTTTGTTTCGCAAAATGTCATGGAAACCCTTACACTTCCAAATATGGCTCTTGCAATACCATTCTAGTATTTTTCCACTCCGGCCACGTCGAGAAACCCGGGGATTACCTCTACAGAAATAATTCCTATTACCTCCCAATAAGGCACAATAGCCAAAGAATCCCCTATAGTGACACCAACTAGTACTACCATGAAGGATAACAAGAAAATGAAAAAGGTCGACACCCCTAGGATTCCTAGGGCATTGCAACCTTGTGCATTGTGCAACGTTGTAGGCAATCCTACTAACATTTGTCCATAATTAGATGAGTTAAAAGCTCTTCTACATGCCGAAAGTATTTTCGTCGTCTCAACCACCCATAAAAAGGAAAAGATCATGAATACCCAAGGTAAAGCATTGTGCACCAACCATGCGTGTGCCATATGTGACGAATATTGGAATTACACCCATCATTTCCCAGAGATACCTCAATATAGGGATGGATTACAAGCCCTACATCAATCCAATCTTCATGACCCCTCTACAACATCCATGTAGATGGAAGAAGACTGGTCGAAAACCATCTTATATGTACGAGAAGAGACTATGTCATGCTCATACTCAACAAACCCAATGGCTCAAAGAAGGAAAATAGAGGCCACACCCCATGTCTCGGTTTGCGAATTCTGCAATGAACTTGATCACTTGATCGTTAAATGCCCCGAGTTAATGACATTCAATTGTTGGTACCCAATTCCACACATTTCTCAAAGCAACTTATATTGGCATAGAATACATACATGTCAGATCCGTCGAAGCAACCATCACGTACATCACTATCCTCATATCCATTGTTTTTGATCTATGTTGGAATTCATGCAACATTTTATTGCAGATAATCCCGACTTAGAAAATCCAGGATCGAAATCTGCCAACAATACTACAACTCAAGGTACTGAAGCATATAGTACCATTTTATATATGTCAGAGGAGAGGCGGCCACTAGTGGGCCCCCTTCCCAATGACAACATTCCTCAGTATTCAGTCCAGCTCTGCACATTATGCGATGAACTTTATCATTTGATCTGTCAATTCCGTAATTTAGAGTCTTTCCAAAGATTCTACCCAGTTGACCCAGTGTACCACAGAGATTTTCCATACTTGAACATTCGTGTCAAATTTGTGGTGGTAATCACCATCCACATAATTTTCACTACATCCCTCGTTTTCATGTACTATTACCAAAAATACGCCTATATGCGGAGGAAAAACACAGTATTCAGATATGGAATCTGTAGAGATTTCCATACCCTAGGAGAATGAAGCATCTAGATCCATTCTATGCGTATCTGAAGAAAGGAAGCCACCAGAAGAGAAACTTCCCACCCATAACCACCCTCAACTTCCAATCCCAATCTTCACATTGTGCGATGAATGTGATCATTTGATCACTCAGTGCCTAGATTTAGTATCATTCCGAAAATGGTACCCAATCACCTCGGTGTTCCAAAGGGATTGGAACAGAAAGGAACAACATTCTTGTATGATTTTCCAAGATAGTCACCACACTCGGCATTGTCCCTACATCCCCTGATTTCGACTAATTCTAGATGACATGCACTCATTCATCACCAATAACCCAGATGTAGTCAATTTCGAGTTACCAAAACATAGGCAGTTAGTAGCAATGTAGCCTTCCCCCCATTTTCACCAACCACCTAGATATGCGAAGGCGACCCATCTCTCTAGCAATGTAAGAATCCAATCACACGTCTCATGTTCCCTATGTGATAAAAAGGACCACATGGTAAATTAATTTCGGGAGCTTAATAAGTTCACTGACATTCTTCGCATGGTCACCCCCATACCCTACATTCACCTCTATGATCAAGAGAGGATCACTCACTGTTATTGTTGGATTTTCTTGCAATTTCAACACACGATCGATTTTCAATACCTTCCAAGGTTAATAGCAGCTAGAGAAGCTTTAAATAAGAGTTTCCCAAATAAGCCATAACATCCAAGAACGAAGACTTCGAGGTGGTAGAAGCGCATAAATGCATTAATGCATGACCATCCCCAATCATCAACATGTTGCATGGAGAGTAGTAATGGGTCGCATATCATATACTCATTAAGTAATTTTACTTCGTGAAACATATTCATGTGTCATTCCCATGAAACATAAGCATTTCCTATGTTGCACACATTTTGGCACCTCTGCATCTGAAAAAATCTTAAATTAAAGGAATATACTTGTAACCCTCGTACACTGCCAAGAGAGCATGGAACTTCTCTAGCTAAAATTGAAACAAACATTGTGGAAATCCTTCCACCATATAATGCCACTGACACACAACATCATATATGATTCATCTCATCATCCATGGGAATCATGAGTCTTGTTATCTTCTCATCATTTCTTAATGTCGAGACCGCTGCAACTACCTCACCAATAGTAGTACCTTGGATGGTGCAGACCCCTCCCATCTATGCTTTGTAAAACTCATTTGGTTCTACAACATCAACCATATAATCATATTCCTGTCTGTCGACCAACACTGCTAGGCCCGAACCCATTCCTCAAGACCTTGCACAAAACAATTCCCCCTTAGACATCTTGCTTCACTTTGATGAGGATATATTAGAGGCCATGATGGAACCTGATTGTCCATGGGATGCCATGCAACACCGCTCGTTTTTTCTACTAGAAAAAAATTCGTGCCTAGAAACACAAAAACCCAGGAAATTTATGCCATTGAAACAAAAGACTTCCTGCCATTGGGAAAATTAGATTGGTTCAAGAACCCTATCCCAGTGCCCGATGCATTTGAGGAAGGAAATATGTCGAATATTTCACCTACCATCAAAGTAAATATTTCAGAAAAACCTGGAAAAGCCAAAGAAATATATCTGGGGGAGGCATGCTCTCCAGAAGAAGCAATTGCATATACAACCCTATTACAAGAGTATAGGGAAATCTTCACATGGTATTATTCAAAAATTCTAGGTTTGAGTCCCACCATCATGGAGCATCATATTGAAACATGGCCCGACGTATCACCCGTTCACCATAAACAAGGTCAGTTACACCCATCTAAAGTTGAAGCAATCAAATAGGAGATAGAAAAGCTCCATAAATCCAGATTCATCTATCTGATTACTTACACATATTGGGTTTCCAACCTTGTACCTGTCATGAAAAAATAGGCAACCATTCATGTTTGTACCGATTTTCAAGACCTAAACAAAGTTTTTCCCAAAGACAACTACCCCACTCCATTCATCGATCAGGTCACTGATGCTTACACCAGTCACAAGGCCTTATCCTTCATGGATGGATTTTCAGGGTACAACCAAATCCAGATCTGACATATGGATCAATACAAGACTACATTCACTACCCCTTGGGGCACATTCACATACAAGGTTATGCCATTCGGTCTTAAATTTTTTTGTGCCACCTTTCAATGGGCCATGACCTGGCTCATCCCATCCTGGCCTATTTGGATGACCTCACAGTACGGTCCAAGAAGTGAGTTGACCATTTCAAATATCTGCGGCTAGTATTTCAACGATGTTGGTAATACAACTTACAATTGAACCCTCTCAAGTGTGTCTTCTGCATTAACGCAGGAAGACTATTAGGATTCATAATATCCTAGCAAGGAATCAGAGTGGACCCAATCAAGGTCTAGGCAATCAAAGAGGCACCACCACCAAAAAAATTAAAGCAAATTAAAAGTCTGCAGGGTAAGGTCAAATTATTACATCGCTTTGTCCACGACTACGCCACTTGCACACAGGGCTTCCTATGTCTTCTCCATGGGGACATTCCTTTCAAATGGGATGACCGCATTAAAAAATAATTTGAGGCACTAAAATATACCTTGTTTTTAGTCCCCTTGATCAGCCCACTCAATTACGAAAAAAACTACACCTTATACTTATCTCATTTATATACAACCATCGTGGGGGTACTAGTCAAGAACTGACTAGACAAAAAAGAGCACGCAATTTATTACGTAAGAAAGAACCTAGTCGGGCCTGCCTTGAGGTATGATCCAGAAGAGAAAACCACCTTACCCTAGTACGCATAGTACAAAAGCTCCATCATTACATCATCCTCAAAAAAACTATAGTAATAGAAACTATCAACCCCATGTGATATTTTCTAAAATGTCGAATGATGAACGATAAGTACGCCTGATGGATAGTTATACTGCAGGAATTTGACCTACAGTTCATCTCCCCCAAGAGAAATAAAGCACTCGTCCTAGCCGAGTTCATTACTGATATCCCTAATGAGACCCAAGGATCCCCTTTTAATTACTCACTACGTGATGAACATTTGTTCTTAGTAACAATGGAGGACCCTTGGTAAGGCGATATCCTTCTTTTTCTACAAACCCAAAATTTCAAACCCCATCTCACCCGTGATGACCAAAGGTGCATATGAAATTAGGCCCCCTGATACCTTCTAATGGGGGATGCCCTTTATAGACATAGCATCAACACCATTTTACACTGATGCCTTACTCATGACCAAGATAAGTAGGTCCTAAATGACTACCATAGTGGGGTTTGCGTCAGTTGCCACTCCAGTATGGCCACCGCCAAAAAATTCCTATGTGTCGATTATTTCTAGCACACCCTATTTCATGATTGCATTCAAGCAATCAAAAGGTGTGAATGATGCCAATGCTATGCTTACAAGGTAAGAGCCCCTGCAGCTCCTCTGAACCCCGTCATTGTAGCAGACCCCTTTTTCAAATGGGGCATTAACTTCATGACTTGCAACCCCACGTCGTCAGGTAACCACAAGTACATCATAGTGGTCGTCGACTATTTCACCAAATGGGAAAAATCCATGCCCACATACAACAACACCGCAAAAACCGCAACACGGTTTTCTTTAACCATGTCATCACATAGTTTGGTTTACCCAAGGAGTTAGTATCCTACCATGGAAAGCATTTCGAGAATGAAGTTGTGTCACCATAATACCCCCAGTCCAATGGCCACATAGAAGTTGTCAACAAAGTACTCAAAACGATGTTACAACACATGGTAAAAAACCACAAAACCAACTGGCACCATATGGTGTTTTTAGCCTTATGGGCATACCGCACAATGGTCAAATCCTCAATAGGTTTCACACCCTTCTAGTTCGTATACAGGGTGGATTTCGTGCTTCCCATCGAATGCGAAATCCCCACCTTACATGCAGCCATCGAACTTCTCACTAATACCTAGCCTTTAGAGCAATGGTTGGTGCAGCTAGAACACATCGACGAAAGCCGATGAGAGTCTCTCCAACACAACGAAGCCCACAAGAAAAGGGTGAAAGCATCATTCGATTGCAACATCACCCCTTGCTCATTTACCAAGGGGGAACTAGTCCTCCTCTATGACGTTGCAAAATAAATCGTAGGGCTCGGGAAGTTTGAAACATTATGGAAGGGACCTTACATTATCAAACATAGCCTAACAGTACATGACTAAACAACCTCGTTAATGAGCTCTACCTCAAGAAGTTTCACCCATAAGGAGGAAAGCCTCAGTACGCTATATTAAATATGTATGTAACATGAATTTTTTATGATGATCTCAATCATCATGGAATTGTTCTAAAAGCCACGCTCTTGTGTCGTAGATGGATCATACACCCATCTACTATTTTGGATTCGTTGATGGAGCCTCTCGATGGTCACAAAATTTAGCGGTTGCTACCTAGGCCATATACTCTCCTGACCGATCACCATACCTCGCCAATGAATTTTGTATCTGGTCAGCCACAAACAATCAAGTAGAATATGGCGTAGTCATCGGAAAGTTATGCGATGCCTCCAACCAAGGCATCAACCACTTACATGTCTTTATTGATTCCCAGCTATTGGTATCACAGTTAAGCCAAACCTTTCAAGTACGATATTCACATCTTTTTATGAACTATTTGCATGCACGAAGATTGGCCCTCTATTTTGATCAGATTACATTTACACATATACCAAGATATCAAAATTAGGTAGCTGATAACATAGCTAACCATGCCCTATACTAGAATGCATCTCGTATATACCATCAACCATGAGAAAATACCATCATAAGAAAATAATCCATCATAAACATATAAAAACATCATGAAAATAACCATAGAATAATCATAAGAGGCGTCAAAATACATCTCACATATATACATCAAAAGTATGTATCCCAGCATATAATGAATAAATTCCACTAGCTCTTAGCCAGGCAAAAAATAGATGTCATAAAAAAACAGGGAGGCATCCTCAAAAGGGGTACTTTACCTAGGCCATACATAAAAAATCTAGGGTTGAGCCCCGCCAGGTGGGTCCTCTAGATCCACATGAGCACCTGGCGCCAGTATCAGAGTAGAATTTTCCACAACAAGCATTTCTCGGTGCAAAGTCGAGTGATACACCCTCTCTTGGGCCATCATTGTCTCTAGCCATATGTTGGCCAGGTCATCAAAACCCCTGGTCGACAAACCCTGAGTCAACCTCTCTAGCTGACTCCATGAGTCCTCAAAATCCTAATGTAATGAGTAAAATAATGTAAATAGTGATTAATTAGTTAATTAGTAATTATTTTGAAAGGCCGTGTCTGATAAGACATGACCTTTTGTGAAGAGCCATTTGCGTAGGTATATAAGCAGGCCTCATTTGTAACATTCAATCATCTATATCACATCTCATTCATCACACTTTCTAATACAATATTTATATCCTCATGGATATCTTTGTATTCCAAGTCTTTTGGAGCATTTAACTTGAGAAGGAACTTTGTTCGCTTCTATTTGGTATTAGGAGCGCGTTTCGATCTTCTTCCCCCTCCCTCTCTCCTCGCCGCTCTCGTCAGACATGCTTACGTCCTCCTGGCCTAGACCTTGGCCATCAAAATTCGTCAACATTGTTGTCGTTGAAGCGTTTCACTACCAGTCTTGGAGTTTCTCCATTTTCACCAGTAGGCCTTTGGCCAAAATTAAAAATTTGAAGAAATTTCACCAGTAGGTCTTTGGCCAGAATTAAAATTTTGAAGAAATTTCACCAGTAGGCCTTTGGCCAAAATTAAAAATTTGAAGAAAAAAAAAAGGGAAACTTTTGAAAAAAAAAAAAAGAAGCAAAAGCAATTTATATAGTCAAAATATATATATATATATATATATATATATATATATAATTAAAAAAAAAAAAAAAGATATATGTAAAGTAGTACATATCCGTACATATCAAGACAATTTAAAAATAAAAAGGAAAAAGAAAGAAGGAAGAGTAGATAAGGTTATTTTGATTATTCTTTAAGTGGTTTACAAGCTCGTGGTTTTAGAAGACCATGGTAATTGCCCATGGTATTTGCAAGGGAAAATAAGAACAAAAGGAATAAAAAATCTCTGTGTGAATGGTAAGTTTACTTTTACGGGGAGAACATTAACCGAGTCAAATACACATAAGTGGACATATATTTTATAGACGAATATATGTAAATAGCCACGTTTCACTAGGGTTGTAACCTTTCAACAAAAAAAAAAGAGTTAAAAAAATCAATTGTTAAAAAAAAAAAAAAAAAATTATATATATATATATATATATATTATGAAAGTCAAACATCTTCTTAGTAATTATAGAAGATTTCATAAAAATAAATCAAGTGTAGTGTCCTATTTTTTTCCTAGTATATTTTGTCACTCCTATTTAGGGTTATTTCTGATGAGTTATATATATATGGAATACTGATCACTAGATTGAGGAATAACATTTTATAAATATATGATTGTATTTCCTCTTTATCTTTATGTATGTCATCGTGATCACTATATTGGGTAACAATGTTTTATATCCATGGTTTATGTATGGAAGATTGACCCTTGGTTTGGGAAAAATGTTTTATGTAGTTGTATTTTCCCTTATGTGTGGTATATTTGATTATGTGTTTTATATGATGGTATGCATATGTCTCTCTTTTTGCATCTGACTTGTGTATCAGGTGTATGACATGGATGGAGAACCTGGATTGAGACACATAAACCCATGGATGCTCATGGTTATGTGGAAAAAAAAAAGAAAGAAAGAAAGAAAAAAATGGTTAAATTATGTTTTATGGATGATACATGACTTGCATGATTATATATATGTCTAACATTGTAATGAGCAGGATGTGGTAGGGGACCATATCATCTTCAAGGACAAATGACTGTGGAAGTCATGCACCATTCATGGTAAAATGTGGTTAAGTTAATTTCATTTTTAAATTCATATGATTCATTTGATCTATGAGGTTGTGATGTATGTAGGTCTTCAAACAAGGCCTTACCAACGAACCATCAAATGGGTAAAAGCTCACAATCAATATCATAAGGAGAAACGTGGAGTTTCAAAGCACAGTAGATGAGAAAGCATGGAAATTAGGGCGTGGAGTCCTAAATCCAAGAAATATAAAGACGTGGAGTCTTGTATATTTAGGGCGTGGAGTCCTAAATATTTAAAAAGATCAAGTTATGGAATCTTAGATCTTTGGAGTAGATCATGGCGTGGAGTCCTCAATCTACTAAGGCACGGAGATGCATGAAATAGGGGTGCGGAATCCCTATTCTCCGAAAGAAAAATACCACTCATGGATAAATCTCAATCTGGCAATTTTGGAATGACTTTCTAAAAATAGAAAGACATGTCTAGCATCTCAAGCATGACTTTCCAAAAATAGTAAATCTCCTTGCATAAATTAGTAATCAAGCTCAGTTGAAGGAAATTAACTTAACTTATCTTTAATCAATCCTAATAGTTCAATATTGACTTAATCCTCAATATTATTATTATTATCATTATCTTTTATGAGACTATGATATTTTATTTAAAAGGAATTACAAATTAATTTTATCCATTCAATCAATTCACATCTATCTCTTTCATGACTATCATGGCTCTAAGTAAATCTCTCTATTTTAAATATTACATTGCACTCTCTTTTATGCACTCATCTAGGAATGGCATATTCCTCTTACACTCATTAATGATATGTCATAAAATATTCCTCTTACACTCATTAATGATATGTCATAAAATATTCCTCTTACACTCATTAAAGATATGTCATAAAATATTCCTCTTACACTCTCTTCAATGCATAAGTTACACTCTCCTTAAATAAGGCATGCATACCTCTCCTTAATGGCATAAGTTACACTCCTCTAAATGGAATACAATGCATGCATATTACTCCTCCTTTATGACAAAAATTGGTTTTCTCCTCCTATATATGAGTCTCATGTATTCTCACTTGGGAGGAGGAGGATGCCAAGAGTGGAAGAGACTTGAGGAAGGTTGTGAGAGATATGGAGAGTATCCAATTTCTTCCAAAGCAAATATTGATTCCTTACTAATCTACTAAGTGTCTATTGAGGTTGAACATGAGTGGTATTTAGAGGAAGTGAAAACTACCTTCCTGAGTTGCCTTGCATCTCTCTCTCTCTACTGTTGTATTGTGATACTGGTTGTGAGCTTTTGCAGCTCAGGGGTTCCAAGGGGAGAAGTTCTTCTTGGATATGGTTGGGAGGAAAACCGGGTGGTTCATGATGATTTGGTAAGGGTATTGGCATTGGAGCATGCTCTTCTTGGAGCTAGAGCATACATCCAGCCTCTTCGAGTGTACAAATTCACTATCAGGTATGTGGGTCAAATTATATTATGCATTTTTTTTAGTTTATAAGCTTTTGCTTGTTTGGGTTGTTTTCTGAAACTTACATGTATATGAAGTGTTGCACCAAATGTGAGGAAATTTAGTAACGATTGTTGAAGTATTTTCTTGTATAATGTTGAGGCGATTGAAAGAAAGTCATAATGGATGAATCCAGTAGGTTGTTAGGAATTGGATAAAAATGTTTTAATGACTTAAATTCTATTCTCCTTCTCTTTCTACAGCTCTAGATAATTTTTCATACCATGTGTTTGACAGAAGTCATAAAAGAGATTTTAGGATTCTTGGGTAGTTGTTGTTTTCAAGAATCGCATTTCTGGGCCTCCCTGTTGCGATTCAGCTCCACTTCAGGGGGTATCCGTACCAATAGGCCATTTCACCCCAAGTTTGATTCCAAAAATCAATGTTTCGGACATCGATTCTCAAATCTGCTCTGTTTTGCAGATTTGCTGTTGCATGTAGAAACGCCTGTTTTGTTTTGCTGTTTGGTTTTTTTTTTTATATTAGAACTGCCTGATAATTTATAGTGATGAATCTGATATAGGCTAACCACTTGGAAATTGTTTTTAAAAGTATAATTGGTTAATAATTTAAAAAATTAAATAACCTTATGGCAACTTGTTTTATGACTGCCAACTATTTGTCAAAAGTCCTCAATGGCTGTACCTTAAAACATTGTGAGCTATGTTTGAAATTTTTAAATATTTATATTCAGTGATGTAGGTTCAACAATGAATATGGCTGATAGCCTATTAATATCTTAAGTTCAATCATTGATACAACTTACAAAAAGAAGTCATCTAACTTTGGATTCATGTTAGCTAATTATTGTGAAAACACCTTCAAGAGATAATGGTTGTAAGTGTTTGACAAAATGCCTCAATGGCTGTACATTTCATACTTGTAAATTAGTTTTCATAATGTTCAATGGCTGCATCTAATTACGTTTATAAACCGTCCATAAAACAAAAGGCTTAAGCTAATTTAAGATTTGCAATCAAGGTATTTCTAGTATAATAACTCATTGAGTTAAGGGGTCTTGCTGAAAATTCAAAATTGCAGTAAGTAATTTGTTGAAATATCAGCTCACATATGAATTCCTAATTATGGGATGCCAACTCTATATAATTTAAATTATCCTTTTAAGAAACTAATTCATAAGCATGTTATTAGTCACTCTTGAACACATTTAATTACAATAGAATTAACAATTAGCTTATTGTAAATTGTGGTTCATAAAGATTGACATTTATTCATCCCACTAAATCATTTATATTTTAAGGGTGATTTTAGTCTTGAGAAGCAAGTATTATGGTTGTATTTTTTTTGATCTTGATAAACCTTGAACTTTGTAGCTTTGAAGATAAGTTGGAAGAATTTAGGGTGTAGTGTAAAGGACACCAATAACTTCTATATATAAAAATAAATAAATAAATAATAAATAAATAAATAAAATAATAAAAAAAAATATCGCATTTTGATTTAATATAATATTTCTCTATAATAATTATGGTAGGTAAGGTGGGACCTTACATCAAGGAAGTAATTTTCAAAAAAATCGGAAGGAAAAATATTATTAAGGATATCTTAAAATAGTAAGGAATCATTATTGAAGCTCGAAGGTATACAAAAGGAAAAAGAGGTTATTAAAGTTTTAAGTATTGGAAAAGTGGAAAAGGAGACAAGCCATTATATTCTAAAGATTTTATTTAAAAAGGGAATATATACATATATAAAAGAATTTGAGCCTCTTTTAAAAGGGAATATTAGTGAAGGATTCATTACGAAAGATTGAAGGAATAATAGTAAAGGATATTGGAAAGATTAATTAAGCTTGAGGGTTTATTAAAGGGAAATAATAATATTTTATTATAAATATTAAGAAGGGTCACCCTTAAAAACTCCGAAGTTATCTGAAAAAATGGCATTCAAAACAGAATTAAAGGAGGGAAGATTTCCTAAAAATTATTGTATGTGTGTCGATGCACTAATTGAAATTAAAGGGTCACTTGAGGGAAAATAGGTTCTTATATCTATCGATTTTACTCGAAAGAATAATTGTGTTAGTACCGAGTGTGCTAACCAATTAGTGATCCTTGAATCAAATATAACTGAAGAAAATTCATTTAACACAAATAAAAAACAATACAACATAGATAATTTACACCTAAGTATTGGGGAGTATTCCCTTGTCTCGCAATTCACTGTGAAAACCTTATTTTCAAATAATAGTGATATATTTATGGGTTCTCTCTTGATGGAATCACTAGGGTCATTCATCCTTAATACGAAAAATAAGTGTTTGACATTCTCCTACAAAAACAAGAAAATAATGCTGCAGGACGTTAACTTGAAGCCAAATTTCATGACGCCTGAAGACGTACAAGAAATTTTGAAAGTAATTTTCCAAGAAGGTAAAAAGGTGATACAAAATATCCAGAAGGAAATTGATAAAATCACAGCTAACAAGAATGAAGAAGTTGCTCGCCTCAAGGACCACAATGATAAATTACTAATGTAAATTAAGAAGCTGAAGAAATACAACAAGTCGTTGGAAAACAAGGTTCAACAACTTGTCGAAAATGAAGCATCGAAATCTTCAAATATAGAAGTTCAAGTTGAAGAAAAATCGAACGTTGATCAAGTAAATGTCTCTACTGAAGAAGACGACAAGAAATTTGCAAAAGAAACAGACTTCGATGCTAGATGAACAAGGAACATTCTATGTGAAGATTCTGTAACCATCTCCATAACATCCTCGCCAAGCGAAAATCAAAGAGGTCAAACCAAAAAAATTCCCTATCGACATCCAAATCATGGGAGCAGACATCTCAACCAAGCTATGTATTCAGAATAGAATCATACTGATATTCAGAAGAATACTAACGAATCATCACAAGTTGCCAGCCATTGTAAGATTCCACAAAAGATTGATTTAGGATGGTTTGATCCATTCTCGGTGCGACAGTTTTGTTTGTCACTTAGAGGATCGTATCAACTTGTATCGACAAGGATGACTGCCCTGAGACGAGAAGATGTTTGTAGCAGGAAACGAAATCGAGGCCTTTCATCGAAAATCTTTGAGGACAAATCTTTTTGAGAGGAAGGAAATGTAATGAATAAAATAATGTAAATAGTGATTAATTAGTTAATTAGTAATTAGGTTGAAAGGCCATGTCTGATAATACATGACCTTTCGTGAAGAGGCACCTGTGTAGGTATATAAGTAGGCCTCATTTTTAACATTAAATCATCTATCTCACATCTCATTCATCACACATTCTAATACAATATTTATATCCTCAATGGATATCTTTGTATTCCAAGTTTTTTGGAGTATTTAACTTGAGAAGGAACTTTGTTCGCTTCACCTAATAATGAGCATCTGCAGCCTCAGCATGAGAAGCAACATATATCACTTGAGCCTTAGCAGCTACCAGCTGAACCTCCTGCATCCATTGCTCGAGCCTCTACCGCCAACGCCCAAGTCTTTGAAGCCTCTAAAAGCACCTCAACCGCTACCACACACACCTCTGTAGTCTCTCCACATGCCAAAAGTGCATCATCTCCACCAGCAACCACAACACTGCTACCCTCCCATGAGGGATCACCTGCATTGATCTATCCCCCTGGTTCGACCTCACTCGCACTAGGCGGACACCTCCTCCTATGTTCATGGCCTACCAAGAAGGCAAGGGGATGCCCTGTCTTCCCCACGTCTGTAAAGAAAACCAAAAATAGTATCAATGTCACCATTAACGACACACACACACACACATATATATAAACACACAAAAAATAAAACCCTAAATGCAGAAAACATAAAAGATCATACCTGTCGGTCCCCATGCATAACCAAGAGGGATACCTATGTCCAGATCCCCTCGGAAGTCGACCCTCGCATACTAAAATTCGAGGAACAGTTGTGGGTTCGACTCAAACCATGCCTCGACCATCTCTTCCTAGTGTTTATCTGCCTCACCCCTACCAAAACGAGGCATCACAGGTGCCCATCGGTGCATCCGAGGATCCCTCGGAGGGCTCAAAGGCACTAGAACAAAGGGTCGTAGCATCACGACCTACTCATACATAATATAACATAGGATTCTCACATAAACAAAGGCCTTCACCACACCCCTTTGTACCTTGGCCAGCTGCCTGACCATACCCTAATACACAAATCGGGCCAAATCATAGAAGTGAACAAATTGCAGCTTGAGCATCACCATGATATTCGATCTTGATACTCGGTGCGGTGACGACAACCCCAAAAAATGAACTATCACGACCAGAGCGATTTTCTCAACCAAATTTGTAATAGTGTTCATTCAAACACAACCGTGCAAGATGGGGTTACGCCCACAGGGCTCAACTTGCTCATCCCACTCGTGAATATTCACTCCCCTAGTAGGGAATGGATATGGAAGAGCCTCCCCATGAGGAAAAAATCCCGTCACAAAATATATGTCATTCTGAGGCTGTATCCTCATATCGCCCTGGCGCAAAACCATCACGTGTCACTGCTTATCCAAACACCTAACTAGGTACCACAAAAACGTATCCCAAGACCTCAAAATTTGGCTTTTAAAGAACTTTAGTAGTCCATATTGTGCGAAATACTCTCAATCTTGCGGGTGTCACGTTACTGATGTGTGCATGGTAGGTCAATCTCTCTCTTTCCATAGCATCCTACCACCAAGGAAGCACCAAAAATGCCAGTTTTGCAAAACGAGCACTAGGTTAAGTTAATTCTGACAACCCCATGATTTGTAATCATTGTTGCATGCTGACCTCACGCGTGTGCCTGGGACAAGCGCGTTGCACAACACGCTGAATTTTTGATAGCCTACGGGGTCACCGAGCAAAGATAAATTCTTTGCGCAAAGACCATGCATGCTAACTTGGATCGCCCGCATGGTCCTACCAAAACAAGGAAAAAGTCCATACAGGACCCCCTATATGACCCACCTAGACATGAAAATGAAAAAAATGAATAACAGGAGGTTTTAGTTCCTACGTGACACTATCCGCGCAAATCCAAGGTACTCTAGCTGACCGCAACGACAAGAAAAACTCTAGAAACTAGCTCTAACTACACACACTTAGAAAACACAAATGACCTAAAAGTGGGCCATATTAGCCTATACATCGCCCTTTTTACCATTTTTGGGAGCCCATCACTAGAGATCAGGGTATCCAATCACAAAACCATGAGAAACACAGTGATCAACACTTCATCATATTCTATCTAGACCTCATAAATCTAGATTTTGGAAAAATTAATTTTTAGGGCCCATCGCCCCCATCCATCCTATATCTCAGGTATGCCCTCTCTTGTTTGTTTTTAATTTACGTTCTTTCAAAACATTTAGATGATTTTTACTTAGGGTATTGGTTTCATATATTGAAGATGCACTATTTCGTCGTGCTTCCAAGGTAATAACAACACAAGAGCAAGTATCATTCTACCTCCATTATGATAGGCTTCCTTCAAAATAATTGCATAAAATGACATCATTTCTCCATCAGAATCAACATTAGGTCTCATCCATCTGAACATGTTTATCATCACCTCACCTTGCACATGATAAGCACCCTTGCAGGTTGGTAGAGCTACACCTTCCATGGCATCCACCACTTTTTTAGACCATGTAGTACTAGAGCAGAGCCATGATCATAAAACTCGGCCCGTGAACCATTTCAATTTCATGCATTTAATTGTCAAAAATAATTTTATCGCATGTCGAAAACCCTATTCTCGAGCCACCATCTTCTATAGAAGATCAAAAAAACACATTACCGCGTTTCACATTTGGACTACCACTCCCTCATAAGCATAGCCCATTTATGACATTTCATCCACCTCATCACCCTCATATCGAGACCAACCAATGGGGCACCCACCCTCTGCAAAATACCTTCCTAGCAACATCATGCAGGATCATAGGTAATGAATGGGGCACATGTCTCTGTGCTTGCACAACCAAACCACTTTTCATATTCTTTTCACAACTGTACAATTTTTTTTTTAGGATAAATACTTCCACCCACATTCACATTTCATACATGGCAACAGTCCCTAGTGTTACAAAGCAATTTGTCACTGTCCCTGCAATCCCCATCTCGCCCATTGGAGGGTCGTTTCTGTGACCAATAATTAGTGTCATGCCTTGCAAATACCATCATTGCATCCCTTGCCATGAGGACAACATTCCTTCTGTTGATCATTTCCTGAGCAGACCCCTAAAAACACCTCTTTTTTCCTTGGCGCTGGTAGCCCATTATGTCCTCGCGCCATTGAGGAAAATTAAGACTGAGCCCATGCCAATTGGCACTCTATCCTAGTTAGGCACCCGCGCCAATCTTCTTATGGAAAGTTTCTTAAAAAAAAGGCAAAGTTTTGATTACAAAAACTTCGTGGATGAGTCATCAGGAGTGGTTTCGACTGAATAACCACGACCTTTCTCCTTTGGCCTCTTGTTTCCACCTTATGGGGAACCTCCCGAGGGATAAGGCCTCCCTTCCACTATTGTAGGGATCCCAACCTCCTCCTCTCCTCTATAAATATAGCCTTCATCCATTGATGAAGGGGCTGAATAGCTGAAGGGTTGAATGGTTGAGTCTCCAAGAGCCTTCATAGCCTAAAGAATGCTACAATAATCCTCATAGAGCCAAATAAGTAGCAAGGAGATTGATGATCGAAGAGAGAGGCTTGTCCCCATTCCAGACAAGCTTTACTGAGACGTATTCCGCTGACAACTCACCGAAGGAAGGTTCAGCATCAGAGCCAGGTTGTATTTTCCTTTGTATGAATTAATGATAAGCGACTATTGGTTATGGTTCCACTCGTACTGTTCATTATGATCATGATTTGTGTCTTCTCTGACTGATACATAATTGCATATATTGGGTTTTATGCTTGTGTTTGTCGTGTTTCTTGTGTGTGCAGGTGTTTGATTGCGGCAAGTGGGAGGATTGTGATCTGCTGGAGCAAGGAAACGGGAGCATTATCTTCCCTACAAACAACAGCGTCGGATTCAAGGTAAGCCTTCTTCGCCATTTGGTTTATTGCAATTAGGAACTTGCACCTTAGCATGATACGATTGTTGCTAGACCCGATTTGGGCTAGTAGGGATCGCCTCTGTCCGCAGAGGGGATTTACCTCTACAACAAATTGGCGACTCCACTGGGGAGTTAGCTTGTTGTTTGCTTTATAAACTACAGACGGAGCCTGAAGTTAGCCATATAGCCTTCGAAACTCTCTTGCTCTGCATTAGCAAAAGTAGATGAATGTTGCTTCATTCAATCTCCGGTCTAGTTTATGAACTAAACACTTGGAGTATTGTCTTGTCTTTCGGTCGATTCTTGACTTTGCTTGCTTGATCAGCTCTTTTGGCTGGCTCTTCTTGTGTGTTTGGCTTTTGGTTTAAGCTTCAACATCACTGGTCTATTTCTTGGATTGCTATTTTTTTATTTTTCCTTAGTAAACTTGATTGGCGCGCTTATTAGCCTAATAGTCGCACCCATTGGCGCATGTTGCCAGTGTATTACCCGCGCCAATCCTGTTTTGGCGCTAGATTTCGCCTGACAGTCGCGCCAATCCTGAAGGTGCTAGGGTTTACTTTGTTTTGAGCTTTCTGAGCTTGATCTGTGTGTTTGGTTTCATTTTTACGACTTCTTGAGCATTTTGGAGCCTTGATTGACTGACTGTGACCTTCATGCTTTGGTTGTTTGCCCGTTTTTATCGATTTTACATTCTAGCCCTAGGGCATCTAGGTGCTATAGTGTGTCGAGCCTCCCGTGGGAGTTTTTGGTTTCTATCTGTTCAGTCAACCTTGTGATTGCTTCTCTGCATTCATTTGGTGGTTGTCTATCATTTTATTGCGTTATTTGAGTGATTGGTTTCTTCCTCATTCGAATTCCGCTTTGTCTTGCTTTGAGCCTAGATTACATGGTTCATTTGAGTCTTTGGGATTCTCTTGGTTTTGAGGGATTGTTTTGTCAATTTGAGGTCTGATTGTGTGTTTTCATTGAGTGGAATTTTCTTGTTTTTACTCTTTTGCTATCACTTCCCAAATTCCTCTTTTCATTAGTTTTCATTTTGTTTAGTGCACTTTGCTCTTAAACATTGAAAAAAAAAAATCTCTTTTTCTTTTGATTAGTTAGTGTGAATTAAATCTTTTCTGTGTTATTAGTGATTTGTAACTTTGAAAGAAAAGCTTTTAGTTTCCATTAGCTGCATTAGAGACATTATTGGTTGTTGTCTGATCATTTTTTTATTGTGTGAAAAGCTCTTAACTCTCTCGTAATTAGCTTTCATCGAATGAAATGATATACTGTGGCATGTAGTGTGCATTTAGGCGATTTTGAGACATAACACTCGCTAGGCCCTGAAAATTGAAACATAATTGAAGATAAACATTAAAATTTATTCAATTTACACTAAGGCAGCATTGAAACATTAACGAAATATTTAGAGGTCTAGGCTAGAGACGTGTTCTAGTGTCTTTAAACCTAGTAGCTGTCGTTCGCCTCTTGGCTTTAGACAACACTAGTACGGACTTGTGCTCCCCGTACCGTCGCGTATATAAAGGGAGACCCCACTAGGTTTCTATCCTTTATCCATAGGAAGCTGAGTCTGCCGCCCTATACCCGTGATACACCAGACACAACATTCGGGGAGATTGCCTGCACGTAAGTCAAGTCCTTGGTTGATTTCTCTTTCATTTTGAAACCAAGGTGTATATTGCAGTTCACGGTTATTTGGTACACCCTTTTCCTAGCATTCCTGAGCAGTCATTTTGATCTTATCTGACTCCTTAAATTTGAAAAGATCACCAAGAGCTTGTCCTTTCATGCTTGCTTCAAAACTGAAAGAGATAGAGTCATATTTCATCCGTTTCTCGACTCTTAAAACATGAAACGGTGAAGTTTCTAAGTTTCAATGTCGTAAAATAAATCACCTGCGATCACACACCATGTTAGAATTTGCTTGTTGGCCGTTTGATTGTGTGCCTTGGTTTTTAGCCCGTGTGCGGTTTTGAGTTGTTGATGGAAAATTTTCCAAAGTTCACCAACCAAGGAATCCCCTCCGATGGGAATCCTAGTCCTTTTCCTTCTTTTGGAAATGTTGGTGCTCCTTACATGGCAACGTTGTCCCTTCCTGGGTTAACTGTTGGATTGCCTGTTTGGTTGTTCTTAACCTCTGTGGTCCTGAATGTCTCAGCTACTGTTCAATCAGTTCCTCCACCTGAACAACATCATGTTGATTCCAAGGTGGACCTCTCCCCTTCTTCGCCTATTTCTGCGTCCTCCTCTTCTACTTCGCTTGGTGAAAGTCTGGATTCGAGTAACCAGGTGGCTAAGAAGAAGAAGAAGAAGACAAAGAAGAAGAAGTCCGATAAAGGAGAGGCTAGCTCTACAGCTATTACGCCTAAGCAACCTTTTGTTGATAAACCTTCCAACCCTCTGTGGAAAGTCAAATTCCCTTGCATGTTATGCCAGGGAAACCATCTTCTTCGAGATTGCCCTGGCATTCCCAAGGTGCTCAAAGCATGGTCCAACGGTCGTCCGTCGTTGCCTTTGGCTTCCGGGAGTCAGGTTGGGGGCACATCTTTAGCTGCTGCTGGTAAGGCTCCTAAGAAGCAGGGTAAGATCACCAATCCCTGTAAGTTGTGTGAAGGGCACCATGCCATTCACCTTTGTCCATATATGGATGAAACCAAGAAATTTTTGGACAACTCAACTGTTTCTACACCACGCCTCCCGGCTGGTTATAAACAACTTTCTTTGATTCCTCCACCAGTTGATTTAACGATTGGTCAAGAGTCATCCTTGGTCGATCCCGCTCCCTCGAAAATTCAAATTCAGGAATCCATTCCCGACTAACCATTGGTCATGGGATCGGTTGAGCTGGCCCCTTCTACGGTGCACCAAGTCTTTTCTGTCGAGAGTGGATCTCATCCCCCTCAGGTTCTTCTTGTTTCTTCAGATTCTTCGGAGTTGGAGAAGGATTCTCCTGTCCCTATATCTCAAGAAACTTCTCCTCTGCCTCCTGTGATGGAGGTCCCGGAGGATACTCCTCTTGCCTTCGAGATGGAGGTTGTGGAGGATGCTCCTTCTTCTTCCGTAACACCAGGGGAAGACCATCTCAGTTCGATGGTAGCCCCTCCAAGTAGTTTGGTCGCTTCCTTTGATTGGAATCGGTTTGCAGGATACCGCCTTCCGTCTTATGTGCCTTTCGAGATAACAGTACAGGCCTTTGGTCTGGTCGTACCCAACACCATTATATATGAAGGCACATCTGTTAGTATTTTATCCTCAACTACCTGGCAAGCTTTCGGTTCACCACCGCTCATGCCTGTTACGCAGAATCTGTTGGCATTTAATAGAAGAACTAGTCAACCATTAGGGATCCTTCCAAGGTTACCTGTTACTTTGGGAGGTAAAACCATCCATATGGACGTGATAATTGTTCCAGGCCCCTTGGATTTCAATCTACTCTTGGGGCACGATTACACCTATGCCATGGGAGCGCTTGTCTCCTCCCTTTTTCGTGTGGTTTGTTTTCTGCATGAAGGACGGATCGTGACCATTGATCACTTGTCATTCTTTGGTCCTGATGTGGAAACTGGCCCGCCATCATCCCTTCCTAGTTTTTATCCACCCGTTGTATCTGCCCCACTGCAGGTCAACTATGTGGCTACCTACCCCGTGCCTGTGCTCAGTGATGATGTCGTCGTGCATAGTGTGCTGGGGCTATTGGATCCTGACTTCCAGGATGTTTTCCTTCCATCGGGAGTGGAACTCTTGGAAGCCATGACTTCTTATTCATCAAGATGAGTTGTCTTCGGAACAGAGTTCGTTTTCTTGTGTCAAGCTCCTTAAAAAATGAAACAAGCTCTTATGAGGATAGTTCTTTTAATGTGTCAACCTCGTTAAAACAATGAAACACATTCTCGTTCAATTAGAGTCTTTGTTACGATCTCGTAAAATCCTAGTCGAGTCTTTCTCTTGATCTCGTAACTTGAACCTTCACTCCATCTTCCTTTCATATGGATTGAAGCTTGGGGGGCATGTACCTCGAATTGAGTCACCATGTTGGGGGCATGCTTACTTTTTCAAGCATAGTTTGTTTCAGTTTCAAGCTTGTGTAAAAATGAAACCGGTTTCAAGCATAGTTTATCTTTGTTTCAAGCTTGTGTAAAAATGAAACCAACTTCAAGTAGAGTTTCTTGATTTCAAGCTTTTGTAAAAATGAAACCATTCCCATTTTACCTCTTGTGATTTCCATTTTATCAGCCTCTTTTCGCCAGATGAGCCTTGGTTTTCTCACTCCTTCGTCACTATCTGCTTGGACGATCATATGCCTTCACTTGGTTGTTTCACCCATTCCTGAGGAATCGCTGCGATGAGTGGTCTTGTTAGCCAACCTCTTAACCTTTACTTGTTTTGAGTAGTTCCACCATTACCGGAACTAGTTGCTGCCATTTATACCACTCATTCCTCTAGGAGGAGTCACCTTTCATCTCTTTTCTAACTCTTAAAAATTGAAAATATTGCCGAGTCACTTGTCGTTTTGATCTCGTTAAAGTGGCTATGAAACGACATCTACCTAGTATATGTTTACCCCTTTTTCGGGCTGGGATAGATTACTTACGAAAAAGGAATACCCTAGCCTATCGTGACTAGGAGGTTTTCTCAGACAGAGTTTTCTACCTTTTCGGATCTGAGGAACTATTTACGAAAAGGGACCGTTGGATTTTAATTTTTCGTTGCCTTTTCAAACTCTCTAAACATGAAAAGACACCGATTTCTTCCTTTGTCAGACTCGTTAAACCATGATGACATTGGATTTAGTCGTAATGACGATATTCGAGTTTCTCCTTCCTAGGGCTCATTAAATGTACTAGGTTGGATTCGTTCAAAGGATGAACTTATATGACAAGCATATGGTATCCTCTTCAATCTTGTGTAAAAATAAATAGGTACTCACCAGAAATGGTGGGGGAAAATGGAACCAGCATCATTGTTGTGTTGGCAGTATGTCGCTCTTGAACATGGCACTTGTCTGCATTCGTGTCGAGTTGGGGAGATCTCATCTCGTTTTCCACTTGCCTCTGTGGGTTTGGGTGATCCCTTTTGACCTCTCGTCTACTCTTTGCCTTGTCATTATGATCCCTGATATGTTGATGTCAAATACTGCCAAATCCACTGTCGTGCCGTCGATATGTTCAAGAGAAGTTGACCTCTGCAAAAGTCTCACCCTTCCTCAGATTCTCATATGATCCTAATTCACAAAGACATTATGTTCCTCTGTCTCACATCAATGATGTGGGAAACACTATGGCCCACCTTCGATCAAGGTCACTTCCTGTCGACATCAGCTCATTATCCGAGAAGCTAATCTAGAGACTCCCTTCTGGTACCTTGGAGCCTGCATGCCTCAATGGTAGGTTCTTCGCGTTCAACGTGAGGTTTTCATCATTGGCCTCCGATCGAGTGATTCTACGGGTGTTCGACGCCAGCTCACTGATTCACATGTCGTAGATTGTACCTATAGTACCTTGAGGGCCATTGTCATTATTGGTGGTACCTCTCGCGTCTATTAACAACTTTCATCATTGGCTGCTAATCAGGCGATGTTCTTGCATGTTTGACTTCAGCTCACTTATTCACATGTTTGAACTTGTACTTTGTTCGGGTCAAGGTTGTGATTTTGTGGATTATTATGATTGGTTACATGACTCACTGATTGGATGGCTGCGACCATACCTGAGTCTATTTATTGATCCTCACTGGATGGCTGCGTCCATGCCTTGGATCTGGATTATTGTATACTCTGTTATGGATGGTTGTGCCCATACCACATATTTCATGTATTTGAGATATTAGTTGTACTTCTCTACGCAGGTTTTCCGACGGCAGTGTTTTCAGTTGGACACGTTCTCGTAAAGCATTTCACCCCTCTCTCTCTCTCGGGCCTCATGCTTTAGGGGGCATCTGTTACATAGCAATTTTTCATCGTCCCTGCAATCCCCATCTCACCCATTGGAGGGTCATTTATGTGACCAATAAGTAGTGTCATGCCTTGCAAATACCATCATTGCATCCCTTGCCATGAGGACAACATTCCTTCTGTTGATCATTTCCTGAGCAGACCCCTAAAAACACCTCTTTTTTCCTTGGCGCTGGTAGCCCGTTATGTCCTCGCACCAATGAGGAAAATTAACACTGAGCTCATGCCAATTGGTGCTCTGTCCCAGTTAGGCACCCACGCCAATCTGCTTATGGAAATTTTTTTTAAAAAAGAGGCAAATTTTTTATTACAACAACTTCATGGATGAGTCATCAGGAGTGGTTTCGACTGAATAACCACGGCCTTCCTCCTTTGGCCTTTTTTTTCCACCTTATGGGGAACCTCCCAAGGGATAAGGCCTCCCTTCCACTATTGTAGGGATCCCAACCTCCTCCTCTCCTCTATAAATATATCCTTCATCCATTGATGAAGGGGATGAATAGCTGAAGGGCTGAATGGTTGAGTCTCCAAGAGCCTTCATATCCTAAAGAATGCTGCAATAGTCCTCATAGAGCCAAATCAGTATCAAGGAGATTGACGATCGAAGAGAGAGGCTTGTCCCCATTCCCAACGAGCTTTACCGAGACATATTCCGCTGACGACTCGCTGAAGGAAGATTCAGCGTCAGAGCCAGGTTGTATTTTCCTTTGTATGAATTAATGATAAGCGACTATTGGTTATGGTTCCACTAGTACTGTTCATTTTGATCATGAGTTGTGTCTTCTCTGACTGATACATAATTGCATATATTGGGTTTTACACTTGTGTTTGTCGTGTTTCTTGTGTGTGCAGGTGTTCGATCGCGACAAGCGGGAGGATTGTGATCTGCTGGAGCAAGGAAACGGGAGCGTTATCTTCCCTACAAACAAAATCGTTGGATTCAAGGTAAGCCTTATTTTCCATTTGGTTTATTGCAATTAGGAACTTGCACCTTAGCGTGATACGATTGTTGCTAGACCCGATCTGGGCTAGTAGGGATCGCCTCTGTCCGCAGAGGGGATTTACCTCCACAACACCTAGTCACCCTTGGTTGGAGTTGCGCATACTTATCCCATCCAAATAATGTTAGTTATAACAAACATACACCCACCCTAGATGTCCTACCAACACTAGGGACACCCACATCATAAGTTTTTATGATTTTCGCCACTTGCATTTACAACTCTGACCTCTGGACCATCCACCATCATCATCAGTTTCAACCATCTCTCGCCATCATATCTTGTTAACCCGTCACATCAAGCCCTAATTTTCAGCAACACTGGTCCCTTGTACCAATACGTATTTTCGATCGGTTGATTCTTCCTTCCTGTCAACTCCAAAAACCATTATCCATGAAGGAGGTAGTACCTTGGATGAGCCCCCACCATTAAAAGGGCATCCTCAGGTGGCACAATGGAAATTAACATCGCCCATTGATGTCATCGATCCTCTTTACATTCAACATCAGTAAAGTTTTCATTTCAATATGGTACCGTACTTAATAACCATTACAATCTGTTAGAATTATTTGAAGACCCATAATCTGTAAGAATCTCTTTCAAAAAATGCTTACACAGGAAGGTCCCTAACAGTCAAAGACCAATGCTATTACTAAGGACTTCCTTCATAAATGCTTTACCTAAACAACACATGGGGGTGCCATGTTCAACCTTTTTCTATTCAAGGAAAAAACACCTTTGAGGGAATTGGAAATTGTCATCATCAACCAATAGTAGGTCACCTAACACAATAAGACTTGACAGAACCAATATCTGTCATATTTTGTTAACTAGTCACCATCACGAGCATGGGACATGCCCGCCTCATGAAAGTATTTTTTCATTTTTATCACTTGCAGGTTTCCCACAGAGCATGGTGTCTTACTTACTTTCGACAAGGGGGTCCCCTACTTATTTCCACAACAAGTTACTCTATCTTTCTCAAAAGGCTCACACAGAAAAGAAAATTTAATTTATTTTGACTATACGGTTCCTCCTAGACCTCATACATCAGGGGGACAATGTTAAAACAAGAAAATCGTACAGGAACAAGACATTACAGAATGTCAAGAAAACAATACAAATGAATATTTTCAAGGAGAAATAAATTATTAGGGACAAAAATTTAATTACTTCCTAAGGTTCAGTCAGAAATTGGCGGACAACGCACCATGATCAAACACTTTTTGCGCACAATGTGATTTCTCTTTCGATAGTCGCGCAATCCTGGGGATGGTGAAAAGTCACCATCTCATACCACTTGACACACTTGGTAAATATGATTATCTGTCAATTGCAATCAAGGACAGCCGAATTCGAGCCATCTTGAGGAGGCATTCATCCCATAAAGGAATCTAGTGTCCTACTCTTGGGTCATTATCAAACTTGGGCAAAGAGAGGGAAGAGAGTTAAAAAAAAATCTATATAAACTGGCCATGGGAAGAGAAAAAGGAGACACATTGTTATGTTGGCCAAATTGCTGCTAGAAAACATCCTAGAGAGGAAGATAGGTCCACCATTAGTGAGTGATCACAATATTTTGGAGAGAGGGGAGGACAGGGAAAGGGACCTCCTTGTAGAGAGTGTTTGAGCTCCATAGCTCAAGGGACTCACTACAAGTGTGTTAGAATTGTATTATTCTTACCACCAACAACCAATAAAGGGAGATTTATCCATATTTTGTATTGGTTTGTTTCTCCATTTGAGCATGTTTTGTCTTGTGTTTTCTTGTTTTAGTTTATGTTATTAGTATGCATCTCTTAGCTTATGAGTTATGTTTACTGTGTTTAAATTCTATCCATTACATCATCATCTTATTCTTTGTGATCTATGCAGGAAGAAACCATACTGCTAGAACAATGTCTTTGGTACACTCTTGTGACAAAAACACCACTACATCATCCTTCATTAGTATGATGCAATTAGTTACACTTTTAAGTTTCTAAAAAAAAAAATTTTAGTGGATACCACAAAGGGGGTATAATTGAAAATGCCCCATATTGTTCATATGAAGAGATCTTGGATTATTAATTTTCATATTTTCTAAGTTTCAATAACGATGATGACATGCAAAAGTTTACCATTGACCAAATATTGGTTATTAAAAAATTATATTAATTAAAATTAATTTTTTCTTTCAAATTTTAATAAGAAAAATGTTAGATCCCTATAATACTAGTGTAGCCCTGTTGACGATGCTGGGTACTACCAATATATAGGGGATCTCCCCGATATAAGGTCCCAACTAGACCTCACACCATTTGGTGTAGGAGTCTCATCAATAATACAACTTAGTTGTCATTTACTTAAATATGTACCTTGGCTTTAGCTACCAGCATGAGAGAGAAGTGCCATTTTCCTTTTGAATGAGCAAGCTAGTATGCATTTTGTATGTTCAATTGCTAATGTCTCCAGGTTCTTATACTTTCATGATGGAAAAAAAGTGAGCATATAAGAGATAATTAATAGTACTACCCTAATGGAGAATCATGTTAAATAGAAATGTTCTTCATTATAAACATATCAACACATTACCAACAAGGAGCACCGAAGTAACTGAAATAGTTCCACTAATTCAGTACTTAATGAAATAGAAAGTGAACCAAAAAATTCAAAGAATAGTCTTAGGAATATTCACATTCCATGCGTGAAATTTTTTTGTCCTTAGAAGGCTTAAATATTAAGTAAAATTATCAAGGTACCTATATACAATGAACACCAATAGCTCCAATAGTGGAGCGTTAGAGTCATTACTTGCTCCCAAAAATTACTAACTCTAGATCTCTAATTTCTTGTGGGAGAAGACATGGTTAAAATTCCTTTACATGAGAAATGAGGATGTATTTATAACTTGAGGAATGACCTTTCACATCCTCACAACTCTTGACTTTCTAACTTCTAGTGACTTTGGGACTTCTATAACATTTGAATTCCAAATGACTTTCAGAATTACATATGGCTTTTGGTATTACATGTATTTTGGATTTCCCTGATTATTTAGTTCATACATCACTATTGGGCTTCCACTCATTTTTCTTTTACAGTGATTACAATAATACATCATGAATACCACAGCATCATATGATGAAGATTTTTGTGTCACTTTATTTTATGACTGGGACTAACAGTGACTGATGACGTGGTGCTTCTCTAGTGGTGACATGGCTTCCACTATATTTTCTCCTTGTTCATGTTTTTATCATGGTGCTTTCACCCTCCAAAGGGTCTTCAATCTTGGAGTATGTGGGGTGCTTCTATCATCAAGTTTTAGGTGCATTCTTGGTTCTTTTCATGCTTCCCTTTTTTATCCTCTTTGCCCAATATTCCTTGTGTATGCTTTCCGTGAGGTCCTTGGAATACCTTTTTCTGCAATCACTCATGGAGAGCAACTATAAGCCTTAAAATCTCCTATTATACCATGTTTTGTGCATATTTTCATGTTTATGCCTTTTTGGTGCGCTCAAAATGGTCAAATGTGCTTCAGGGTGCATGGTCAGACTTTGAAATTTTGAAGGGTTGAAGAAGATGATATTTTGAGATTTTACATGCCACTCGTGTGCTCAAGGGAAGAAGGAAATCAAGGTAGGGTGAATGCCACAAGTCTGAAGGAAGAATGGGAAGGCTTTAGGCTTCCCAAGTTCTTTGTGCATTCAAGGGATAGAGGTAGGGCATAAGGCACACTCCCAAATGTTGAAGGCTAAGGCTTTGTGCCTTCGGGGTCCACTTATATGCTTAAGAGGCCTCAGGAATGGCGTAGGGTGAACTCCTGAAGGATGAAGTTTGGAGCTTCGTGTGTTCATAATGTGCCAATATGTTGAAGAAGTTCATGAGGGCACATGGAGCATTAAGGAAGCTTGAAGGATTGAGCTTTAGGTATTCATGTTGTGCCAGTTTGCTCAAGTAGGGTGCACTTCTTCGATTCAAAGGAGTGCACTCAAGGAATACTTAGTCATTTTGGAGGGTGAAGTTTGGAACAAGGAAGGGTATTTGTGCTTTGGGAGTGCACCCAACTATCAATAAGGGCACATGGTGCACTTTCAAACAATGATGGGTCTCCCATAAAGGGTTAAGAGTTTTATTGTGTGCTCTTGGCCTTAATGGGATCGCTTTGCAATTGAAATTTGTCTCAATTTGGTTTTATACATAGAAACAAGGGTGACACACACTAACTTATCAAGAAAACTTAGACAAGATTTATCAACAATGAATATACATCAAAACGCCGCTTTTTACATGTTCCACAAGTACTACTAGTGAAGTGTGTGCGACTGCGACCCATAAGTGCTATTAATAACACAAAGATGTTGTGACCATGAACTGTACCAAAATATGTTCTTATCAATGTGACAACACTTGACAACATTCAAGAACACATATAAAGCAACATAACATGACACTTCATGAACGAGGAGACACTTTCTATGACAATGAAATAGGCTCTAAAATTTGAATGTAGTGAAGTTTTGGAGGGTGTTGTAGCAACATCAACACTTGGCAACACACTAGGCGAATTTAAGCTTCTATGTCTGGGAGATTTTTTCGGTTAAGGGTTAGACATTCAGGATGTATTGATTTCCTCGAGTTCCAAATTTTGGCCTATTTTATGCATAAATTATTACTTTATCTACTTGGTTGAAACACATATAGAAAATTCACTATATCACAATTGTTTTGATGCATGGAAGGGTAATGTGCACAAGTTTATGATTTTCATAGTATGAGTTTTCATCTCTAGTGTTGCTCTGCTACCAGTAGGCGTGGACAGTACCTCGGAGGAGTCACTTCAGGAGCACAAACATTGCTTCACTGCCAGCGAGCCTAAACAGTACTCGGTGAAGTTGCTTGCTTCACCTCACTACACAGGAAGCCTTTCTCTTCTTTCGCCCTTTATTTATTTATGTTAATAAAATAGTGCATTGGCTCTTATTATTTTCAATGGGCATAAGAGGGATCCTGACTTATTGAGAGTAGAGGAGGTTTTCCCTTCACATAATTACATGTACACCTCTAATTTTAGTTTTCTTGCATTAGATTTTCCCCTTATCTCTTCTTTACTAAATTGGACAAGTGTTAACACACAAGTAGACTTATACCAACTAGAGTAGTTTAGACACCACTATAGGAATAGATCTAATAGGTTCCCTCAAGATTCTCCTATTGGAAAAATCATATTTTCCATTTTCACTTAGCTCAACCTACGAAATTTCCCAAACAAAGAAGGAGAACACATAAATCCAAGCGTTGTGGTTATCACACTTCTCTTTTATCACACTACAAAGCCTCTTGATCCAAGCACTTTATACAAGGGTCTTATTTATGTACACTGACCTGTTAGAGTCCTATATTTTATAGGATGACTTGATTGTAGCTGTAATTTTGTACATGATGTGTTGTAAATAATTTTCCATTATGCAAATTTATTATAAAAAAATTAATAATAATAAAGAAAAGGGGATAAAAAATAGATATGTGAAAATAAATAAAAATAAAAAAACATGAGAAAAATAAAAAGAAAAAAATACTCCACAAAAAAAATTAAGTTTATAGGAGTGAGCAAGCTTAAATGCCACTCAAGAAATGAAAAATGCATCAATCATTACTTATAAATTTTTGAATAAAGTGTGTTGCTAGTTAAAATGCGACATTGTAATAGGGGAAGTAGAATAGTTAGTTTAATCACATTGTCTAAACGTGATTAGGTTGAAAATAATAAAGTTAGTTTAATATTAGTGAATAATCAATCACACAGTTTAATCGTGATTGAACTAGGTTAGTCTAAATAAAGATGATGTTAACCACACTATTTAATTGTGGTTAATTGACAAATGAAGAGGAAAAAATTTAAAAAATGGCTTGACATTTGAAATGCAACATTAGTGGATAAATAAGTAGTTTAGAGATTTTATTAAGTGTGTATTAAAAAATTTAATCATGATTATCGCGAATTGTAATAAAGTTAGGACATAAGGTTTTATACTATGTAAATAACATTAAAAAACCTTTCAACGGCTACGATGCACCATTCCCGGATCAATGGTGGGGGATTTTTTTCGGGCCCCCCTGAGCTCTTTCACGATTTATTCGTGGGGGGGGGGGGAGGGCGGAGTGATTGATTATTCATGATAGCTATTTGATGCTGCCTATTTGCCATGTTTTAACCCTTTTTCTAAGAAAAACAATGAAAAAACCCAACATATCGGACCTGAAAATTTTAAACTTTACTCTTGAACTTTATCGCATCCGTGGCAACATCACATTTCGCACATTTTAGAGTTTAAGTTATAAGAAATGGTTTCGGTGATGCGATGCGAAGTACGGAGTCGATGTGGAAATTCAGGTGGGACCGGACCGCAGCCCATAAATCTCATGTTTTAAAATTTAGCAATGAGGGTAAATTCTGAGGGATGCAAAATGCAAAGTGCGGGGAGGGCAGAGTGACGTGGAGGAAGGTGGGACCCGACCGCAGCCCACAGATCACAAGTTTTAAAATTTAGAAGTGAAGGTAAACTCTAACGGATGCGAAGTGAAAAGTGTGGGGAGGGCAGAGTGATGTGGAGGAAGGTGGAACACGACCACAACCCGCAGATCGCAAGTTTTAACATTTAGCAGCGAAGGTAAACTCTAACGGATGCGAAGTGCAATGTGTGCCGATTGGAGGATGATGTGGCAAGTTGGGGCCCATAGTGTCGACAAAGTTATAAAGCGGTGAATTTTTCAGTGGTAAGGTACGTTTATGATGTTTTATATGATATTTGAATGTATTTCAACGTATTTCAAATGGCTGCGAAGTGGGGGGTGGAGCTGCTGTGATGGGGCCAGACCGCATCGCAAGTTAAAAGAAATGCCTTGTGAGCATTTTAACGATAAGTGGTAATATTTTCGATGTGTGATGGATGGCGGGGGGAAAGCGTGACGTGTCGAGGAGACTGGCCCACTTTAATCGCAATCAAGGAGATGGGAAACAGAGTTAAAACAATGGTACAATGGTGAAAGAAAATGTAAAGTAGCAATACAAAGCGGAAAAGGAAGAAAAGGTAAGGTCTAATGTTTTTTAAAGGAAAATGAGAAGAAAAAGGATTTTAATGTGAGTGAATGGGTCCCACTCCATCGCATATCATCTTTGGAACGTTATATCATGAACTTAAAACCCAAGGTTGGTTTTCGAAGGGGTCCTAAGGTGATAAGCAGTAATAGAGAAGGGGGTGTGAACTTGCGGAAGGGCAACATGTAGCGGGGTGGTGGTAAGGAATACCACTCATTTTAGACCCCCCCCCCCCCCCCCCCCAATGGTTAAAGCTTGAATGTTGTGGGGAGTGCGAAATGAAACAAGGACCGTTAAATGATGAGGGGGTGAGTGGATATGGAGGAAAGGTGGAGGGCGATGACATGATCATTTTCATTTATTTGTTATTCGTAGGAGACTCATTCATGACTTGACCCATTTAGGGTGCATAACTCGACCCAAACACATTCAAGGCTCTACCTTTTCTTGTTTTTTTCTACCTTAACTGCTTTTTTTGTTGCCTTTATCTTTGCTAATGGTCTAATGCTGCTCCTTGCCTCTCTGCTGCTTTCTTTGATTCCTTCTTTGGAAAGGATT